>VWYE01028872.1:100635-113411 GCA_013398995.1 Alaudala cheleensis | reverse complement strand
CCCGCGCGCGGCCCCGCAGCCAGGATGACGTCACGCCGGCCGGGCCGGGCGCGCCCCGCTCTGGCGCGCGGCCAGGGTGACGTCACCTCCCCTCACTGACACCACGTGACCCGGCCCCATTGAGAAAACGCCGTCCCGCCGGCGCTGCCCTCATATAAGGGCGGGAGCGGCCGAGCGCGGCCGGGACACTCGGGGACAGCCTCAGCTCCGCTCACACCTCTGCCCTCTCTCCCTGCCAGCCCTTCCTCTGCCTGCCCTCCGCTGCCCAGCCATGGTCAACCTGCGGGTGTGCGCGCTGGAGTGCGAGGCGCTGCGGGGGCTGCTGCAGGAGCGCGCCTCTCAGTGCCTCGTCCTCGACTGCCGCTCCTTCTTCTCCTTCAACGCCGCGCACATCCGCGGCTCCTGCAACGTCCGCCTCAGCACCATCGTGCGGCGCCGCGCCAAGGGCGCCCTGGCTCTGGAGCACGTCGTGCCCAACGAGGAGCTCCGCGCCCGCCTGCGCCAGGGGCTCTTCCACACCGTGGTGCTGCTGGACGAGCGCAGCGCCGACCTGGAAATGCCCAAGCGCGACAGCACCATGCTGCTGGCGCTCGGCACCCTCTGCAGGGAGGCCCGCGGCGCCCGCATCTGCTTCCTCAAGGGTGAGTGTCCCCCTGAGGGCTCCGGTGGGGGAGAGCCGGGCCGGGCGGTCCCGCTCGCTCGTCCCGGCCGCACGGCGCTCACCCCGCGCCCCCTCTCTGCCCTTCCAGGAGGTTACGAAGCCTTCGCGTCCGCCTGCTCCGAGCTCTGCACCAAGCCGGCCGCCCCCGCCGGGCTCAGCCTGCCCCTGAGCGCCAGCCCCGCGCCCGGCAGCGCCGATTCGGGCTGCAGCTCCTGCGGGACCCCGCTCTACGACCAGGTGAGCGCCGGGGAGGGGAGCGGGGAAAGCGGAGATGCCGCCGGGTGGGGAAGAGGAGCGGGCGCTGCCCCGCCGAGCTCTCCGGGCGGCGGTGACTGATGCCGGTTCCTCTCTCTTTGCAGGGCGGGCCCGTGGAAATCCTGCCGTTCCTGTACTTGGGAAGCGCCTATCACGCCTCCCGCAAGGACATGCTGGACGCTTTGGGGATCACGGCGCTGATCAATGTGTCGGCCAACTGCCCCAACCACTTCGAGGGGCACTACCAGTATAAAAGTATCCCCGTGGAGGACAACCACAAGGCGGATATCAGCTCCTGGTTCAACGAGGCGATCGATTTCATCGGTAAATGAGCTCTCTTCGCAATCCGTGCTTTTTCTGGGCTGATGTTCCCTGGGAAGTGGTTTTTGGCATGGTTTTTCCCCAGTAAATCCTCCACTTGAGGTTCGGGGAATAGCATTCCACTGGGAAGGTACACTCGGGGAACATTTCCATTAGCTTAATTCTACTCACAGGCATAATCTTAGCTTTGTAAAGCTGTTTGAAATCTTGATTCAAGAGGCACTGGTCTTGCAGAAAAGAGTGGATTTAAGCGGATCAGTATTAAAGTAATCTTGCAAGACTGCTAAAGTGACCTGGAGGAGCTATTAGTATAATTGGAATTGGAGCCCAGAGTGAAAATAGCTGCTTTCCTCAGGACAAAGACTCCCTTTGTCTCAAAAGCTCCGGGTGCACCTATTAGGCTAAAGGAAGAAGGGATGGATTAAAGAAATGTAAAGCAGCAGTCTGTGCTTCCCCCACCTCTGGAAGCAGCGAGACTCGTTTGCTGACCGTGTGCTTTGATTCTTTCAGACTCGGTGAAGAACGAGGGAGGAAGGGTCTTTGTGCACTGCCAGGCCGGCATCTCCCGCTCGGCCACCATCTGCCTCGCCTATCTCATGAGGACCAACAGAGTCAAGCTGGACGAAGCCTTCGAGTTCGTCAAGCAGAGGAGGAGCATCATCTCCCCGAATTTCAGCTTCATGGGGCAGCTGCTGCAGTTTGAGTCGCAGGTGCTGGCCCCCAACTGCTCGGCAGAGGCCGGGAGCCCCGCGATGGCAGTGCTGGACAGAGGGGCTTCCACCACCACGGTCTTCAACTTCCCCGTGTCCATCCCGGTGCACACCACCTCCAGTGCTTTGAACTACCTTCAGAGCCCCATCACTACTTCCCCCAGCTGCTGAAAAAAAGCAGGTGAAGAAGGTTGGCCAGGACTCGGACTTGCTGTCTCAGAAGTGCAATAACCACAGGGACAGTGTCACTTGTGTTTTTGTGGGGAGTCCTTCGTGTGTCCCACAACGGAAATGGAGAGGAGCTCGCCCAATGCCAGAGGAACCAGGGGTTTTCTGACTTCTCAACAAATGTCTGGATGTCTGCACAGAGATCAAAGGACACTGGCTCTTCCTGAGCTGTCCCTCCTTGTCTTCTGTCTGTCCTAAGCCTGCTCCATGTTTAGTAGCATGCTCACCAGTATTCCCATTCCTGGACACTTTGAGCAACACTGATGCTGTCCCCTTTTATATGACAGTCCTATTTATTTATTTTTACATTAGTGCATTGTTGTTGGGTGTTTTTTTTTTTTTTTGCCTTCACAAACGTAAAGTTTCATTTCTAGAGAAACCAAATACCTCAGTATTTTTTGGTACTATAATCCTGTGTGTGTATATCTGTCAGCTCTTCCTGTTTCCCAAGCACTGACATGAAAGCACCAGGCGAGTGCTTTTTTTTTTGAGTTGTCAAGGGTTGTATGTTTGCTGATTTATTTATGATGTGAAATAATATATTTCTTCTTATGAAGACATAGTTTTGTTACATGATTATAACTTTTTTTATACAAACGGAATAAATTATGATATTTCTATTCACCTGGATGACACATTCTTTAAAACACTGCATTTCACTGTCCTAGAACTCATGTGGGAAGCTCCAGGGTGAAGAGCTGTAATTTGCAACTCCTCTGGCCTCGGGCCTTGACTGAGAAAAATGGGTTTAAACAACATAATTGACTAGAAACTACTGAAGGTTCTTAACCTGAGCTTTTCTTTGTCCCCATGTAATTGTGTGCAGTGGCAGGGAGCCAAGGCTGGCTTCTCAGCTGGGAGTGGATTTGGCTGCCCTGATGGCTGTAACAGTTTGAACCAGCTGAGACTTGGGCACTGGGCTACAGTCAATTTTAAATAGTCCTTCTCCTAAGAAGGAGGAATAAGCTTTCTTACTCCTTGTTTACTTTTAGTGCTTGAAAGGTTAAGTCTAAAAATTAACCTGTTAGTAACAGATCTCTTAAGGCTTGGCAGTAACTCCCAGAGTGTTTTTCTTTTTCTGTCCCACCTCCTTAAATCCTTTTTGCAACTCAAACTGCCTCTGATGCCTGGAGTGAGGTATTTGGCTGGCTGGGCTGTCTCTGTAAACAAACCAGGGCATGCCGAGGGATCAGGTAACCAGCACCGCACCGAGTTTTCTTACCCAGACCCAAATAAATTCTTTCCTGCTGGAGATTTATCACCAGAGTGACTTGGATGTGGTGTTTCTGTTGAGGCAATGAGGAGAGGGGTGATGCAGCACAGGCAGAGCCAGGCAGGGGAGCTCCAGGAGCAGAGGCTGCAGGGTTAATGCTGGGTCCTGGGACAGAACTGCACCTCTCCTGGGCTCTGTGGGGCAGGACAGCATCCCTGCAGTGCCACCCCCTGCCCAGGGAAGCTGGTGGGTGTGGGATGCAGCTGGAAGCTTGATTTCCTAGGCAGGGTGATGCTGGTAACAGGGAGAGGGATGCTGAGGGAGCAGCAGCACTCTGGGTTTCCCACACTCACTCCAGAAGGGAGCCACCCGTTCTTGCACATCTGATATTCAAAGAGTTTGATCCAACTTTTGCCCCATCAAAATTTTTGCAGCAGGTTATGACTGTAAAATCAAGGAATTTAAGCAGCTGTGATCTTTGGTGTACAGGTGAAGGTTTTTTTTGAGAGCACAAAGCAGCTGTGCTGCCATCAGCCAGATGAGCAAAAGCACCACAAACTCCTGCTGCAGTCCTGCCAGCTACCTGGGGGATTAATGGTGCTAAGATCCAGCACTCTCCTCCTGGGAGAAGGTGCCCTTGAAGGAGGGGATGATGCACTGCTGCCTCTGAAGTTCCTCCACGTGAGCTGCCCCTCGGAAGCAGCTCTGCCGTCAGCGCCGCGTCAGCCCGCACCGGCTTTAACCTGACACCGAGGGAGAGGGAAAATGGAGCAGCTAAAACAGGAGAGATCCCTGGGCACTGAGAAGTCAGAAACTCCTGTTTTCCTGAAGTGTTACCCGAACCTCAAAGTGAATATCCTCCCCCAAACCTGTCCTGTGCTGCAAATCCTGCAGAACCCCTTTGTCCGTGGAAAATCCCTTGGCACGTCGAACCTGCCATTGCTGTCCTGATTAAATATGCAAGAGTGTCTCTGAATACGTCTCTGAGCCTTTTTACACCTGCAGTAAAGGGTGGAACAAACTTTCACCGTCATAGCAAAGCAGAGCTTGTTCAGTGGAAAAATACAACCTTGGCAGCCCTGGCCATGCAACTGATAAAAAAAAAAAATCCTGCCTGTTAATCGCAATTCAAACAGAAATCCGCTCCCCGACAGCCGCGGGAGCTTGTTTATGTGTTTCTTGGAACAATAAAACTCATTACCTGGCAGCGGATCAGCTTTTATAAGCTAAGCAGGCACCTGACAGAGGGGTGCCAAAGAGAGCTGCTTCAGCACAAAGGCTGCTGTGAGCAGCCAGGGCAGCGGGGCTGCGCTCCCTGCGAGCCACCGGGCACTTCCAGCCCTGACATCCGATGCCCTTCTCCAAGTCTTTATCGGGATCCTTCTGCTGTTCCCTGTAATCCGACTCTGACGCTGCCCCGTCTCAGGCTCCTGCACTTCTTTTTGATGTGGGGTCGCAGCCAGATCGCAGATCCCAAACTGCTCCCGGTGTTTGGGGAGGGGATGGGGGAGAGAGAGGGATCAGAGTGAGATTGCCAAGTGTCCCCTCAGCGGGACAGTTTTGGGGAGGTGGGTGGGATCACCTGGGGGCTTTGCTGGGCCAGAGGAGGAGGAGGAGGATGCCTTGGTGGCACGGCCAGGCTGAACTTCGTGAAAGAATCTTCACTTCCCACCCCTTATTCATTCTCCCAGCTCAGCTGCTTTGTTTGAGCGGAGTATTAAGGCACACAGGTTTAGGGCTTTGAATTCCCATTTCTCTGCCTCCAACGTGAGCTGGCTGTCCCCTCCCACCCCGTGCTAGCAGGACTGAGCTGAGACCATCCCGTGGAACCCAAAATCCCGGCGCTCGGCAGGCGTGTGCGGGGCTTTCAGTCTGTACCAATCAGTTGCATACATCCCCATGGAAACCACGAGGAGTTTCCCCTCGGCGAGGACGGCAGCAACATCACTTCCTGCTGCTGACAAACCAATTTGTCACGAAGTGATAAAAAGGCATGTTTTGTGTTTGCAGGAACTGGCTCCGGGCTTTGTTCCTCCCAAGCCAGAGGCTGCTCACCCGCCCCGAAGGCAAACAATGGCCATTGTGTGCCCCGCAGAGCGGCCGTGGGGACGCACAGCCCAGCCTTTGAGCCCCCAAAACGCCACCAAAACACAGCCAAAAAACCCCCAAATGGAACAACGAGTCATGGCAGCACTCGGCTGATGTGTCCCCACAGCCCAGGGGTGTCCCTGGCCAGCTCACACGGGGACAACACAGCACGGGAGCCCTGTGTAATCCCCCCAGCACGATGCAATACCCAGGGGACGCAGCCTACCCGGTTACCACATGACAAACAGACCCAGAGCTCCAGATTAGATGTGTCTTGGGTAATCCCCTTGTCTCAGAGCGTTTGCCTGTTGTAATCAGCGCTGGAGAGGTGCAGGGTGTTCTCGGGCTTAGGGACTATCCTGAATTAGTCACCCTCAGGATCAGCCTCGCAGGGCCACAAGGATGTGTGATGCTGTTGTGCCGGGAAAAAAAAGAACACGACATCCAGATCACACTCAGGCAAACCTCGCTGGCCTGGTTACCACCTGGGATTTTTCCTCTGCCTGGCTCCAGGGTGGTAGAAAGGGCACTGGGAGTTGTCTGGGGGTGACGTTTTAAGTGCAGCCCACTCCAGAGTCACAGTGGGATGGGGAAGGAGAGAAGGTCGTGGTGTGTGACTGTCACAGTGTGGTGAGAAATCACAACACCTCAAACCCCATCTGAACCTCTTCCTCATCCTCTTGCTGGCCCAGCAGCAGCGTCTGTGGCAGGCTCAGTGCAGCCAGGGAGACTCTGCCCAGGGTTTTGGCTTCCTCAGATCTGCTCCCATCCAAGGCTGGAGGGGAAAACAGACAAAACACGGGCTCAAATCCACTCGTGCTGAAAGAACAAATTAGCTCTGAGATTTGGGCTGTGTGTGGCTCCTCACAACTCTCTGTTTGCTGGAGGCCACAGGAGGGTGGCACTCCAGGAGTGGCATGGCCCAAGTGGGTGCTGTTAGCACCCATCAAGGGTGTGAGAGGTTCAATGGCACCAAGGTATTAAAGGAGAGGCTGGGGACAGGCAGAATTTTCTGGCATTGCTGGGAGGACTTGGAGCTGCTTGAGCACAACCTCCGAGGGATGAACCCAGGTACCCGAGGGGAAGCAGGTTGCTCTGCTGCTGGGCTGGGTGACGGATTTGTGGTTTTTTTAGAGCTGTTTCCCACCCTGGAAGGTGCATTTGGACAAACCTTTGCCTGTCTGGAGAGCAGTGCCAAGGTCCCACCTGGACCTGACACTGTCAGTCTGGCACAGAGCGAGTTGGCTCTGTTACTGTAAGAAAAACAGCCAAAAGCAGGGCAGAAATCAGCTTTGGTTTTGTCTCTATACGGTGTGGGCAGCCTGTCCTCCAGGTGTGGGCTTGATTTTTTTCCCTCGATGTGGTATTTTTCATTCCCAGCGCTGTGTGGCTGCCCAGTGTGGCTGCTCTCCCCCCTGGCAGTGCCAGAGTGGCTGTGCTGGAGCCACAAGAAGGTGGCTGAGGGCTGGGGGAGGTCGGGCTGGGGGTTTCCTGAGCGGGGTTCTCAGGCTGCAGCATTTGCATTCGTTTCCTGATGACTCGCCCCGGGCTTCCCCTCGCAGCCCTGGCACGGAGGGGAAGGGCTGAGCTCAGACACCGTGGGCAGCTCCCAGCTCCCCTCCTGGCACAGGGGAGCCCCAGGTGGGCGCTCAGCAGTGATGTGCTGCTGCTTTGGAGCTCGGAGGTGTCCTGAGAGCCAGCAGAGAAGATGCTCGTGGATGTTCTGGGTGTTTGGGAGGGAGGGGGTGAAGCACCAGGAACCCCGTTAGGTCTCACGCAGGTTTTGGTGCTCAGACTGGGTGAGTCAGGGCTGTGGGAGCAGCGATTTCCTCAGCCAGGTCATTCCCATCTCCTCATTGTCCACACCACGTCGGGGCTGTCACCAGGAGAATGAAAATGTCTCATCCAAGGGTTCTGTTTGACACCAGCCCCTCTCATATCAATGCATCTTCATCCCCAAACTATAGGCCACGTTTAAAAATAAACTCCCTGAGGATTCTGATATGACGTAGTCGCCTTCTAACTCGGTAACCAATTGGCTACAAATTAACAGGTCCTTACTACACAATGTATTTTTTTTGAATTACAGTCTGTCTCAGAGCCAACTCTAACTCCCACCTGTACTCAAATAATAAACTACAGTGTCATTTTTAGACTTGTAATTTCTGAGATAATTTAATTTTATTTGAAAGGAGTTTTTTGGTTTTTTTTTTTTGTTCTCCAGCAGTTGTAGTAGAGGTGGCTAATGATGGCTTTTTTCAGGTCTTTTATACACTGGGAAGAAGTGCTTTATTTTCAGTATATTCTCAAAATTCTTGTCAAAATATGATCTGTGGTAAAATCTTCACACGTCAGTATCTTGTTCTTCTTTCAAAGCTTGTTAAGGTTTTGTTAATTGGCAGCTGGGTTGCAGCACCATGTGGCTTTAATGGCAGGGTTTTTTAATTTAGGGAGGATATAAACTGCAGATGTGCATTAACTCTAACAGTCCTTCCTGATACTTTGTAATGCTTGCAGACCAACTGGTAACTTCTGTCCTTCCTTGTCTTCTGCAATGAAATCTCGATGATTGCAGAGATGTAATTCAGGCATTTTTGGGTGATAACTTAAAAATGACATCAATTGTTTGCTGTCCCAAAGGCGTGTCCAGTGCTCTCTCTGTGACAGCACCCAGGGCAGGGCTGGAGCTGTGCCAGGGCAGGTTTGGGTTGGATTTTGGGAAAGGTTCTTCCCCCAGAGGGTTCTGGGCACTGCCCAGGGAATGGGCACAGCCCCGAGGCTGCCAGAGCTCCAGGAGAGCTTGGACACCACTCCAGGGATGCCCAGGGTGGGATTTTGGGGCTGTGCAGGGCCAGGAGCTGCACTGGATGATCCTGTGAATTCCTTCCAACTCATGATATTCCATGATTGTAAGAATTCCTCCTGCACATAAAACAGGACAGAGAGATGGGCTCTCTGTGCTTGGCAGTGATTTGAAGTGCCCAGCACTCATCGCCGTTTGCCACAGACGCTGCTGATGTAAACAAGTGGCACAAACTCGGTGCCTGGTGGGTCTTTCTATTTGAATCACCTGGGTGCTGGTTTCAGGGTTAGTTACAGGATGTTTTCTGGGGTTTGTTGTTAAAACAAAGCCCTGAGTGCTCCACGTGCCGGCTGCGATAGCATCAGCTCTGAACTCGGGCTGTGCCTGGGCACAGGGGGCATTTCCCGGTGTCACTGGGCTCTGCTGGGAGAGCAGAGTGCCAGCCTGGAGGGGACATTCAGCTCAGTTATACTGAAGGAATTGTTCTCTGTGAGGGTGGGAGGCCCTGGCAGAGGCTGGGGCTGCCCCTGGATCCCTGGGAATGTCCGAGGTGAGGTTGGATGGATCTCTGAGCACCCTGGGATAGTGTGGAAGGTGTCCCTGCTGTAGCAGGGGGTGCAATGAGATGATTTTTAAGGTCACTTCCAGCCCAGGCCACTCTTTACTCCTGTAGCCACGTCTGTGTGATGGCCACTTCTCCCACTCTGGGTCACACCTGGCACCTCAGGGCAGGATGTGACCACCAGAAACACCTTTAAATGACCTTTGGAAACACCTCGAGTCCTCGCTGATGGCTGAGAATGAGGAACCCGGGTGCTCAGGGCTTTCCGAGGTGCACGAATGCAGCCGTAGCCCCCACTGAGATTAGCACAGGGCGAGTGGAACAGTCGGACCGGTGAAAATTGAGGCTCTCTTGGCTGCTGTGGCTTGGCTGGGGCCTGTGTTGCGTCACCAGGACGCTTTGAAGGATTTCTGGCTGCCCTGGGAGCTGTGCGAGGAGCCAGCTGAACAGCGGGATCGAACAATAGCTCCCACCCTTTCCTACTGACGGCGAGGAGCAGAAGGGAACAAAGCTGTTCGCAAGGAGAGAGAGAAAAAAAAAAAAAAGAAAAGAAAAATCCTTTCGGTCTTTCATTTGCTCTTCCGACTCCATCAGGAGATTTTTCCTCCCTCAGGGAGCCAGCAGACATCCCAGCGCTGAGCATCCCCCAAATTTCAGCATCTTCCCCTCGTTCCTCTCCATCCTTTAAACGCCTTTCCGCGGGCGCCAGCGGGGACGGGTGTTTACAACTCCTTTTGTCCCTCTGTTTACAGCTTCCCTCCCAGGCTTTCGGCGATGGCTGACGTCAGGATGCTCCATTTGGGCTCCTCTGTACTTTTATCGGGTGTTAATGCCTTCCATGAGCCGCAGGAATGCGGAGCGTGGGGAGAGGGGGTCCCGCCGGGGGCAGGAGGGAGCCGGCAGCGCTGGGTCCTTGTGCGCCCACCCTGTGCCCCTGCCAGGCACCAATTGGCCTCCTGGACAGCGCCATGGTCATTTATGGCCTTGCGAGGGGAGGACCTGCCCCCTGGCACCCTGTCTGTGTGTCCTGGCAGCTGGCACGGCCCCGCCTGGCACCGCCAGCCGCTATTTTTAAGGCGGCCGGGCTGCATCCCAACTCCAGCGAGCTCTATTTCTGGTGCAAAGCGATCTTCCTGGGCGGGGGTGCGGGGATTTTTTTTCTTTTTTTTGTGTGTGTGTGTGATGAAACTCGTGGATTTGGAGGCAGCGGAGGGAGAGAGAAACAGCTGGGAACAACTGGAAGAGAAAAAGCAGGGAGAGCTGGTGGCTGTGGAGGTCCCGTCCGGAGGGGAGGGCTCAGTTCTCCTGCACTCCTTGCCAATGGTTTGCTCATGGATCAGGAGTCAGGGCTTGGTTTACAGAAGGGGTTTCTTGAGGTCGCTGGAGGGCTTTGCATGGGTTCGAAACGGGCTGCTGGGCAAGGTTGGGATTCCAAAACATTTAACGAGGCTGCAAGGGATGAAGAGGGGTGCTAAATGCAGAGCTGTAAACTCACTGGTTGCTTTCGCCAATTCTGGACCTCCAGGTCCAATTTTGGACCCAATTTCTCACTCCAGATTTCAGGAGGAGCAGAATGCCATTTGTCCACTTAAAGAAATTCCTGAAAAGAATCAGGAGGAGTTGTTGGTTACTGCACATCCTGTAGTGATACCAAGAGGCCCCGAGTGGCACTGCAGGCCGCTTTAGAGAGGGGATGTGACATTCCTGGGGTGACAAAGGACAGCTCTGCTCCTGCCTCCGGGTGCTGGAGCAGGCCCTGGAGGGCTGTTCACTGCAGGAACCTGTTCCCCAGGCAGAAAGGGATGTGCAGGGCCATGGATTGGACTCCTGGGTTCTGCCAGTGCAACATCTGAAACTGGAGGTCTGAAGTGTTTCCTCTTCTGACACACAGGTGGGCTGGTGGTGACAAAAAGGTTTCTGAGAAGAAGGAAAGGATGTAAAATAGGTTTCTTTAGGGCTTAACGAGAATTTGCCATTCTCGACTTTTTCAGTGCTTTCTAAGGACCCAACTCTGCAATGACAAGTGGCACAAAAAATGTGACACTAATCCTGGTGCTAATCCAAGTCCTGTTCCTGAAACCTGCTGTTCTCTTACCACCTGTGCACCAGGAAGGGCTTTCCTCAGCCATAAATTCCTAGTGGGAATAGTTGGTATTTCCAAAGCTGGCAGCTTTTTCTCTGTGATGTTCATTTGGAGGGATATTTAGTGGTTTTGAGAGTGGATGAAATGTTTCTGACTTGTGTTCTCACCTAGAGCCAGGCACTCCTGTCCAGCTGGGTCCTTCAGGGAGTGAGTTCTTTTCTGGGAGGTCTCCATCCCAAACAAACTGGTCCATGCTGAGCTGTGCTGCAGATGGATTTCTCCTCTCTTACACCAACCTGGGACACTTCTGTCCCATGGGCAGTGCCAGAGCACTTCCAGCTTTCCAGACTTTGTTCCCTGTGGAAGGGGGAGGCACAGAAATGCAGAGGGAAGGAGCAGCTGGGAGCAGGTGAAGCTGCAGAGCCGGGTGTTTGATGTTGATGGATGAAGGATGCAGGAACTGGAGAGCCTGAAATCTGTCCAGGCCACTCATCAGCTCTGGTTTTTTGCTACATTTCCCCCTTCCCCTGCACCAGTTTCCACTCAGCACCACAGTTTAACCCTTGGAGAAGAGGAACTAGTTCCCCATTGTTCTGCCCTTCCCACCATGACACAAGTGCAGATAAAATGTCACCATGTCACAAGTGGCACCAGTTGCTCTGGGCTGCTCCCCTTTCAACCTGGCTTTCTACCAGCTCACCAGCCCTGGAGATCTCCATTTCCTCCCCCTCCCCTGCAGCCAGGGTCTCTGAAAGGTGCCCAAAGAGATGAGGAATGGCTTTGCAAGGAGCGCGGTGGCAGCTGAGCCGCCACTTGTCACACGGCAGGCGCGGGCGGTGCTCGCAGAGGGGCTGTGCTCTCTGTCCCGCTGCCTGGTGGCTGTTGTCATCTGTTTATCCTCTTCCTGAGCTCTGGGAGCTGCTGTTCCCTGGTGCTGCAGGGCTCAGGAGAGGCGCTGGAGCTCCCTGGTTGTAAGAAGTGGTGGCCCAGCTGCTGCCCTGAGCCCTCTGTGGGAGCAGCTTTGCACCCAGGGGTGTGGGGAGCGTGGGGGCCACAGGGGCAGCTCTCACATGGGCAGGTGGTGACAGTGCCATCGGCCTTCAGGGAGGCTCAGGAGTGACAGGAGGGTGCAGCCAGGTGGGAGTCAGGCTCTTCTGCCAGGCAACAAGTGACATGGGACAATAGGAAACGGCCTGGAGTTGTGCCAGGGCAGGCTCAGGTTGGACATCAGCAGGAATTTCCCCGTGGAAAGGGTGGTCAAGCATTGGAACTGCCCAGAGAGGTTTGGAGTGCTCATCCCTGGAGGTGTCCAAGGAAGGGCTGGAGGTGGCACTCAGAGCTCTGGGCTGGGCACAAGGTGGGGATCAGGCTGGATTTGATCTCCAGTGATTCTGGAGCTCTCTGCTGGCTCCTTCCTCCCCCTGCACATGGGTGGGTGTGTGTGGGCCTCCTCCTGCTGCCCACGCAGACAAAGTGGCCGTGTCAGAGCAGTGCCCACCAGCCCCTCTGTGAGGATGCAGCAAGTGGGAGAAGAACCAACTGGGTGTGTTGGATTTCTCCTCTCACAGAGAGGTGCAGAAAATACTCACCAACAGCCAGGGCCATCCTTGGAGGTGCTGGCTGTGCCAGGAGCCATGGGGGACTCACCTGGGGGGCTTTACAACACCTTTGACTGCATCTCTGAGAGCACTATGAGCACCCCTGGCCTCTTTTTAGCTCCCCATCAGCACTGGGAGCAGCTGGATCTGTGTGTTTCCTTTCCCTCCCTTGCTTCTCCCTGGAGAAGGGGCCGTGTTTGTTGGGCTGAGAACAGAGGATCCCTGTGGCAGAGGGGGCTGTGTGAGCCCTGCAG
>VWYE01028872.1:72961-96601 GCA_013398995.1 Alaudala cheleensis | reverse complement strand
CACTTCAGAAGAAGGGATTCTTCTGAATCTGGGAATTCTGGGACACTGTAAAAGAAGCTGTGGGGAGCTCCAGGGAAATGGAAACCCCCATCTGTGTCACATCTGTCTCTGCAGTGGGCCCAACTTGGTGTCTGTGCCTGGGATCCTGATCAAATCCTGACCTGAGGGAGCTCAGGAGGGGACTCTGACCCACGTCTATGAGAGAAAGACAAGTCCTTGTGTGAGTAGACACCACCCTGGGCAGGACACTGCCCCTCCTGCCAGCCCAGTGGTCCCAGTGCTCCTTCCAGAGCCAGGGAACTGGGATCACAATTGTAGGACAGGTCCTTGGCCATGTGCAGGCTTGGCACAGGGAGGCTGCTCATCCTCAACCTTCTGGGAGAAACCTGAGCAGTGCTTTGGGTGGCAGAGGACAATGGGAGGGGGAGAGTGGCTGCAGGAGGGTCGGGGATCTCAGTCTGGATCCTCTGCCTCTGCTTTGGGTGGGGAAAACGTGGCCAGGGAGGGAGGGAGAGAGGCAGGGATTGGCAGCCCTGGTCAGTCAAAGGCAGCCCTGGTCAGTCCCACGGACAGGCCCAGGACTGATCATGCAGCACAAGCTGAGGTCAATGCTCTCATAATTAGCAAGAGAAAAAAAAACCCCAGCCAGTCCTTTAAGAACTCGCTTGCACAACTGGGCTCTCCTGACCCTCCTGGCCATACATTCTGAGGCTTGCTAAGTGCTGCAGACACAGCTGAGTCCTCCCGGGGCTGGCTGGACATTCCGAGCCTCCCCTGTGGCTGCCGGGTCTCGTATTTTGAAGCGGCGCAGAGGAGGAGGATGGATCAGCTTTCCTCCCGTGCCTCCTCCCACATACCTTGCTCATGTACCTCCAGCCCTTCCCCTTCCCACACCGAGCGAGCTCTTGGCAGGTTCTGTGGAGCCCTCGGTGCTAATTTTATTTGCTGCTTGATCTTTTTTTTTCTGGACTTTTCTGGCATTTGCTGGGTGAAGCGAGGCCCTTTCCTCCGCCATGGTTTGTCCCAGCTGTGCTGTTTCTGTGTCATTTTTGTCACTGAAGAGCTCCGGGAGCTGTGTGCTCCCAGGACTCTGGGAAACAGCTTGGACAGCTCAAGGCTTTCACAGCGAAATCCTGGATGCAGAGAGAGAGCCAGGGAGGAGAAAACCGGGTTGTGACTCACTGAGCTGCACCTCCAGAGGGTGATGGGACCTCAACCTGGAGCCTGTTGGAGAAGGGGGAAAAAACCAACCCAGAGGTGGCTCCTTTCAACTCAAATCCTGCCCCCTGAGGGGGCCGTGGAGGGGTGTCTGGGGGTCCCAGAAAGCGGTGCTGGGTGAGCAGGGCAGTCAGTGAGCACGGTGTCACTGGGATGTCACTCGGTCAGACGCTGCGTCAGCCGTGGCCGCCGCGGAGGTGCCGCTGAGCTCAGGCTTATTCACACCAAAGTCACCTCTGCTGCAGAACCTGCTGTGCCTTATCGAGGAGCCGAGCCTCCAGCACCTCTGCACAAAAGGCAGAGAGCACTGAGTCACGGGGCGACCTGTTAAAAACCGCCCAGGAATCAATGAAGGAGAGAGAGAGGGATGAAAAGAAGTCAGGCTCAGGTTGCTTGAGTAACTCTGCCGGGCCCCAGGCACCAAATGTCAGCGCTTTTATCAGCTTCCACTCACTCTGAAATATTCCTTAGCACATTTTCCACCATTTGTTTCCGTTTGAAATGAGAGTCCACTAAATCCTGTGACTGACTGGAGCGATGGAGTGACTCATGCTAAGCCAAAGCAGAAGCTGCCCTCAGACACCTCACACATCTGGACTTCCAGCCCCGTTTCAGGCTGACTCTTAGCTCTGAAACCTGCAGCACCACCCACTCTTCCACGGCACTGGGGGATGCATTTTGTGTAACAAACAACATCTTTTCTAGCTGCAGTGAGAAAATGTCACACCTGGATTTTTGGTCTGGTAGGAAAGCAGCTCCTTTAGTGTGATTTAACTTGTGGTAACGAGAGTCACAATCAGAGAGATTCATCTTGTCCAGCTTTGCTGTCACATTAGCCAGAAGCTTTTTGGGTTTTTTTTAAAGTTTCCATCTCATATGACAACCTCTAAAATAGCTGTGGGCAAAAGGAGTCAATAAATAGCTGCCAGCAGTTTAAATAAGGCCACCTTGCTCATTGTGTTCTCTGGAAGGATCTGCTTCCCTGCACAGAAATATTTTTTCCAGGCTGAATTTTTAAGGAACTGAGACACTCATTTGTGAGTTCCTGGATATTGTGAGGCCACAACAGCGGGGATTTGGGGAACTGGGTTTTCCTGTGGATGAGGGAATTGGATGAAGGGGTCCCAGGAGCGTCTCTGGCGGTGACCAGGCTGCGGGGAGGGCACAGAGTCCTCAGGGCGGTGCCTAAATCCGCTTAACACGAGACGCGCAGGGGATGTCCAGCCTTGAACGAGCTCTAGGGGTGAGAAGGGACACAGAAACATCACCCCGTGGTGCTCAGCCCGCTGAATCCCGGAGCTGTGGCTGCCAGGTGTCGGGTACCACTCGACGAGCCGTGCCTGTCATCACAGCGAGCCCCGGGTGTCTGTGCCCTCTGCTGGGTGCGGAGGCTTCAGAGCACTCGGGATGGGGACAAATCTCTGCCACCAGGCTGGGGAACTGCCGGTGATCTCACACACGTGGGTTTGATTTTTATTTCGTTTTTCCGTGCCCTTTATCGGCTGACATTTAGGTGTGTGCCGGCGGTGTCTGGCAGCTCTGCTGTGGCCTCACAGGGACGTTTGTGCCCTCTCCCGAGGCGGGGGAGGCTGTTCAAGGAGGCAGCAGGTGAGGGATGTCTGCACAGCATCCCCTCCCTCCCGCAGGGTCAGTGCTTGCTCCAGAGTAACCAGTATTCTCTCTTCTCCCACATCGAAACCTTTCCCGGTGTTTTCGACATCTTACAAAACACTTTAATGACATGAAAGCTTTCAGCTTTGTCTGGGAAGGGCCCTGGATAAGTTCACTGCAAGGATTTTACCCTTTTTCGGCTGCTGCTGGCTGCCTCGTCATGGTTTTTGGCAGTCAGAGCATCGCGATTCCCCTCCAGGGATGAACTGGGAGGTACCAGCAGGGCTGGGGCTGTGCCTGGGACCACCAGAACTCGCCTCAAGCCCCTTCCCGGGAGCTGAACAGAGAGTAAAACTCCTCCTTTTGTCTGACAGCGCTCGCCGGGACCGTTCCTTGTGAAAGCCAAGGCTGGTGAATCGCGGAGCCCGGGATGCGCCTCTGCAGCCGGGGCTGTTCGTGGGGAGAAGCTCCCCTCTAGCGGGGAATTCCTGCAGCGGCTCCCGGAGACCAGAGCGGCTGGAAAACCCTGCGGAAAAGGACCTGGGGGTGCTGGTGACAGCTGAACGTGAGCCAGCAGCCCGGGGAGGGGATCGGGCTGTGCTGGCAGGGAACAGGGACAGGAGGAGAGGGAACAGCCTCAGGCTGGGCCAGGGCAGGCTCAGCTTGGACAGCAGCAGGAATTTCCCCATGGAAAGGGAGCTCAGGGATTGGAAGTGCCCAGGGAGGTTTGGATCCCCATCCCTGGAGTGTCCCAGGAAGGGCTGGAGGTGGCACTCAGCGCTCTGGGCTGGGGACAAGGTGGGGATGGGGCACAGGCTGGACTCGATGATCTTGGAGGTTCATTAAAACCTCAATAATTCTGTGAAAAATTCAAGACAGAGGCATTGATTGTGACCCAGCACGAGGGGGTCCATAATTGATTATATTGTCTGTAATGAAGATGATGCAATTGAGTTGCCCAGTCCTTACAACTGTGTTTTTCAGAGCATTAATTTTTCTTACCACTATTTGCCTGTTGAATTCCCTCAGCATCCCGAGGGCAGAATTCAGTGTTGTTGTTGTCTGCTTTTTTACAGAGAGAGAAAATGCTGGAAAAAGGAGGGGAAGAGCATTGCCTGGCAAAGTCACCCAAGGTCAGGATTCAGATGATGCTGGAGGGAGCCTCACTGGAATCAGCTGTGCTGATCTGTCACATCACTCAGCTCCTCTCCACAGAGAGAACAAAGTTTCGTTATTTTGCAAATGACCCTTAACAGAGCTGAGAAAAACGTGAAGTGACTGAAATGTCACTCTTTGCTCTTCAGCAGCACGGTCAGAGTGCAGTGGGAGGCACTCAGAGCATCCAAATTTTGGGTGAGATCACAGAATCATGGGCTGGTTTGGGTTGGAATGGGCTTTAAGAACCATCTCGTTCCAGGCCCTTGCCCTGGGCAGGGACATGCCCTAAAGGGGTGGGATGCAAACCCAGCCTGAGCACTGGGAAATGTGAGGGGTTGGACCAGGACAGCCCCTAAGCCACTGCGATAAAAATGTTATTCCCCCTCTTCCCTGGGGACTGGGCTCTCTGCAGTTTGGGGACTGAGGTTTGTGAAATGCTTTGAGATCTGCTGATAAAACTACAAAAGCAGCTGATTGTTATTGCTCTTACTGCATTTATCAGAGTTTTTGGGAAGGAAAATACATGGGGTTTTTTTGAGGATCAGATTGTCACAACTAAAAATATCACTGTGTTAGTGATACCTTGGAAAGGCTGAGCTGGAACAAAGACTGGACAGAGCTGGAGAATAAAGAAGATATTTATTGAAAAGCCTTTAGGGTACACCTTGGGCAGGACAAGAGCCTGGTCAAGGCTGCACCCAAGGTGGACTAAGAATGGTCACAAAATGGATGATTGGTCACCAGGTCTCACATTTTTATAGTTTTGGTCCATTTGCACATTGGGGTTTAATTGTCCAATTCCAGCTCCAGGCTGGGAGGTCTCACCCTTCTTGTTCCTCCCCTCAGCCCAGCCTTGGTTGTGCTTTTGGGGCTGAAAGTTGTCCTTGGTGTGCAGCAGGGACAGGATTTGTTTTGTGTCCCTGCTCTGTGCAGAGCTCAGTGACACTGAATGGGAGCTCAGAGCTGCACCTGAGGCAGCACAGAATGTGAAACACATGAAAGATTAAACTTAAGGCATCATCAGCAAGGGTTTGATCCTCCCTGTGACACTCTGCTCCATGCTGGGTGTCCCCTGCACCTTTCCCAAGCATCTCTCAGGCAGCACAAGGGCACAGGGGGAATTTTGAGGGCATCTCCACAAGCCCCTGCAGTGCCCAGGCACCTGCTGAGCCCAGGTGTGCCCTGGGCAGCATCCCCAGGGCTCTGCCCCTGCAGGGGCTGCTCCCATTGCTGTGTGCTCCTTGCCCTGGGTTATTCTTCCTGCAGAGCAAGGGAGGGGAGAAGAATGCAACCAGCATCTTCCTCCCCATTTCTTCTGGGAAATCTGCCCCACACAGCTGTGCCAGCCACCTCACAGTGCAAACCCTCTGTCCCCAGAGCTGAGGAGGGAGAGTTTTAGGGAGTTAAACCTCTGTCTGCTGAAGGGTTTTGGTTCCAGGCCAGTAACACATGTTGAGGGTTAGTCCTGCCTGACAGATTCTTGGTGGTCTTGGCATGGAGTGAGTGGGTGAAGCTCAGCTCAGTTCTCAGCACAGACAGATGTTTGTGATTTAAAAATAAAAATCATTACTATGGTCATTGCCAGCCAGATTGCCTGGAATAAAAAAGCCTTTCTTCAGGTCAGGATCAATGCATTTTGGCTCCAAAATCTCTTTGGGAAATCTGTGCTCTCTGTGATATTTCAGCGGTGGAAAAAACATTATGAAAATTTAACTTAATTGGGCTTTTGTCCAGAGCACGATGCTGACACAGGAAGAGTCCAGGATAATGCAGGGCCTATTTTGGGGGATGTGATGCTTGATAACCCTTTCCTTGCTCAAGACACTGTCGAGCAATTCAGGCCAGTTTTAAATACCAACCATCCCTGAGTGCTGTTATCCTTCTTTAATGGGAGGAAGCTGCAGGAAGGGAATAAAGGGATTTAACAGCTGCCCAAGAAAACAGACAAACTCTGCCTGAACATCATCTTCAGAACCTCTGAGCTGTGCCAGCAGCTGGGGCAGTGCCTCCTGAGAGCCCCAGAGGGGCCAGGCACTGACCAGTGGGAATTAAATGGGAAAGTGTCACACAACTCCCCTGGGTTTTATCTCTGCGGCTGAGGGACGTGATGATTTCTGGCTGGGGCTCCTCCTCCTCCTCCTGGGGACAGTCTGGTGGCTGCTGGAGCACTGGTGGGAGAAGAGGGAGATGGAAGGAGGCTGCTCTGATGGGTTGGGAGGTTCTTGCCAGGAGGGCAGGGCTGTGATTGTGGCCCAGCTGTGGAAAAGGGCAGGGTTTGTACAGAAGGGTTTGTGCAGGGTTTGTGCAGCAGGGTTGTTTCAGGGTTTTTTCAGGGTTTGTGCAAGGTTTGTGCAGGGTTTGAGCAGGGTTTGTAAAGCAGGATTTGTGCAGCAGGGTTGCTTCAGGGTTTTTTCAGGGTTTGTACAGGGTTTGTGCAAGATTTATGTAGGGCTTGTTCAGAGTTTAGCAGGGTTGTTTCGTACAGCAGGGTTTGTGCAGCATAGTTTTTTCAGGATTTGTACAGGTTTTTTTTCAGGGTTTTTTTCAGGGTTTGTGCAGGGTTTATGCAGAGTTTTTTTCGGGCTTTGTACAGGGTTTTTTCAGGATTTGTACAGGTTTTTTTCAGGGTTTTTTCAGGGTCTGTGCAGTTCCTGCCCCGGGGCCCTGCCCTGGCAGCAGCAGCTCTGCACGTGCTGTCTCTGCACTCAGGTTCCCACTGCACCTGCTCAGGTGGAAGCAGCTTCCCTGTCATTAGAGGGCTGGGAAAGCTGCTCCGTGTGCTACTCGCCCTCCTCAGGAATGTCCGTGTGCCTGAGCGTTTTCTGGGAACAAACAGAACCAGAACCCTCCTCCCTCTGCCTTTGAGAAAGGCACCGATTTCTCTGACTTTTTGTAGCCCCTCTGCAGCTCCCAACCTGCTCAGGATCCACTGGGAGCACTCAGCACTTCTGCCTTGTGCTGCTGTTCTTATCCATAAAATCATATTAAATATTAAAAATATCCTGAGTTGGAAGGGACTCACAGGATCAGCCAGTGCAGCTCCTGGCCCTGCACAGCCCCAAAATCCCACCCTGAGCACCCCTGGAGTGGTGTCCAGGCTCTCCTGGAGCTCTGGCAGCCTCAGGGCCGTGCCCATTCCCTGGGGAGCCTGGGCAGTGCCTGAACCCTCTGGGGGAAGAACCTTTCCCAAAATCCAACCCAAACCTGCCCTGGCACAGCTCCAGCCCTGCCCTGGGTGCTGTCCCTGTCACAGAAACTGGAGCCCCTGGTGAGGTGTGACTTCAGTCTCCCCCAGGCTGTGCTGGATGGGGATTGTTGTTCCAGGGCTGTTATCAGAAACCCGAGCCACATTAACGTCCCCAAACGTGGCGATGAGGGACAGTAAATTGCCATGTGTGAGGACAGCTCTGTCAGCTCAGGAGGCTGCTCTGAACTTCGCTCACTTCACCTGAGGGAGGAGATAAAAAGTGCATTAGCAGCCGGATAAGGAGTGTCCCCATGTCACTGTCACCTCCCGCCTGCACTCCCGCGGGACATCCCTGCCAGCCCCTGGCCCTGTGTGTGCTGCGGGCGCTGGGAAGGCAGCAGAGCTCCTGCAGAACCTGCGTGGTTCCTTTCCTGCTGCACTCAGCCCTTTGCCAGGCTCCGAGCAGGAGCACGCTCGTCTGCACATCGTGTTCCCGTTATTTTGTCCATG
Source organism: Alaudala cheleensis (assembly GCA_013398995.1). NCBI lineage: Eukaryota > Metazoa > Chordata > Aves > Passeriformes > Alaudidae > Alaudala > Alaudala cheleensis. The sequence goes on along the minus strand of VWYE01028872.1, from coordinate 88,917 downwards.
GTTTTCAGGGCAGGACGTGTCTTCATCTCAATTCCAGCAATTCAAAGCTGCTGGCACCCGGTAATGATGCTCTGGATGCAGCTGGGGAGGAGGAAACCGGCACAGGGACAAAGGGTGGCCTCCCCACTGTCATTTCCCTTCTTTCTGTCATTCCCGGGGGTGGCTGGGCTGCTGCGACAGTAGAAACACTCAGGAATTCCAACCCTTCTCATTTGCTCTTTTACTTCCGTCGAAGTCCACATCAATCCCGTGCCAAAGAGTACATGAGCTAATGGGGAGCAGAAGGCAGCAGGATCATCCCAGCTGGAAATCTCCCGGCTCCGTGGCACGAGAGGATCTCACGCTGCTGGGGATCGGGAGGAAATCCTGATCCCGTTCAGTGGCATCGGCTCCTGACCGATGTCAGGACATTGTGGTGGGACAAGTGACAGCCGGGGCTCTGCAAAGAAAATACTTCTGCCCTGTCAGGGAGCGTGGAGAGACCCCTGGGTTGATTAATCCCACTATTCCCGGGGATGCTGCGGGCACGGGATGAGCGCAGGGATGGGAACCTTTGGGATGACAGCGGGGTGGGCACCTCCTGCGGCCGGGTGGGCTCGGGCTGAGCCCGGCACGGCTCGGCTTAGGCTCGAACCGTCCCGTTCCGAGCCTATCAGGGCCGAGCCGGTGCCGGTCCGCTCCGCCCGTGGCCCGCCCGCCGCCGCGGTTGGCGGTGCCGGCTCGGGGCGGGGCGGGGCGGCAGCTTCGAATCGCGGCGAGAGCGCGGAGCTGCCCGAGTTCGTCCTGAGACCCGCAGTGCCCCGCACGGACCCTCCCGGCTCGGTACAGACCCTCCCGGTCCCGCTCCGTCCGCCCATGGGCAACGCTGAGTCCGCCCCGCGCGGTGCCGCCGGCCCCGGTAAGTGCGGTGCGGTCCGGTCCGTGCGGTTCTCTCGGGTCCCTGCGGTTCTCTCGGGTCCCTGCGGTGCGTTCGGTCCCTCTCCCCTTCGGGACAGGACCCTCCCGGCCCGGGGCTCCCCCATCTCGGACCACAAACCCCGGCTGGAGCCGCCCCGCCGCGTCCCTCGGGTGGGGAGGATGCGACAGCGGCTTGGGGAGGTGACAGGTGACAATGGCAGCGCTCGGACCGCGCTCAGCACAGGTGCAGCTCCGAGCCCTCCGCTCACCTGCACTGGCACCGCCCCAGATACCTCCGATGGGGTTTGAGGGGGCTTTTTTTCTCCCCCTGCCAAAGCAGAGCCGAGGCCACCAATGCACTCTCATCCCGCGCTGCAGCGCTGCCAAATCCGCCCGCCGCAATTCAAAGTCCTGCGCTCCAAAATCGCCTGCCAATCCCAGCTCCAGGGCTGGGAGCACAGACCTGGGAAAACAAACGGCTTGGCGCTGGCCGCGCCGCCGGGTGTCAGGTTCTTGTTGCCTTTTTATGCGTCTTTTTTTTTTTCAATTTTTTTTTTCGTGTGCAAGAAGTCCAACAGCCGCCAGCCTGGTTGGCTGGATTTGAAGGGAGCTGATAACTGAGCTCAGCCAACCGGCACAAGATGCCAGCGCTCCGGAATACAAATAATCCTGGGTGGGAATGAGAAAAGCATTGAGCAAGGCGCGGGCGAACGCGGAGCAGCGTCGTGGTTGCTGGTGCAGTGAGGTTCTGCAAGCCTCAACTTGTTTCTTGTTAACCTCTCCTTGGCCCGGGGCCTTTGGAGTTTGCAAAAACTGCAGAACAGTTGTATTGTGTTTGTTGGTTTTATTTTTATTTATTTTTTGGATGTGACCTGCTGCAGTTTCAGTGTTCAGTAAAACGTTGTCATTCTCCCCACCTGGTTCTTAACGTCAGAAACTGGATAATTTATTTTTATTTAGGCATTTACAGAGTGTTCTGATTTAATGATTTCTTTCACGAAGTCCTTAGTTTTTGTTTCCTCTTCCTCTGGGGGAACCCAAAATATTTTGCTGCTGGCAGGGTGAGGGTGTTGTCGTTTACTCACCCGGGGTGAAGCTGCACTGCTGGATGCTCCTGCCTGAGCCTCCCTGCAGGTGTGTGAGGTTTTGGAGGGGAGGGAAAAGTCCCTCTGGAGCTGTGCCAGGAACCTTTGGAACAGGAGGTTGTGTTGCCCTGAGTGGTGATTTCTGCACTGGCAGAAATCCAGGGTGGGCTCCCAGCAATGCTCCTGCAGGAGAAGGGATGTGGGTCAGTGCTCAGTGACACTGGGCTGTCTCTGCACCTGCAGCAAATACCTCTCCATACAAGAACTGGGCAGAAAATAGACAGAAAAAAAACCCCCAAAGCCAAAAGTACAAACCAAATAACGCCTGATCTGTGTTTCCTTCTGGCTGCTGCTCTCAGCGCTGGGTCAGAGCAGTGTGTGCCTCAGGGGAGGGTCTATGCTCTGCTCTGGGGTGTCACTGAACCCCCAGGGGATGAAGAGCTGCCTGTTCCTCACAAAGGAGTGCTTTGGGTGCTTTTTAAACCCTGCTGCACTGGGTTATTCTCTGGTTTCTCATATTCCTCTTTCCCTGCTTGTGCTGTGTTTGGTTTTGGGGTGGTCAGCCCCCCAGATTTACCTGCTTGATAGGGAAGGCAAGATTATTTCGAACTGATGAATAAATCCGCTCCCTGATGTTGTTTTTTGTTTTGAAATCCAAACATCCAGTCTTTGATTCTGAAGCCAGCTCTGCAAAAGAGTCAGAGATAACATTTTGGGAGTTAATGAACTGTTAGGTAAAGCCAGACCTCAATAATACTTTGTGTCAACAGCTGCTGCTGCTGCTCCCGTTTGCTTAACGCTGAAGGTAAATAAATGCATTGGATGATGCTTCTAATATTGGACAGGAGCATTTGAACCGAGATGGAATTAATTGTCAAGGGCTAAAAGAAAGATCATCAGTGTTTGGGCAGAAAGCAGGAACGTGGGGTTGTAAATCCTTAAAGCTGGAGTTGTCACAGAGGCATGAGGGTTCTTAATGTAGAAATATTGATCTGTACATCTGTTAAAAGTGAGGTTCTGCAGCCTGTGCAGGTCCCCTGCTCCTGCCTCGGGTGGGCAGTGGGGCTCCGGGGTGGACACTGTCACTGGAGGGCAGCCGAGGATAGAAAGTCAGCTCTGCTACTCTGCAACTCACCGGGAAACTGGGAAAAAAAAATAGCTGAATAAATGCCAGGGAAAGGACACTGTGAAGTTGGTTGCTTAAGGGATCAGAGGAAAAGCAAATAACCAGCAGCTGCTGGTCCCAGGAGAGCAAAGCTCGGAGGAGGACACAGCTGAGGGTGACTCCTCACTCCAGGAGCAGCGAGAATCCCTCTGAACAATCAGGAGCTCTCTCAGTGGGGGAGAAACTCTGAATTATTCACACCTTGTGCAGCTCAACAAGGTCAAAAGCTGCTGAAAGGTTTCTTTGCATAATGCAAGCGGGGTTATTGCCTGTGTTAGATAATCATTCCCTGGCTGAACTCTGTTAATGGCCTTGGAGTGTAAAACCAAATTGCAGTGCTGGGAGTGTTCCAGGTCAGCACAGAGCACACAGACAGCTGTGCTGGGTTACTGTGCGGTGGATCCGACCTTATTCAGTGCTTGGGTTTCCCCCAAAGTGTCATTCCTGGGCTTCTCTCGGCTCTCAGCTCCCAGGTTTCTCCTTCTGAAGGAAGTTTTCAGCCAGAGCCTGTGCTGTAGAAGCAGGAGGAGTTTGTTCCTGCACGGTTCTGTTTTCCCTCTGCTCTGAAGGACAGGGGGAAGGATGGAATATCCCAGCTCTGGGTTTAGATGGCGCCAGAGCCTCAGGAAAGGATCTTGCAGGGTTCCAGTGCAGAGCCCGAGGCTGCCCTGGCCTCTCACCGCTGCTCACCTGAGCCAGGTCTGAGCCCAGCCCGGCCCGCAGCGGTGGGGATGGGAACTGGCCTCGGGCACTGAAGTGTCAGGTTCTGTTGGGATCTTGATTCCTGCAGCTGGGAATCACGTTTTTTGTCTTCTCTGCTGTGCTTCTTCTGAGTCGCTGTGCCCAGCTGCCAAAATATTCTGTAGCACAGTGAAGTCCTGCATGGAGCGTGCTGGCATTGCCCACCCTGCTGGATCCACACCCTGAGCTCAGCTGCTCACTCCAGGCTGGGACAGCTCTGGGGAAAGCTGCACATTCCCCTCAGGGTTTGCTCAGAGCCACTTTGGTTTCACACCACGCTCAGTCTGGTCTCTTGATGCCTTAAATTTGAGCTTTCATGTTTTTCACATTCTGTGCTGCCCAGGGGAGCAGCTCTGAGCTCCCATTCAGTGTCACTGAGCTNCATTCAGTGTCACTGATCTCTGCACAGAGCAGGGACACAAAACAAATCCTGTCCCTGCTGCACACCAAGGACAACTTTCAGCCCCAAAAGCACAAACAAGGCTGGGCTGAGGGGAGGAACAAAAAGGATGAGACCTCCCAGCCTGGAGCTGGAATGGGACAATTAAACCCCAATGTGCAAATGGAGCAAAACTTATAAAAGTGTAAAACCTTGTGACCAATCATCAATTTTTGTGACCATTCTTAGTCCACCTTGGTTGTAGCCCTGGCCAGGTTCTTGTCCTGCCCAAGGTGTATCCTAGAGGTCTTCCAATAAATCTCTATTTCATTCCCTGGCTCTGTCCAGTCTCTGTTCCAGCTCAGCCTTCCCAAATTTCTGGCCACCAGTGAAGNGGAACACCCAGCTCCTGCCCCCTCCTCCTGGCCCAAGGCATCCCTCTCATTAACAAATTGCTGCTGCAGTTCTGCACTCCCCAGAGTGCTGGGAGCTGTGCCAAGCTCAGCTCACCTGGGGAGTGAAATTATTGCCCCAGCTGGATTTTTATTACTGATAAAACAACAGCATTTATGTGGATTTATCACAGAGGTGATAAGAGAGTACAGGTTGTGTTCCCTTCTCAATGCAGGGTGTGAAACCATCCCAGAATTTTGGCTGGGGGGGAATTCCCTGCAGCCTCATCTTGTGGAATCCCAGAATGGTTTGAGTTTGGGTTGGAAGGGACCTGAAAGCTCATCCTGTTCCCACTGCACTGTGGTGGACAGGGGCACCTCCAGGCTGCTCAGAGCTCCCATCTGATGCTCAGGAAAAGCTGAGTGATGTGTTTTAATCTGGATGAATTTTGGTTTGCTGCACCAAGTGTTCACTCTGATCCAAACCTTCCCAGGGCAGGGGCTGTCCTGAGGAGGGGCACACACAGTGATGACAGCCTTGAGAGGAGATGGGGATGTCCTGTGGGTGTGGATTCCCATCAGGTCACCCCTAACATCCCTATCCAGGGTTCTTTACCAGGCCCAGGCATTTTGTCCTCTCTGAGGCTGCTGCACACACCTAAAAAGGAGCACCCACATGGCCTGAAGGCCAGAAAGGGGCTCCAGTTTTGATGTTTGGCACTCAAACCACGCAGTTCTAACTGCCTGCTCCTGCCTTGAACTGGAACATAAATGTTTATAACTCCTGTTGCTCTCCTGACAGTTTGCCCATTAATTTAGTGTCGAGACACCTTTTAATTCCTGACCTCAGCTGGGTGCCAGCCCAGAGTCTGCTGACGTGGCTGACTCGTTCCCCATCAAGGACAGAAGCTTTGCTGTTCGAATTCTGCCCTCACTTTGCAGATNCTAACATCCCTATCCAGGGTTCTTTACCAGGCCCAGGCATTTTGTCCTCTCTGAGGCTGCTGCACACACCTAAAAAGGAGCACCCACATGGCCTGAAGGCCAGAAAGGGGCTCCAGTTTTGATGCTTGGCACTCAAACCACGCAGTTCTAACTGCCTGCTCCTGCCTTGAACTGGAACATAAATGTTTATAACTCCTGTTGCTCTCCTGACAGTTTGCCCATTAATTTAGTGTCGAGACACCTTTTAATTCCTGACCTCAGCTGGGTGCCAGCCCAGAGTCTGCTGACGTTGCTGACTCGTTCCCCATCAAGGACAGAAGAGTTCTGCCCTCACTTTGCAGAGGGGAGGTTTCTCACACATCTCCCACCTCCTCAGGGCAGCTCTTCCCTTCCTGGCTGGGGTCCCTCTGGTGGGGCTCAGAACCCCTCAGGGAATGGCTCCTGGGATTACAGCTACAAATCCTGCGCTGGAGGGCGAGGGTAGGAAGGAATGAGCAATTTGAGGTCTTAAAAATGACCCAAAAAATTCACCCAGCCCTCCATTGTCTCTATTTCTGGGTCCCCGATAAAACTAAAACCCTGTTGTAAATAATGTGCAATATTTCAGCGAGGAAAAGCAAGACAAAGGGGCTATTTAAAGCCACCTTCTCTGCAGGGCTTGGCCGGCTGGCCCTGCCTCTTTTGTGTCATTGTGTCAGTGCAAAACACAGACGAGAGGCTGGGGAAATACAATGTGCACTCCAATGTGGAGCACATGCAAAGGTCAGCCCCGGTGCACGCCTGGCTTGGGGCTGAGCAGGTTCACTTGGATTTCTGTGAAGCAGTGAGGGGAATCATAAACAGGCAGTGGCTGCAGTTATGGAGCAGAATAACCTGTCTGGCCCATGCCTGGCTGCTCTTTCTGCTCTGAAATTGAGGTGTTATTGTCTCTTTGTGGCTCTGTTCTGTCTCGCTGCTCGAATCCCGGATCTTTTTACCCTTCCGTGTCCTTGGGTGGATAAAGGAGGCCAGGAGAATCTGTGTGAGACGTTTGGAGAGGCAGAAATACAAATGTGAGGTGTCACAACGTGTGCCCAGCTTGAGAGCAGCCACAAAAAAACCCAGAGGCTGCTGACCTGGGGCGTGTTCTGGCAAAGGGAGGAACACAATGAAAGCACTTGCTGGGCTGAAGGGAGCTGCTTGCTGCAGGTTGGGCATGGGAGGGAGGCTGGGAATGGCCCAGGAGGGAAGGGGAGCACAGAGGGATGGGCTGGAGGTGACATCCAGCAGGGTTCTGCTGCACTGGGGGGAGATGGAGAACCTGTCTGGCCTCTGGACCTGCACAGGCTGGGGAGGCTCTGCTGCAGCCTGAAAATGGGGCAGCATTTTGGGATCCTGGGGGAGTCCATACAAAGAAAAATCTGTAGGGATTTACTGAGGAGATGGGGCAGGTTGGTTTTTTGTTGCTCTTTTTTTGGAGGGGGATCCAAGTACTGGTGCACTTTTCAAAGCCTAAAGTGTCTCTGTGTTTCAGCAGTTTCCAGACAATCTCAGTGCTCTGAAAAGTAGCTCTGATGTGCCCCTCAAGGATGAAATCTCAGGCCAGCAAAGCCAAGAAAGCAGGGAATGGCAAAGGAAGGTTCTGGAGTTATTGGGTGTGGGGCCATGGGCTGTGTTCCCAGCTCAGGGAAGCTGATGGGATGGGAAGGATGTCCCCAACACCCAGATTGCTGTGGCTGCTTTAAATGTGGCATTTTCAGGGTGTAACACTCACCCAAATATCTCATTGCATGACATGACAGGGGCCTGAGAGAGCCCCCAGTTGTGGGGCTGTCCCACTGCCCTGATTGTGTGAAGGGAAGCTGAGGCCTGAGGTGACACAGCTTATCTGGACTTTGTCCCACCTGCTGTGGATGGGCTTTCTCTTCTGGTTGCAGCAATCCCCCAAATGTTGAGGCAGTTCAGGAGTCCTGGCTGAGATCCCTGCTGCCATCCCTGAACTGTGCTGCCTCCCCAGTGCCTGTGGGTATAAAAACATCACATCCATTTGAGACCTTATCTGTGTCTCCTTTCTGCAGCGCCGTGATGGATTTCTGGCCCTGTTAGAGTAATCTTCCTCGAGGATTTATCTATTTTTTCATGTGTCAAAGGTAGTTTTTCTTTTTTTTCAGAGCCTCTCCATGCTGAATTAATTTGTTCTCTGTCAAACCTGTTTTGTTTTTCGCTCAAGCCCCGTGAGTGGGAGAGCCCAGAGCTGTGTGTGCATCTCTGCTCCTCCCGTGCCAACAAATCCCAACCCCTCATCCTGCAAACCCCCTGAGGGAGCACAGCCCCCCCCGTGCCTCAGCTGCACCCAGGGGTGCCTCTGGAACCACATTCCCGAGGGATGGAAGTGTGGTTCCCCTTCTGGAGCTATCAACAAAGCCATTCCCTTCATCTGGCCAGGAAAATCCACTTGAATTTTGGGAGATATGGAGCCTCCTGCTCCTTTTCCTCCCCTGTCCACTTGTGCCTTGCAGGCAGGAGCTAGAGGTGGTGGGATGCTGCAGGGACAGGTTTTCTCCTCTCTTTATCCAAACTGGGATAATGTGGTTTGTGTTGGGAACTGGGAAAACAGCTCACTCAGAGCCTCAGAGCTGCTGCTCATTTATGATTTTTTTCTCCCCCCTCTATCTTTAATTTGCTGAAGGTTAATGGGGCTGAGACAAACAACCCTTTTAAATGCCAGAGGGTAACAATAACCCCAGCATTTCCTGCTGTGGGCTGTGACCAGGGGAAGGTTCTGAAGTCACTGTGGGCTGTGACCAGAGGAGCTGCCCGGTCCCTGTCCCTTGGGAATGGCCTGGATTGTCACAGCCTTGGGGCTGAGCTGCATCTCTGTCACGGCCAGAGCATTCAAGGGTGGTTTTAGGAGGCTGCAGGGCTCCTGATGATGGCAGGGATGCTAAATCCAGGTTTACTTGATGTCCACACCTGTGTGTGCATGGGGCAGGATCAGAGCAGGAGCTGGGGCAGGATCAGGAACAGGAGCAGGATCAGGGGCAGGATGAGGAGCAGGATCAGAGCAGGGCTTGTGCCATGTGGCTGCTGAAGCTTTGTGGTGTCAGGAGAAGCAGCTGAGGGCTGGAGAAGGCTGGAGAAGCTGAGCAGGAGGGAGGATCTCCCACTCCTCTCATTCCCCTTGTGGAGAAACAAACCCAAACTGAGCTGCCCTGGCTGTGACAGGTCCCCTGTGAGGCTTTGCCCCTTCCCAGCTGAATGTTTGGAGGTTCTGGGAGCTCCTTGCTGGGTGTGTGGGGGGGAGCTGGGGCTGAGCAGGGTTTGGGAGAGGCCATGCAGAATAAGAAAAACAAGAAGCAGTTGTTTGTGAAGCTGCTTTGTTCTCTCTATTTCTGTAGCTAACCTTTTGCTTCTCGAAGCAATAAAAACAAACTGAAAAACCAACCCTCTTCAAAAAAATATTGCAGGGTGTTTCTTTGTGTGCTTTGACTAAGCTGTTCCTCATAAAGCAGCAGCTTTTGCGTAAACACAGCCATGGCAGGCAGAATTATCTGCTTTTTTTTTTGCAGCTGTCAAGTACCTTTGCTCCCCCAGTGATGTGTAAACGAGGGGAATGAGGCTGGGAGAGGCAGAGCAGGCAGAACCCGGGGTGTCCTCCCCTGCCAGGGCATCCCCCCCTGCTCCTGAGCTGCCCTGGGGGAACCCTGAGCCACTTCTGTCCCTGGATGTCACCAGATCTGAGCAGGGTTTGGCTCCAGGGAGCCCCGGGCTGGACATGGAACCAGCCAAGGACATCAGAGCATGAGGTGGGGACTGAAAACCCACCCTGGGCTGCATCTTTGGGCAAGGGGCCACTCTCAGGATTACAAATGTGCCTCTGGAGATGGGCTTTGAGGTGAACTTTTAATTGTTTGCCAGCGCTGGAGTCCCGGCAGGGCTGGAGGTGGCAGCAGCAGCTGTTTGGTTGCTAATTGCTGTGTCTGTGGCCTCCAGTCAGAGCTGGCATGGTAAATCCAGGATCTGCTGGAGAGGAGGGAGACCTCCCTTCCACCCCTTTGGGCTGTGGGCATCAATTAGTTTTTTTTTTTTTTTAATTTTTTTCCCAGATTAAAATGAACAAAAGTCCTGTGTTCCCCTGATGGCTCTGATAAGCTGGAGGCTCCAGACATGCCCCAGCACACACTGCCCATTACAGCCTTTGTTGATTTAAAAATAAAAAGCCCACCCTCACTTATCTTGATGATGGAAAGAGGGAAAAAAAAAAAAGAAATTCCATGAACGTGCCAGAGGCGTCACTGGTGCCAGTGGAAAGCAAAAAATGACCCTTTGCCTTCCCCTCCACCCACCTTTTTCACAGTCAAGTGGTTTTTGGGAGGGAGCTTTCCTCAGGCCCTGGTGGGGCTGCAGGAATCCTGGAATGGACCCAAAGCAGTCTCAGATGCTGCAGGGGGTGGTGGAAGGCCTGTGTGGAATTCCAGGTGGAATCTGGTATCCCTGCCTCTCCAGCTGGGATCAAATCCTGCTGGGACCCTCCTGAGGGCAGCAACAGGAGTATTTATGGCCATCTCACTGTGATCATCCTTTCCAAAGTGGGATCTTCCTGGTTTTTTTTTGAAAGTTGTGCAGAGCCTGTTCCCTGCCTGCTGCTCAGGGCAGTGATCCCAGCTTAGCCACCTCCTCCTGCCTCCTCACACCTGAGCACAGAGGGTCCCTCTGGACCTTCCCTGCCCTTTTTGGGGTGCTGGTGACATTCCCAGCTTAAAAAACCAGCCTGGCACTGTGTGCTGTGATTTATTGAGGTGTTGGGGTTGGGTTGGACTCAATCTTTAAGGTCTCTCCCAACCCAGAGGTTCTGGGATTCAGCTCCTGGGGCACGGCAGGGAGGGAGGAGGCAGCTTTTCCCTGGCTGGTGGCTCTGCTCACCCTCCTGGGGAAGGTGTGAGCACAGCTCAGGATCCCCTGGCACCCTCAGGGCTGAGCTGCCTGCAGGGCACCCGTGCCGAGCCAGGTGTCCCTCGGTGCCACCAGAAGCAGGGTGAAAAAAACAGGCTGGGCTGAGCCTTTGAGGTTTTTGCGGGAGCCCCGCAGCGATGGCTCAGGCAGGGAGGGATTTCACGGGAGGATTATTGCCACACAATGTGCTTTTTGTGCAATTATGTGGTGTCTTTTAAATCATTTCCTCCAACGAGCCCGTCCACGCCCAAACCAAAATAAACATTCTGAAAGGCTGCGAAGATAAAGGCACAATGCCTGCCCTGAAATGCAGCTTTTTTCTCCCACTCCTTGCAGACACCTGCTCCGTGTCCTGGCAAGGAGGAGCCTCCAGGAATGCTGAGCTGGGATTACCCAACGCAGACTTTGGCAAATGCTGACTTCCCAAAGCTCCCGTTTCAGCCCATCGACGTCTCTTTGAGTCAGTGACTGTCTCAGAAAGGAGAAAGTGAAACCTGGGGCTCTGTCACCTCCTTGCTCTGCCTGTTTAAGGTCAATCCTTTCTTCCCATCTTTCCCTGTGCTGGCATCCATGGGCTCCCAAGCCTAATCCCACATCTCTGAGCTGATTTCCAGTTTAATTTCACCCATTTTTGGGGCTCACACAGAGCCCAGTGGGTGCTGCCCATGTTGGTGGGGGAACCAAGGTGCCACCTTGGCAGCAGCCACCACCACCCCCAGCTGCTCCTCAGAGCTTTCCTCAGCTTTCCCTGGGGAATCCTTTGTGTGAGAGAGGGGATTTGAACCCCCTGCTCACTCAGGGTTGATAAACCTGATAAATCTGGTTCTGGGGTGATAAACCCTGATCTCCCTGGGCAGTTTTGGGAACTGATGAACCTCCTGGGTTATTTCTCCTCCCTCAGTCCTTTGCTGCTTCCCCATTTCTGTGACTCTTTTTTTTTTCCTTCTGTTGGGTCCTTGGCAACCCCAGGGCCTCAACAAACTGGGCACATAAAATCCAAACTGTCTCTGACACATGAAAAACAGATAAATCCTCACCAAAATTAACTTCAACAAGGCCAAAAATGCATCACAACACTGCAGAAAGGAGGCACAGAGTGATTCTGTTTGATGCTTTGGCATCTCCTTCCTCCACCCATCCCCAGTGAGACTTTAGGCTAAACCCAACCTCTGCTGGGAACCCCAGATGGGAAAGTGCTCTGGTTTTAATTAGCATCTTAATTGGTTTATGAGGTGTTGGCACCACTGTCATTCCTGGATGCATTTTTCACTTTTTTTTTTGTTTTGTTCTTGCAATCCTTCAGTGCTTAAATTTTTAGTTATCATAACTAAAATATCATTTTCCTGCTTCAGGGAGATATTCCTCTGAAATTCAGTGTTTGATGGCTGAGCTGGGTAATACATCTTTTTTTTTATTATTTATTTTTCCTCCCCAATAACCAAATCACTTCAGTTTTTCTGCTCAGCTCCAGACAGTGCCTGATCATTAATCCCAGAACTGTGCTGTGATAGGAGAGGTGTCCCCCTCTGACAGATAAGCTTGACTGACATAAATAATTTAGTTCCCCTGCACCTTTTTTATTTTTTCCCTTCTGTAACTGCTGGAGATGGAGGTGACCCACAGAGCCATCTGAAATCCTCCTGCCACTGATCTCCAGCTTTGATTTTGTTTTCAGCTCTTTGGCAGCTGTAATTTATACTCATGCTCCAGTGGCTTCAGGAAGATTATATTCTTTATTTTCATATATGTTTTTTTTTAATGCTACACTAAGTGAAGAAAAAAATATGGGTATTTTGTTTATTTACTTCTTTGGTGTGGTCTGAGTCCTGCACACTGGATTTTCCCTCACTCCTTTCCCTGCTGATTTTGGTCTTCCCTGAATTGTCTCAATCTGCTTTATGCTGACAGCCTGTGCTGTCTCTGTGCTCTGCCTCTGTGCTGGGAAATTGCCAAATTTGCTCCTCAGTGTCACCTCATCCATCTCTTTGTGACAGAAAACCCTCCTGTGCTGTTTGGGCTGGTGTTTCCCCCTCAAGGGAGGCTCACCCACCTCAAAACCCGAGTCTATGTGACCAAACCTTCCCCAGCAGCTCTCCAAAGCCAGGGCAGAGCAGCAGGAATCATTCCCAGCCCTTGGGAAGGGGCTGGCCCAGGCAGGTGGTGTTTGTGGCAGAGGTTTGGGGTGTCTGAGGGGTGCTGAAATTACCTGGGGGAACCCAAGTGCTGCACAGGCTTTGAACATTGAGGGGAAAAAGGAGAAAACAAAAAGCTCTATTTGCTTTTTGCTTGTGATTTCACTGGCCAGGCAGGAAGTTTGCAGCTGATGGGGGAAAGTCTTGGCTGCTGAGCCTGGAGTGGGACGGAGGGATCTGAGTGGAGCTTTCTTATTTCATCTTTATGGCAGTGACTCACTTGACACTTGACTTTGTTCTGTCATTGTAAGGTTTGAACCTGAAGCTTTGCAGATGGGGGGCTGGCAGGGAGCTGTGCTCAGCTGGTGGGACAAGAGCTAAGCCAGCTTTGATGGTCCCCTGCCCTGGTCAGGGGTGCTGTGCCAGCCTTTTCCCAGCTCCAGACCTGTTCCCACTGGGAGCAATGGAAATGTTCTCTCATCAGAGGCTGTTCCTGGTTATTGGGGTCTCTGCCCAGAGGAAACCCCCACAGCTGGAGCTGCTGTGGAATGTGGCTGTGCTTGGGGCAATGCCTGCAGTGTTCCCACACCAGCAAGAGCAGGGAGAGGATCCAGTCTCCTCTTTAGAGCAGGGAGAAAAGCTCTTTACCTTGAGCCAGGCTGTGCATTTCCATTTCTCCACCTTTTCCAGCTTTTCATGGGGATACCCTGACACTGTCAGCATCTACAGAACACTGGAAATGCTCTGAGATCTGCCAGGAACAGGCGTGTGCTGTGTTTGTGGTTCAGAGGGTCTGAGCCACTCACTCAGCCTGGTGCAAACCTTCACACAGCTCTTCCCCTCTGCTGTCCCTGTTTTGCAGCATTTCTTCTTGACTCAAAGCTTTGGTGAGGGAAGGGGTGTCTGTAGAGTGAGGAGGATGCCCCAGACATTTTCCAAGGCCTGTCTGAAAGGTGGTAGGGCTGACCAAAATGTTGCAAAACTATCACTGGGCCTCCTGTGCATTTAAACAGCTTTAAAAATGACTTCTGTGGGCATGGAGTCCTCACTGCCACCACCAAATCCCAGTGAAGGACCCGACTCCACCTCTGATTCAACTCCTGATGAATCATTATTTCCACTACTTGTTCTTCATAATTGCTTTTTGCTAATCCTCAGCTGCGTTTGCATTTTCTCAGTGCTCACCATCCCCTTCCTGGGTGTGAGTCTGGAGGTGTCAGCATCCAGCTCGTGTCCCCTGTGATGTTCAGGGGAGGTGTAAAGGCAGGAGAAGGTGATTTGTGGCTGCTGTCAATCACCAAAGCTGTGCTCTGAATTCCCAGGGGATATTTCATTCCTGCTGCCTGGAACAGCAGAGAGGTGCTGGGGGAAATGGCCTCGTTCAAATGTACCTGATGTGAGCAGAACTCACAGCTGAGCAATTCTCTGCTCCTTTGTTTTTGGCCTGTTGAGCTTTAGCAAAATAAAAAATCAATCTTTTGGCCTTTCCTGCTGGTTCCTGTGTGGAGCCAGGTGTTTTACAAGCTCTCCACATCCTCTTGGCCACGCAGCAGCCTGTTAAACTGGAGCCCCAAGGCTCCCTGGCAGCGTGTAGGAAATGGAAAAGGGTTGCCAGGTTAAGTATATTTTAGTTATTTAAAGGGTGCAAAGTTTCCCTGCAGATAAGCAAAGTTCAGATCTGTAATTCTGACTTATTCCAGCACTGATTCCACTGATTCCTTGCTGTTGGTTAAAGGATGGGAAGGCTGAGGGTTTGTTTGGGTTCTGCTGCATTAAGCCCATGGTCAGAACTGCAAATGGTTCAGGGAGAAAAAGGTACCTGGGCCAAGCCTTGTTGTCACAAAGAAAGGAAATTGTCCCTTTTCAACTTCAGCTGAATTTGCAGGAGGTCCTGACCCCAACGTGTGTCACCAAACCCTTCAAAACAGGGTCAGCTACAAACAACTTTGCTTCATTCAGCTCTCCTGGAACAGGAGGAGAAGGGGAAATTTATTGAATGGAAAAGGAGGGGGTCTTTTTAAAAAGGAAAAAAAATAGGAAGAAATGGTTCCTTCCCAGCTTTTCAAAAGGAATTGCAAACAATGGGGTTAAAACCCACGACACAAACCCATCCCCTGTGTAGGTTGGGAGCTCCAGAGCCACCCAGCTGGCTCCAGCCAGCTCCAGGCACATCATTTCCCCTCCAGAGGATCATGGAATGGTTCAGGCTGGAAAAGACCTTTCAGTGTGTGTTTCTCCCCCTCTCTCTCCCATTCAGGAGCGGCGTTGCCAGTGGGCAAACACTAATCCATCCTGACAGCTCTGCCCATCTTCCTGCTTTGGTCTGGCAACCGGCAAACAGCTTGATTAAGGTCCCGGGGGCTTTATTAGTGCAGCTTGTTGCCTGTAAATTAATCAACAGGTTTCCTGTGTTTAACTCTTTCTGGGAATGTTCAGTATTGCTGTTGGGGGTGAATCAAGTTTAGAACTGGCTCGTTTTAAAAAGGCACAGCAGAAACAGCCTCAAAGGTTTTCCAGTCCTGGGTTCTTGGGGCAGGAGGTGCAGAGATCCCCTGGGCTCTGCAGGTGCTGCTTGTCCAACTTCCCATCTCTGAGAGCAGCTTCAGGCTTTTATTTCTCTTGGCTGTTCACCCCCTGTAAAATATCCATTATCCTTGCAGAGGGCAGCCAGAGGGAACCTGCACTTTGCTGGGTTATCCATAAGAAATCTGATGTGCTCTGGCCCCTCAAATGAGAAGCACAGAGAGGAACAGGACCTCCTTTGCTGTTCTGGAGCCCCGGGCAGAAGTTGCCAGGATGTTTTCTTTGGCAGCGTTATCTTTCAGGCTTTGTCCT
This sequence comes from Alaudala cheleensis, assembly GCA_013398995.1. Taxonomy (NCBI): domain Eukaryota; kingdom Metazoa; phylum Chordata; class Aves; order Passeriformes; family Alaudidae; genus Alaudala; species Alaudala cheleensis. The sequence goes on along the minus strand of VWYE01028872.1, from coordinate 73,414 downwards.
TTAACTGTTTGGTCTCACCATGGAGGGATTAGGGAAAATGGCTTTGTAGCTGCTGATTCCCAAATCCCATCAGTGAAGCCTTTCCCTGTAGGAATTTCCCTTTCTGCTCATCCTTCGGGATTATCCCCCTTTCTCTGCTGATGGGGACGCCCAGGCTCCATCTCCTGTGTCCACACCCCTCTGCCAGCGGGGAGTGACAAAAAGGATAACTGCAAACGAGGTTAGGGATGGGGAGAGGGCCCCAGCTGTGCCAGGCACATCTGGCTGGGACACACAGCTCTGTCCCAGGTCTGTCACCTCCCTGGCGCTGGCCTTTGCCAGCTGCTGGCAGCTGTGACACATCCATCAGCCCTCCCTGCTGCCAGGCACAGGGGGGTGACCTTTTGGGAGAGGAGGAGGAGAAGGAGGAGAGGGTGGGGAGAGCCACGGGGTGGGTGGGAGGCAGTGACAGCC
>VWYE01028872.1:46732-72951 GCA_013398995.1 Alaudala cheleensis | reverse complement strand
TGGCTGCCGGCCGTGACACATCCATCAGCCCTCCCTGCTGCCAGGCACAGAGGGGTGACCTTTTGGGAGAGGAGGAGGAGAAGGAGGAGAGGGTGGGGAGAGCCACGGGGTGGGTGGGAGGCAGTGACAGCCCTGCCTGGGGTGGGGTTTGGATTCGTGGAGCAAAGGTGACAATGGCTGGGTGCAGGGAGCCCCGTCCCTCCTGCCTGATGGGGCTGGGGCTGAGCTTTCCCTGCTGGGGCTGGGGCTGAGCTTTCCTTGCTGGGGCTGGGGCTGGGGCAGAGCTTTCCCTGCCATCTCTGAGGGATGCCATGCCTGGATTACGCCAGGAAGGCTCAGGATGATGCTTGGCACGATGCTGTTTATGGGCTGCTGCAGATCTGACTCTGCCACCCTGGGTGCAGGAAATTTCGGTGCCTCTCCACCCTTCTCAGCCTGGGCTGGGCCCTGCAGAAGCAGCCAGCAGCAGAGTGGGGGTTTGGGTCTTGTGACTTGGCCATGGAATTGTCACATTTTCTGTGCTGAAGGGGTTTTCCTGTGACTCCAGCACCTGGACAGGGCTCTGCTCTCTGTGTGTCAGTTCTGGAGTGGAACCGGGGGTGGCTTCTCTAGAAAAGAAAACCTTTTCCAGGTATTTGAGGTCAGCATGACTTGGGGAAACACTGAGGAGCCTCTCAGGCTTGGATTGGTACAAATGGCACAGTCAGAGCAGGGAGATGCAGCTCTGTGTGAAGGGGTGAGGTGGAACAGCACCAGACATAACCTGAAATGACTTAACAAGCTGCTCAAGTTTTTTAAATGCATGTGTCTTTTTTTTCCTTTAATTTAAATTTCCTCTGACATTTCATAGGCTTCATCACTCACCGTGAAGCCAAGATCCATGTGAGTGTGTGCGCTAGGATTGTTTTTAAATTTTATTTTAAATACAGATGTCTGGAATAACTTTCTTGCACACACTGTAGGAGTGTAAAGGTTTCTAAGCAACATCATTTCATGCTGTTTGCATTCGAGAATGTAAAACAGGGTTCCTTTTTTTAAAAGTCTCTGCAGTGCAGGCATAATTACAGGATCCCATTATGCAGCATTGTGTCTACGGCGAAGCCTGCCCTAATGGAATATTCTGCCTTCTGCCGAAGCCTTACCTGCTTTTTACCGAGACACTTAAGGACTTAATTAGCGTCATTATAGACTGCCACCCCCTTCCTCAGCCCCGTGCATGAAGGGATAATGATCTGTCCAAGCTTAGCAGAGCGTTCACTTCCCATGGTTTAGCAGCACGGCGTGGAGGGAGTGTGGAGCTCGCTGCTGCTCTCTTGAATTGAACATGGAGGAGGAGGAGGAGGAGGGGGAAATGAAAAGCATTTCCTAGGAGCAATAAATGCACTGTGTGTTTGCTTGGCCTGGTCCCTGCCATGGAGCTGGGAGGGTGTTTGTCACTGGGGAGCTGCTCTGGGATGCCTCAGGCCTTCCACAGAGAGCCTGGGCACTGCAGGAGCCCTGGGGGTGCAGGAAACCTGGCTGTGATGTCCCTGTGGATGTGCTGTGTGTGGGCACTGACCTGTGTATCCATCCCTCCATCCCATCCATCCCATCCATCCCATCCATCCATCCCATCCATCCATCCATCATCCATCCCTCCATCCCATCCATCCATCCATCCCATCCATCCACCCCATCCATCCACCCCATCCATCCATCCATCCATCCATCCATCCATCCATCCATCCATCCATCCATCCATCATCCAGGGTTGGAAGGGACCTTAAAGATCAGTTAAATTCTACCCCCCTGCCATGGGCAGGGACACCTTTCACTGTCCCAGGTGTCTCCAAGCCCCAATGTCCAACTTGGCCTTGGGCACATCCAGGGATCCCCCCACAGCTGCTCTGTGCCTCCCCACCCTCCCAGGGAATGATTCCTTCCCCAAAATCCCATCTGAACCTAAATCTCAACTGCTCTTGCAGCTGTGCTCAGTGGGTTGGAGTGACAGGAGGTGCTGGCTTGAGGACACAGCTCTGCTGCTGAGGGAGGGAATGTGGGGAGGATCCTGTCAGCTGGATGGTCAGGCCTCATCCCCAGTGGCAAACAACATTTGCACTGGGCTGCCCAGCAGAGTTCTATAAACATCTGGGGGCTTTTTGTGTTTTATGAGATGAGGAGTGTTGGTTTTTGTGCCAGAGCCTGGGCCAAAGGAGGTTTTATTGCTGCTTAGGTAACTCCTCTGGCACGTGGTGCTGGGAGCCCCAGCCATAATTAATGAGGTGTGGGAGTGCTGTGGTGCATGTGTTGTTCTGTGTGATGGCTGTTGCTGCTGCACTGTGCCAGGACAGGGCCCATGACGTTTTCCTCACAGATGGACAACCCTCAGCCCCCTCCACCTCCTGTGTCCATCCTCTGGTGGCATTTCTGCCCTGCCTGCTCCTGGATTTTGCCCTCCCAGCAAGTTTCCTCTGGAATTCTGCTGATGTCCTGCAGGGAAGTTCACCCAAAGCCTCTGTTCTTTGTGCTGGTTGGTTCAGGTGGGAAGGGGCTCAGTGAGGGTGGTCAGGGATTTGGGAGCAGGTCCTGTGGGATGTGGCACTGATTCAGGGTTGCTGTTTCAAGGCTTGTGGCTCAGCAAAGACAGGACAGCAGGAGCTGTGGTGCTGATGGATTTCCCGTGTTCCTTGACTCACCTGGAGTCCTGAGCATCACCTGCTTTGCTCCCTCCCCTCAGCAAGTGTGTGTGGCCTGGGGTGTGCAGGGAATCCCCCGTGCTGGGATAACCTGCAGAGCCCACAGCTGCTCCAGGGCTTGGGAAAAGTGTCCCTGCCCATGGCAGGGGGTTGGAAGCAGAGATAACCTTTATGGTCCCTTCCAACCCAAACCATTCTATGATTCCATGATTTCCTGCTGGCTCTCCTGCTCTCTCCATTCCTACAGAGGAGTGGCTGCAGTGATGCAGTTCCTGGTATTTTTGGTTTGTTTTTTTTTTTTTCCCCAAAAGCCACTTGGCTCTTCTCTGGCTTTTCCAACCTCTGCCCTGAAGGAGCTGTGTGTGCTCCCTGCTCAGAGAGCTGGGAACATCTCCTCATCCCCACGGGAAGGTGCAGGCAGTGCTGGCCCCCAGCACAGAGCCCATCCAGGCTGCAGCCCCCTCGTGGATGTGGCTGGAGGTCCCCAGCACTGCACGTTGCCTTTGGCTTCACCAACACTGAGAAAACGGTGCCAGATGGATGGAGCTTTACAGGCTCTGCCCCGTGCTCTGTGTGCTTTAAACAAACCTGGGAGGGGGTTTGGGCTGGATCCTTGTTTGTTCTTGGAGGAATTGATGAGGGCTTCAGAGTCCTCGTCCATCCATCTTCCATATGGAGATAAAAAAGTTTTGGCTGAACACTGCTGAACGTGTCGTCATCCATCACAGCGGAGGCGGGATTGTGTCAAGGAAAAATAATCCACCATCAGGCTCTGAAGGAGAAAAAAAGGGAGAAAAAAAATTATAAAAAAAAAAAAGGAAAGAAATAAGATTTCCAGTAAAACGCATCGCTTTTAAAAATCCAATTCACTCTTTGCCAAGTCATTGTTTGGTTTTTTTTCACATGAAAGCAACCTTTAAAGGTTACTTTTATCCCTCTTTAATGAGCTATAGAAATGAGGCTGGCCTGCCACAGGGCAGAGGGCAGGGATGGGGCCGTGTGTGGAGCTGATGCTCCCCTTTGCAGCAGCTCTGGGAGCTGTACACTGCCAGGTTCTGCAGCCAGCAGCTTTCAGCAGGAGGAATGAAAGAGGAGCATTGATGTCTATCTCTCCCCTCGCCGTGGTGGAAATGATCTGTGCTGCTGCAGCGTGTGTGGGAGAGAGAACACACGGGGCTGGCTGTGTTTTTCTGGAGTGTTCTGCTGGGATTTGCACCCTGGGGACCAGCTCTGCTGTCACCCTGGGGATAAGCTCTGCTGTCACCCCTCCTGTGCCGGGTGCTGAGCTCTTTGGGGATGTGACCTCCACCAAAACTGATCCCTGCAGTGAGTGACACAAACCCCCTCCCCAGGACAGCCCTCCTGTGCTGCCTGGGGTTGTTCCGGTGACACCCAGGGTGTCCCAGCACCTCTGCAGGGAGGGACAGTCCCAGCCCTGAGCAGCAGGACACTGATGAAGTGCCCAGCTGTGCTGTAGGGCAGCTGAGGGGGTGGTGGCCATGGGGTACAGCTGCCCATGGCTGCATGGGCTCAGCAGGACTGGCAAAGGCAGCAGCAGGGTCTCTAAATTAGACCCATCAGAGTGGATTGGGCTCTTCCTTCTGCTACCTGATCATTTTTCCCTGCCCAGGAGCAGATCCAGAGTCCCCCAGCCCAGCTGGGAACCCTCCCAGCCCGAGTGCTGCTGCATTTTCTCACTCCCAAAGGCTGTGCTGATGCTGAAACATCTCCCTCGTTTCTCTCCCATCCCTGTCACGGTGCCTGAAGCTTTTAGGGGAGCCCTGGCTGCTGCAGGGGGAGCAGCAGTGGGGGGTGAATGAGCACAGGAACCCCCATGTGCTGCTGGGGATGTGGCACACGGAGCCCTGCGTGGGCTGCAGGGCTGAGGGCAGCTGGGAAGGGCTCGGTGACGATGCTGTCACTGCTCCAGGAGGGGCGATTGTCACATCCCCACCGCTGGGATGCCAGCAGGAGTCTGCACTTAGCCTGCAGCTCCTGGCCCTGCCTTTTGCCACCCTCTGGAGAGGCGTTTTTTCCCCTGAAATCCTCTTTCCCAGCAACAATCCTCTCCATCTTCATGGAGCCTGGAGGTGTGGGAGGGGGTTTTGCACGAGAGGACAGTGCTGCTGTGGTTGTTTTTTGCTGCTGTGGCTGGGTTTTTGCTGCTGTGGCTGGGTTTTTGCTGCTGTGGCTGGGTTTTTGCTGCTGTGGCTGGGTTTTTGCTGCTGTGGCTGGGTTTTTGCTGCTGTGGCTGGGTTTTTGCTGCTGTGGCTGGGTTTTTGCTGCTGTGGCTGGGTTTTTGCTGCTGTGGCTGGGTTTTTGCTGCTGTGCCTGGTTTTTGCTGCCCTGGTGTGAAGGTTTCCCCCCCAGCAGGAGCAGCCACCCCGGGATATGCTCGGTGTGAGCAGGATGTGGTGGCCTGCAGAGGAGGAGCTGTCTGCTGGGCAGCTGCCAGCAGGGAGAAATTCCCTCTGAAGGCAGAGCTGGAGGAGGATGCTGCTCCCCTTTGGAAGTGTCAGGGGGCCGCTGGAGGCAGCGAGCAACTTTCCTATGGGAAAGTCGAGCCTCGTTCCATTTTTAACCCCTGGTAATTGAGTCCAGGGGGAAATGTGACCCCAGGTTACATAGCTGTGATGCCTTCCCTGTGTGCTGGAAGGAGGGGGAAGGAGCAGCTCTTCTGCTGCTTTTGGCCCAGCTCCACGAAGAAGCGAATTTTTCAGTGCCTGCAATGAAAATGGGGAGGCAGGAAGTGGACAGATCCTTAAGTGACACCGAGTGGCTTTGGGGACACTCACCCCCGCCAACGTGTGTGGCTCAGGCAGAGCAGAGCCTGGGAGAGGGGCAGGGGGAGTTTGGGGTCCCTGGTGGGACCATGGGGTGGGAATCTGTGTCCTGCTGATGCCTTGGGAGGCTCCCTGGAGCAGAGGCTGGGCAGAGTTAAAGGAATAAAGCAGGGATTTATTAAAAGGCCTTCAAAGGAAGCACCTTGGGCGGTGCAAGAGCCTGGCTGGGGTTACACCCGAGATGGGCCCTGAGTCAGGAGTTTCACACTTTGATAAGGTTTGGTCCATTTGCACTTTGGGGTTCATTGGCCAATGGCAGCTCCAGGGGATGCAGTCCCATCCTCCCCCTCAATTCCCTGGTGTTTGCACTTTTTTGGGCTTTTTTGTTGTTTGCCCTTGGTTCTGGGACTGGACAAGGATTGTTTGGTCTAAACTGTGAGGAGAACTTGCTCACACTTTATCTGAAGTTCAGAGTCACACCCTGAGGCAGCACAAATAAATATGAAAACTAAAATTTGAGGCATCACTGGGAGCCCTGTGAGCTGCCAGCAGGGAGGGACACAGCCCAGCCAGGCCCATCATTTTTGGCAGGGGTCTCTCCCATGACCTTTCCATTCTCAGCTTTGTGCTCCCTGCTCATGGACGGACTCGGGGAGAGACACAAATCCCATCACAAACCATCCCCAGGAGTTTGGGAGTCCCAGGGTTTGGAAGCCACCCCCAGCAGGGGCATCCCCTCAGCCTGCAGGGGAGACACAGCTGGGATCTCCTCCAGCCCCCTCCTGCCTCTGTAATCTGCTGATTACACTCAGGCAGCACCGATTAAACATTTATTTGAGCCTTGTCATTAAAAATAGATGGCTGTGGCCTAAAGGTGACTCGTTGGGTGACTTGCTGGCTGTTCTGCTTTGTTGTGAAGCCTGAAAATTGCTGTGTTTTTTTTTAAAGAAGTGTTGCTTGTTTTCCTCACGCTTCTTTCCGACCTTACAAACATGAAATGTGCCATGTCAGGTTGGTTTTGTTGCAGTCTCTCAGGAAGAGCTGCTCACTGGGAACTTTCTCTGCCTTGAGGATGTCAACAGATCATTTATCCACCACGAGGAAAACAACAGTTGAGTGTAAAATGAGACCTTAGAAGCAAAAAAAAAAAGAAAAAAAAAAAAGCAGAGAGTTAGCAACAGTCAGCAGTTCCTCTGGACTTGCTACTTCAAATATCCTCGTTGTAAATTCCCTGGAAAAAAAGGGGAGGGTACACAAGAGCTGAGTTTTTGGTGTTAAATGCTTCCAGACCTCCCCAGGCCATCAGCAGGGAGCAGGCCAGCTGTTGCTCCAGATGTTGCCCTGGGGAAAGGATCACCCGCGGGAGCTGGAATGCTGCAGGCTCTCTCCGATGGTGGTGTGAGGCAGCTTTTGTGAGTCTCGTCCCCTAAAATATTGGACCGTTTCCAGGGCTTGACAAATCCCCTTGCAAAACGAGGAGCAGGCTGGTTTTTTTTTGCAGAAAGGTCTTGTGGAAAAGCCACTTAACCCAGAGGAAGAGCAGCCTGGATTCCAGAGCAGTCGGCTTGGAGCTGTGTCCAGCCCCACCTGCAGAGTGAAGCTTTTTCATAGAGACAAACCTCCCTCTGAGGCAGGAGAAACCCAGCCCAAAGAGGGGAGGGACAGCTCTTCCACCACCAATTAATTAATTAAGTGTGGAACTGCTAAAAGGGCGATTCCAGGGTCTGGGCTGGGCAGGGATGAAAGAGCAGCAAAGATTCAAGTGCTGAAAGTTTCCTTCCTGTGCTGGGAAGGACGAGCAGCTCTCCCCGGGGTGAATCCCCCTCCCTGCCCAGCAGCTAATCCTGCTGCTGTGCTGGCCCCTGATGAGCTCTCTGGCCAACTCTGATGGTTTTCCAGCATCTTTATGAGAAAAAAAATAATGTCAGAAGCGCTTGGAAGTCAATTACGTTTCATGTGATTAACGTTAATTATTATTACTTTTATTAGTTCGGCGAATCCACCAGGATTCTCCCATTAATAGATGTCACTAATTTGTTCCCAGAGAGCACTGTCTCCCACCAGTGGGTTTTGGAGCATTTCCCTGAACTGCCCTCTATTTTTTTTTTAATTTAATGTAGCTTAAAATTTGATTGGAAGTTAATTATTGTGAGCTGGAAGTTTCCACAGGCTCCTGTAAACATCAACTAAGCTTTGCAGTCTCTGGGTTATTTTTACAACGTGTCAGGCAAAGAAACCCAGGGTAACAGTTTGGGAATGCTGGGAGACATCAGATTGAGAGTGGAAATGGGCAGATAAGTGATGTGGAAGAGCACATCCCTGTCTGTGCAGGAGGTGAGGAGTGGGATGGATGTGGATGGAGCAGAAAGAGGCTTGAGAGGACCTGAATTCGTGCCCACAGGCACAGAGTGAAACCTGACTTCTCTCTGTGCTCTGGAGCACGAGGAGTTTTTGCAGGGATGCAAAACAATTCAGGGATCAATAAGACAATAGGCTGGATCTGGAAGAAAATCCTTGGATAAAAGCTTTTCTCTTGCTTCATTTTTTAAAAATTTCATTCACCCTTTTTCCTCTTTTTTTTTCACTCTCTTCCATGAGGCACCAAGGAAATCCAGGAAATCTTGTGGCTTTTGGGATGTGGATGCCCTTGGAGCAGCTCTGGCTGGGAAGTGGTGCCCATTCCCTGTCCAGCTGCTGGGGAGGGGATGCTCTGAATGCAGCCCACAAAGAAACTGCTTTCAAAAAGGCTGGAGGGCTCCAGAGAGTCTCTGTGACTCCAGCATGGATCCAAACCCCCTGCACATGGATCTGTGCTGACAAAGCTCCCTGCCAGGGCAGTGTTTGTTTGGAGATGGCACTGAGAGCCCTGCAGAGCTGGGCAAGGGTTGTTTTCATTCCCAACAAAAATAACAACCCACAGCACTGTGGAATTTATCATCCAGGAGCAGCAGGAGGAGGCCAGGGGCTGTCTGAGCACAGCACTGAGGGCTCTGCTTGTTGTGTTTGGCTTGGAGGGAGAATTCCCAGTGGGATTTCTGGGGCAGCCATCAATCCCTGCCTGCTTTTCTTTCTTGGCCTGTGCTGCCAGGGGGAGCCTGGTGCAGGATGGAAATGGAATGGTTTGGGTTGGGAAGGGTTTTAAAGATCACCTGGGTCCAACCAGGGACACCTTCCACCATCCCTGAGTGCTCCAGCCTGGCCTTGAGCACTTCCAGGGATCCAGGGGCAGCCACAGCTGCTCTGGGCACCCTCCCCACCCTCATGGTAAAGAGGGGCCCACCTTGTCCAAAACTTGCTGAGGCACTGGATAGTCAGTAATTTATTTTTTTAAGCACAATTTAGGTGTTTATATATATTTTTTCTTTTTTTAATAGGGACATTGCTTAGTTTTTTGCACACCTTTAGGGCATCCTTTGCCTGACTGGCTGTGTGCCCATGCTGGGGTTGCTCAGCTTCCTGCCCTGCCTCCCATCTCCACCTCAAACTGGCACAGTGTCACTCATTTCCCACTTTTGCTTTGGAGTGCAGCCTTGATGGAAATGTGAATTTACAGCAGCTACTCCCCAGTGTGTGGTTTGGGAAGGAGCTCTCAGGTTTTCCATGGGGTGATCAGAGAGTGAGTGGCTGTAAAACCCCTCTCCTGGAGCTGGCAAAGGCCAGGTTAGTGACAGCAGCAATGCCCTGCAGTCAGTTCGTGTTCCACGGGGTTATTCATGGGCAGCTTGCTCGAGAAGTGTCACAAACTTGGTGATTAATTACTGGCAGAAAGCTGCAGTGGGGACACTGGGGTTTCTCTGCCTGCAGCCCTCGGGGCAGGGCAGCTGCTGCTGCACTGAAGTTGCAAAGTAACAAGGCGAAATCCTGGTTTATTGATTTGTCTGCTTGTTCCTAACAGCCCGTGGAGGTTGGGAAGCTGCAGGGAGGCTCTTGCAGTGGCCTTTGGGAGAGTCAGAGTCACACAAACCCCTGGGCAGGTTGGCAGCCAGGGCTGCTGACACTGGGTGAGCAATTCAGTGCTGTCCTTGTTCTCTCTGCTTTGAAAAGCTCTTCACCTGCCTGGGGGCACAGGAAGGATGCTGTGAGCTGGGACTGGCCCTTTTCTTACCTCCTGCTTCCAGATGGATCCCTTATTCCTGCTCTGCTCTGCTTGCCCATCTCAAAAATGGCAATGGAGCAGCTTTGTGCACTTCAATTCAGAGATCAGCCCCCTTGTCTCAGACAAGGTGTGGAGGAAATGAGATCCCTCTCACCCTGCATCCCACTGGCTCCTTGGGGGCAGCCACAGCTGCGAGCTGAGATTTCTTTTGGGAGGTGATGAGGGATGAGAATGAGGAGCTGGTTATTCTGGAGAGGGCTCCTGGCTGTGTCCTGCCCCCAGGGCACCTCAGCCTGGCCCCGTTGCTGCAGCACAAGGAGCACACTTTGCTGCAGGGTGCTGTGCTGCTGCAGATGTTTCGTGTCTGTCCTCCCCGGAGGTCAGCTGCAGTTCTGCCAGCGCCAGTGACGTGTGCTGTGTGCAGCAGAGGCCAGGCCCTCCCTCTCACACGGCTCTGGGACTGCTCTGTGCTCTCTGGAGGATGTTTTTTTGGCTGAGCTGGTGCCAAATCACCCAGAGGGAGGTGCCCTGCAGCACCACTGTCCCCATGCCAGGCTGGTGGCCGTGGGGAGCTGCAGATGAACTCATTTCCCTCCTGAATTCCTCTCTTTCCTCCCTTTGGGCATCTCGCTGCCAGCACTGCTCTTTGCTGGCTCTATTTATAGGGGATTTAATAAGATATCAATTAAAGGAATGAAAACAAACCCAAGATGTCTGTCAGGAGAGGTTATTGGGGGCAGTTGTTCCAGATCTTGTCAGCCCTTTCCAGAGGCAGTGCCTGTCCTTGTGGGACAGCTGGGCTGGGGTGAGGTGACAGCCACCCTGTCCCTCTGCTGGGACCCTCCCCTGCTCGTTAAAAAGGAGGGAGGGATGCTAATGAGAGAAGTGGGCTTGAGGGAGTCCCTCTTTGCAAAGCACTCTGTTAATGAGCTCTCCTGATTCACAGTTTCCCTGTTTGGGGGATTTGGTATTTATGATCCTGTGGGGAGGATGTGAGCTGGCACGGCGAGGGGAGGTTTCTGCTCCTTCAGGGCTTTGTGATCCTCCTTCCCCTTGAAAATTCCAGCTGCGGGGAGAGACCAGGAAATCGGAGATTTGTTTCTGACTGAGTGAATTAGTGTCTGTCTCTGTAAAAATCTGTTTCCCTGACTTTTGCTGCACCCTAAGTATTCTTTTGGCTGCCTGCCTGGCACCTCTGCAGTGTCAGCACGGGGAGAGCCTCCTGCTGCAGCCAGGGGCCATCCCAAACAGTCTCCAGGTCTGTCTGGGATCTCTGCTGTGTTCATTTGTTCCGTGGGTTTGAGAGGGTGGGGGTGAACAGGCTGAAATCCTCCAGCCAGGCTCCCTCCAGGCTCCTCTCCTGGGTCCCTGTGCTTGTCCCCAGGGGTGTGCCAGCACTGCCCTCATGCTCCCAGTGTCCCTGTCCCCCTTTTCCAAAGTTCCCTGGAACAGATGATTTCTCTGGAAAAGTCTGAGCTGCTTCTGCCCTTTATTCCTGTGCACTCTGTGTTCTGTGTTATTTTTGTAGGAGTAGTGACAGGACAGGGGGAAATGGCTTTAACCTGACAGAAAGTGGGGTTAGATGGGATGTGGGGGAGAAATCCTTCCCTGGGAGGGTGTCAGGCCCTGGCACAGGGTGCCCAGAGAAGCTGGGGCTGCCCCTGGATCCCTGGAAATGCCCAAGGCCAGGGCTTGGAGCAGCCTGGGATGGAGGGAGGTGTCCCTGCCCATGGCTGGGGTGACACTGGATGGGATTTAACCCAAACCACTCCCTGATTCTCATCCTGCTGATGTTCTCCCTCACCTGGTTTTGTGATGAACAAAGCCAGGACAAACCCAGATGAACTCTGAGTGCCACTTGTCCCTCCTGTCTCTGTCACCTCCTTCTCGTGCTTTCTGCTCCTGTTCATCCATCAGCTCCTCCCATGGCCACCTCTGCTCCAGCTGCCTCTCACCTGCCAGGGATTTCCTCTCTGCCCCAACTCCCTTCCCCAAAATTACCCCACAGAGCAAAGCACCTCCTCCAGCCTGACTGAAAACACGAGGAAAAAAATGTATCTGCACATTTGATATTGTTGGATCAACTGAGAGCAAGAGGAAGGAAAACTCTGAGTTGGGGGAATTCAGTGAGGAGCTGTTCAAAAATAAAATAAGACACGTCCAAAAGCACCAGCATGATCTCATGGAACACAGGCATTGTGATGTGGGAACTACAGAGGGCTGAGCCTTTGTGTCTGGGCAAACAAAGGGACAGAAATAGCAGCCCAGAAATGTTGATTCATTGTCCAAGTGATCCCCACTCCCCACAGGATTTATGTGGAGCAGAAACCAGGGCAGCTCTGCTTGGCTCCTTTATGTAAAGGGAAAAAGAGTGAAATAAGTGAAAACTCCTGGGTTGGGCTCAGCTCTGGGGGTTTCTGCTGTGGTCTCTAAGGCACTGGAGCAGCTCCTGGGTTAGAAAATCAGCCTTCAAGTCACTCTGAAGTGCATTTGGGGCCGTGGCTGCTGCTAATTCAGGAGTTTCACTTGGAGGTTATCAAAGGAGCAATACTTTGATCCTGCCTTGGCATTTGCACCCCCAGCAGCATCCTGGGGGCTCACCCTGGCTCAGCTGTCTGCCACTGCCATTTCTGGCCAGGAAAACCAGCCCCAGACCATCCAAGGAAGAGAGCCCTGAAGGAGAATGAGGACAAATGTGGTTCACAAAATCCCCTTGGGGACAGGGAGCTGGAGGGGCAGGAAGTGTTTCAGAGATTGGTTTTAATTTGGTTTATTTTCTATTTAGGTTGTCCCAATTTATCCCTGTGTCCTCTGCTGTCCAGTCACCACCCTGGACCAGCTCTGTCACGGGCCCTGGAAAGCCAAGGATGGAAAGGAGCTGTTAAAAATGGGAGGTTAAAGCAACAGGTGGAACTGGCACTGTGCTGGTGTGTCAGCACGAGACCCTGCTCTAATGAACCACCTTCTTTTCCTCTTGTCATTTTCTGTGAAATGAAATTTTCCCCCCTCAGGATCCCTTTAAAAACAAAATAAAATTGATTTGTCTGCCTGTGCAGATCAAACAACAACACTTCCATCATTCCAGTGAGGCACAAGGGCCAGAACGACTCCATCTTCAAAATAACCCCAGAGCCCCCTTGGAATTGCTCTGCAGGATGAGTCCCTGCATTCCCCAGGGAAGGGCAGGGGCTGACTGAGGCAGAGACCCAGGCACAGATGGTCACTGCCATGGAAAGGCTTTGGTGGCTTTTCCTGTCTGTTTGTCCTCTTTGCAGCTCTGTGCTCTGCTGTGAGCTCTGTGAAATGGATGTTTCAGCCCTCCTCCAGCTCCATTCCTTTTGTTTTTGTCTCCATCCCTCATCTCCTCTTGGGTTTGTTTTTTTGTTTGGTTTTTTTTGTCCAGGGGTGAGGAGGGGTGGGGGTGGTTTAGAGATTTCTCATCTGTTAATAAACCCTCCTGCAGCCACTAAACATCATGGAAGGAATGATATTCCAAATGCTCAGCTCCTTCTGAGGCAGTGAAAGGGAGGAAAAGAGGAAAAGCTGGGTAATTTCCTGGGGATGTTCTGTTGCAATGAGTTTTGCATCCAGTTCTGATCCACGGACAAAGGTGCAAACTTCCACCTTTTTTTTTTAAATTTTTTTTATGCAGCTGTCAGGCACGTGAGGTCTCCTAAGTTTCTCTGAGTGGTTATAAATTATTAGCAACTGTAGCTAATTAATCTCAAGGGTTTCATGGTAAAGTTGTCGAGCACACATCACAGAAATGAATACTTTTATTTTGCTTGGCCGTTTTTCAGTTTGCTCTCTGGGTCTGCTCCTTCCTTGGGATGTGAATTTGGGCAACGTGTGTCCCTTGCAGCTGAATTTCTCCCCCAGAGCACTGATGCTGGGAGCTCTTCAAGGCTTTTGTGCAGCACTTGGAAGCTGTGTGAGATGAAAAACATAAACAAGCTACTAACTAGCCCTGGCACAACTCCCCGAGCAGTGCATCTCTTGATATGGGGGTTGGCTCCAGATAAAAGTACCCTTCTGTCTGCATGGTGATATTATTTGGACGAGGTTTTAATCCAAGACTGCGAGGCCAAGAGGAGACTTTTTCAAAGGAGCCTTCCCTTGGATCATTCCAGCTTTGCAAATCTTAGAAGTCACTTTATGACATGGCTTTTATCTATTTCTTTTTACCTGGTGGTGAAGTGTTAATAGGCACCAGAGTGCTCCTCTCCAAAGTGCCTTGGGATCCCAAACCTTGAAAATATATGGGGTTAAAGTAGCCAAACCAAAATACTTTAGGATCCTAAACCTTGAGAATAGAAGGGGCTAAAGTAGCCAAACTAAAATACTTTAGGATCCTAAACCTTGAAAATAGAAGGGGTTTAAAGTAGCTAAATTAAAATACCTTTAGGATCCTAAACCCTGAAAATAGATGGGGCTAAAGTAGCCAAACTAAAGTACATTAGGATCCTAAACTTTGAAAATAGATGGGGTTAAAGTGGCTAAACCATTTAAATGATGCTGTTTTGGGATTTTTTTTGGGGGGTGCTACAGTTTTAATGAAGGTTTGTGCTGTGTAGCAGCAGCAGAATCAGAGCCAGCCCCACTCCCTGCTCTCCCTGCAAGTGCTGAATGCACAGAGATTTTTACATCTTTACCTGTGGGATTCTGGCATTCTGCAGAGGGCCCTGCCCCTGAGCCAGCTCCAGTGGGTTCATCCTGCTCCAGCAGCAGTGGTTTGCACTTGGAGAGTGGAAAGCCCTCCTAGATGGAGCACTCCAGGCTGCTTCAGGCTGATTTAAACCCCATGTTCTGCTCCCTGCTCACAACAGGCAGCACTGACAGCCTGGGGAGCAGGAGCAGGATTTGGAGCCCTGATTTGCAGTGTGTGTGTGTGTCTGGACAGCCCAAATTGCAGCCTCTGTCAGAGGGTTTGCAATTAATTCAGTTTGCTGCAGAATTCTGGCCTGGATTGCTGCCTCAGTCCAAAAAGTGACAGGGTGGGAGTGAGGAAATCAGGAAATGGGGAGAGGGTGAAAAGCCTCTCTGGTGGTTTGTTGGGCAGGTGGAGGGAGAGGGGAAGGAGTGAAATGGTGGGATTAGAGCAGAAAAACACACACATTTCCTTTTCCCCTTCATTTGGTGGACTTGCCACACTCGAGCTGTGACACCTCTGTCACTCCTGTCATGGCAATGAGCTCTGGAGAACAGTGGGGAGCTCTTGTTGGGGTTTCTGGCAGAGTTTTTATAGGGGTTGCTGCATCCAGGACAGCAGAGCCACTCCTTCCAGCCTGAAGAGCTGCTTTGAGGAGCAGAACCTCTGAGATTGCAGCCCAGCTCATTAATTATGGTGCTCATTTTGGGGGACCTGCTTGGGGCTGATTTTTGCAGGATGCTCATTTATCAACAGGCAGGACTTGAGCAGCAGAGAGCTGCCACTGTCCAGGGCTTTGCTGCCCTGCTGAAATCAATACCAACCTCTGAGCCAAGCAGCAGCAGCAGCAGCACTTGCTCCCAGACAGGGAGATGAGACACTCCCAGTGTTTCTGGAACGTTGCAGCCACCTCTGGATAAGGTGTTTTTTTTCCTTTGGGGTTTTTTTTTTACACGTGCTTGTTGCTCTCTCTTTTTAGTTTCTTTGCCTTGCTGCTCCTCTGCCTGGTACATATGTCCCTGTTAATTAGAGAAAAAAAAGGAGTTCTGCTTTTAAGTGTCTTAATTAAGATTTTTCTTAACACCCCCCCAACATTTTCTCAGAGTTTTTTTTTTTTCACCATCATCTAAAACTGTTCTTAAGAGCTGGTGTCAAAATCATCTTGTGCTTAACAATTGATGTTTAGATATCTTTCCAAACACACAATCCTTGGATAATTTACCTTCAGAGCACCACTGAGGTGAACTGTCTCAGTTCAGAGGGAATTGGGATTGGATTTGGGATTGGATCTGAGGCTGTCTGAAGTCTGGCTCCTGAGGAATTGTCTCTGAGTGCAGCTGGGAAGTTGGTTTGTGTTTAAAAAGTGAAAATGTTGTTACTCACAGCACAGTCATTGCCGAAACAGCATCTTTTTTGTTCAGTGTTAGGAAGTTTCTTAATGGCCTGATGGAAGAGCTGCAGGGAATTCTCCCTGCAGCTGAAATCCTCTGGTGGGTATTGCAAACCTCTCCTCTGGGCTGGATCTTTGTGCTGGGAAATTCAATTACATTTCAATGAGACTTCAGCCCAGGCTCCTTGGGGTAACTGTGAGATGTCTCCACTGTCCCTGGTCCCCAAAGCCACCAAAAGCTCCTCACTGCCCTCCTGGCCATCACCCTCAGCAAAAGGGTGGATGCTGCCAGTATGAAATTTTAGGGTCCAGTATGAAATTTTTGGGTGCAGTATGACATTTTGGGATCCAGTATGACATTTTGGGATCCTTACAGCCTTGGGAATAAAACCACTGTGCTGAGGAAACCTTTCCTTTCCAAGGCTGCTGTGTCACCTTCCCTAACTCTGAAAAACACCTGCATCTCCTGTTCCCTGCTGATCTAAGCTGGCAGAGCCTGGGGATGAATTCTCTCCTGTGGTGTGGCTTTTAAAGCAGATTCATCCCAGGACTGCTCTGAGGTTCCCTGGTGGCTCCTCTGCTCCTGCCTGATGTGTGCCAAGCCCTTGGCATCCCCTGAGCAGGGTCATGGGGGCTGGTGGTAATTCCCTGAATCCTGGCTCTTTTTGGGAATTTGGGAATTGCTGAGAGCAGCTTGTAGGAAAACAAGGTGCTTCCATTTCCCTGCTTGTAAAATGGGAATTCTGCTTCTCCAAACCTCGCCCTGCTCACCAAATGTTTTCAGACAAACAGATGAAAAGTTGTTCAGGGGATCTGAATGAGCCATCAGCAGAACCTTCAGCTGGAGCTGATGAGATGGAGAGTGAACAACCCCATGGGTGGGTCAAGCTACACCAGCTCAGCACCTGTGTGCATAATTGATGATGCCCACGTGCAGAGATCTGCTCCTCGGCCTCCTGGCTCGGGTTCTGCCCCCTCAGCCACCTGGCACAGCTGAAATCCATCCCTCTGAACCCAGCTGGCAGCCAGGGCCTGCAGCTCTCTCGGGGGTTTGATGCCATCCCTGCTCCTGGGGTTGGGTTCCCCAGCCTGGCACTGGGATGGGAAGGCAGGAGCACTCCCTGCTCAGCCCCTGGGAAGGTGCCTCGGTGTCCCAGAGCTGAAACCAGAGCCAGGAGCTGCTCCCTGAGGCCGAGCTTCTCCTTGGAGAGTGGATTTGGGTGTGCTGGGGGATTTCTTGGCTCCTGTGCCAGCAGCTGAGGAAGGAGCTGGGCATGTACGGCACGATGTCCCTGAGGAACGAGGCACAGAGGGGCAGGAGCAGCACCTGGCAAGGTAGGAATGCCAAATCTGTCCCAAACTTGTGTAATTAGCACAGCCAAGTGTTTGGTTATCTGTTGTTTTGGGGTTATGTGCAGTCCCTGCTAGAAGGTACAGAACAGTCAGGTAACAAGAACAGAGCAGCCCTGCAAACCCCTGATGTCTTTTCTTAGGGTACCTGCAAGGCCTTGGTGTTCTGGACAAATTTTAGGGATGTTTTTATGAGTCTGGAGATGAAAAAAAAAAAAGCTGTGTAAAGTTTCTCCCACTTTTGCAGCTTCTTTGCATTTTCAGGTGCCTCTGTGCTGCTGGAGCAGCTGGTGCCTTCTCCTCTGGCAGCAAGTGTGGGGTGGAACAGCCCCTCCAGAGCACCCAGATGTGCTGGGAGGAGGCAGACAGGCTGCACAAGCCACTGCTGACACTCCAGATAGGACAGGCTGCACCCAGAGCTGAATTCAATCCTCCTGCTGGGCTGATGCACCTCAAGTGATTGAGCTGGGCTCACCCAAACTGGCTGGATTTGGGTTGATTTTTTTCCAGGTCTTCCCTTGGAAGTGCTCTCACTGCTCAGGGCAAAAGCTGCACTTTCCCCAGTGGCTGGGCTGCTGAGGGTGGAGGATTTGATTTTTGGCTGGGCTGCTGAGGGTGGAGGATTTGATTTTTTGGCTTCTGCAGAAAGCCTGGGCTGCCTCCCCTGCTCGGGGCTCTGGCCAGGCTGGAAGTTGAGGAAAGGTCTGGCTCAAGCAGATGCTTCCTGATCTAAATCCAGCTCCTTGAGCTGAGTGTGCTCCCTAGGAAATGAGGTGCATTTTGTCAGGCTGTGGCCTCTGGGCTCAGCCACTGGATCTTCACCTTCTCCAGCACGCCCTGGGCTCTGGCAAGGAAATTGCTGATGTTTGGGCCTTGTCTTTGTGAGCAGAGTTTAAACAAACCGAGCCCAGCTTGTCTCTGCAGTGTGCCAGTAAATTTGTGCTTTATTAGCACCAGGAGAGGTTTCCTCTGGTGCATCCTGGCCAACAGAAGAGGCCACTCCTGGCCCTTTCCTTGGTCATCTCCAGGTTCCCTTTACTGCATTTGTGTTTTGGTGAAGGCTTTTGTAATTTTGTGGGCATTTCCTTCTGACTGTGACCTCCAAAAACATCCTTGCATGGCTGAGACACCTCCAACCTCTTTGAAAACCCCTGATTTAGGAGCACCTGCCCATGGGGACACTCCCCAGGGCTAATTCCTGCAGATTCTCTGTCTCCAGCAGTGGTTTCCATGGGGGACAGGGCACGGGGGGCACAGCTCCTTTCCTTTGGAGGGTTCAGAGACAGAACTGAGCTGGGATTTTTGGCAGTGTGCTGGCAAAAGTGGCTGCAGTGACACTCTGGGAGGGGTGGCAGCTGCCTGGCTTTTGCCTTCCTCCCAAAACACGCCCAGAACCTGCTCTGAGCATCCTCCTCCTCCTCGTGGAGGGGCTGGGCTTGGGGTAGAACAACAGCAGAGCTCCTGCTCCTCGCAGGGAGAGGGAGGGAGATGAATTCAGTGTGTCTCATTTCTTCACTCTGCCATCTCCCTGTGCCCTCCTGTTTGGGAAGGAGGCAGCTCTGGGTGATGAGCTGGGCTGCAGGATAAACACAATATCTGCACTCTGTTTTTATCTCTGGGGGGATTTTGTTACCTGGGCACAGCCTCAGATCAGTGAGATGCAGCCTGGGCTAGGCTGGGAATTCAAAACCTCAGCTTGCCCACCCATTTTTAAAATTTTTTCCTCTTTTCTTTGTGTGTTCTCTGCTCCCCAGAATAGCAAGCAGCTGGAGATCAGTGTTTTGTGCCCACTCCTTTCCTCTCAGGAGTTGTGCTGCTGGAGTGGATGCTGCCTGTGATAACCTCTCCTCCAAAACACGGCGTTTTTAAAATAGTCACTTTTGTAGTTTCCCCTTCCTTTCATTTCCCTTCCCAGTGTTTATTCAGGGAAAACAAGTGAGGTGTGGGTGAGCCTCAGAGGACCCCTCTGCCCTGAGTTGATGTGAGCTGGGGGGGATGTGCCAGGAGCTGTGGAGAGCTTTGGCCACGGGGGTCCCCAGCCACACATTTTTAAACAGAATACAGAATTTTCCTGCATCATTTGTTATTTCCTGGCCTTGAACTTCTCCCAGCAGAGATGCTCAGGGTGTCTGTGCTCTGTCCCTCCCCCTGCACACCCAGAGCTGCTGTTGGCACACAAAATCCCTCAGCCAGGGCACTTCTTGCCAGTCCAGGGGATTTGTTCAGTGATGCCTGAGGGAATTCCCTCCCCACTTTGAAGGTTTGAACAGGCTTTCTGCTCTTGTTTTGTTTTGTTTCCCCCCTCAGTTGATAATTTCTGACCTTTTTTGACAGAAGCCAGTGTTAACATTGAGAAAAGGATTAAACTGAAAACAGCATGAGGAAAAAAATCTGGAGGAATCAGAGATTTTTGTTTTGTTTTCATTCAGTTCACAAATTCTGTAAAGAATAAGCAGGAAAACATGATCTTCCCTGTTGTAATTTCATTATAGGAAACAGCCTGGGCCCCTTGTGTGGGGAAGTGCTGTGGGATTTGTGTTTTCTGGGGGCTGCTGAGCACCACAGAGATTTGGGATGCAGGAGGAGGAGGAGGTGTCTCCCTCTCACAGGATGCTCACCCCTCACCCCACCAAGCCAACACAGTCTCTGCACCTTCTGCTCCAGGAATCACCCGGGTTTGGGTGTTTTCCCCCCAATTTTGGTTCAGAGAGAGGGAGATCTCTGTTAACCTGCCCACCACAAACACGAGGGGAGGATCCTGCCCACCCCTGTCAGCCCCTCTCTGCTCAGGCCTCGTCTCTGAGGCTGCAGCTTTGGAGAATTTTGCATTTAGAAATTCAGAATAACCAGGAAAACAAGATATTCCTTCCCAGCCCCACACAGAAACACAGAGCAAAGCTTCATTCTTGTCCTCCCCGAGCCTGGGGGCTGTTTATATCCAGCATTTCACGTTTCTATGTGGAGTTCATCTCCTCCAGTGAGCACAGATCCAGCAGTTGTGTGAACTGTGGGATTTCCAGCCCAGAGATCCTGCCAGGACCGAGCCAGACAAATTGGTAGCACAGCAGTGTTTCTCATTAATGCACGTGGAAAAGTTGTGCCTTGCTGATAATGCACAACAGCATCCTGTTGGGAGCTTTGGGAACCCATCTGGGAGCAGCTAGCAGAGCTGTGTTCCAGGCTGCATTTGAGTTGTCTCACTTTCCTCTGTGTTTTCAAGAAAAAAAAAGGGGGGGAAAAAAAAAGTGCAGCTCCCTTGCATTGACATCCTGAAATATGTGGGAATATCAGTGAGTGCTGTGGTTTGCTGAGCAGAAATGAGAATATTATCCCCTCCCTGCCTCCCCTCCCTGCAGCCATCCCTTGCTGTTTGTGGTTTGCTGGGGAAGTGCTTGTGGTGCCCGTCTTCCACCCCAGGACAAATTATTTCCAACTCGAAAATGAGATTAACCTGCCCTAATTGCGTGTGGTGGTTTTGGTTTCCTCTGCTGCTGCTGCCAAAGTGTGGCTGCTGATGCTCAGAGCTGTGGGCTGTTTTTGTGTTCTGCACGGGGAATATTCCCCAGCGCTGTGAACACTTCCAGGGACAGCGGGAAAGAGCCACAACCTCGTGTCGTGCCCTGGGAATTGGCTCGTTCTGCCGGGAATTCAGGGCAAAAGGAACCGCATCTCTGTGTTCCCATTCCTCACTTAATTTTTTGCCCTGTTCTTTCCGACCCCAACCTCCTCCCTGCCTTGGAAAAACGCATTTTAGTTCCAAATACTCGTTCATGGCCGGCCCTGGAGCAGAGGGTGTGTCTGGCACAAAAGGTTACAGCCCCCATAACCCAAATTACAGGAGGTCACTCAGCCTCGGGTACCAAAACCCCGGGGATTGACTGGGAGGTGCCCAAATTCCCCGGGAATCGGAGTTTTCCGATTGTCTCTGGGGTTTGCGGTTTGCTGTCACTGCTGCTGGCGATGCTCATCCCCGGGATGGGGCGATTTCAAGCACAGCTTTAATTAATCCTGGATTCTCCTGTGCTGGAGCTGCGGGGACAAGCCCTGATAAGGGACAGGATTGTACCCAGGGGGGATTTGTCTGCCAGCCCGGCTCCTTCCAGCCTTTTCGTGCCTCCCTTTGTGTTGCAGGAGGAAGCTGGCAAAGGGCTGGAATTGTTCGGGGCTGGAGAACAGCTCCTGGCTGGGGTGGGGCGGGTTTGGGGCTTTTGACCCGCTCCATCAGGGTGGATTGGTGGGAATGGAAGGGATTAAAGAGCTTGGAGGATGGTTAGAAACCAGCAAAGCTCTTCCCAGCTGTGGGTTAAACAGCCCTGCATCAGCTCGGCATCACCCCTGCCTGAATCACCTTCTCACGTACCTCATGAAGTGATAACACCAAAAGTTTCTGCCTGATTTGAGCCATTTCCCACCTTTCTCCCTGCCCATCCCAGCGATCTGTTCAGGCTGGCACCAGGATCAGTGCGGGGACGCTTCTTGAGGAGCTACAAAGCTGTAGCTGGAATGATTTCCTCTTTTCCCGATAGTTTTTCTTGGGGAGGGTTGGGGGAAGTGTTGCTTCAGGATGTGAAAAATGTGGGTCAGCCAGTCCCCAAACCAGCCTGGATTCCTTCTGGGAAGTGTCACATCTCTCTCCACGTTGTGCCTGACTGCTGAGAGGGCAGAAGAGACAGCTCTGATTCATGGCAGGGAGGAGGAAAAGTGATTCAAGAGCTTGGACTCGGTTTAGAGATCCCACTGAAATGCCCAGGGGTGAGGAAATATGGTTTTGACCCTGAAATGTCAGTGTGGGAACACCTTGTCCTGCAGGGCAGGATCCGGAGCAGTGTCTGGAGAGTTGTCCACTGAGCTGGAGTAAAGCTGGGGGGATATTTATGGGCCAGTGAGTGCTCCTCAAGTATTTGNCTTTTTTTCCCTTTAGAAAAGCACAGTTCTTATCTTGTGAAAATATAGATATTTTCTCCATAAAGACAGAATTCTCCTAGTTAAACATCCTGGCTCGTCTGCCCTAACAACAACATCATCCCTTTGTTATTTGGGTTGATTTGCCAGATTTTTATAATTATTAAATAGAAACAGTGAAAATAGCACTTTATGATACTGGTTCTTAATTCTAAAAGCACCTTCCTCACTTGCTGCCCTCTCTCAGGAGCTGCACAGCCACCACCTGCCCTCTCAGGTCCTGCCTTCAACTGAGTATTTTTTGTGGAGAGGCTGAACTTGACTTAAAAATAGATATTTTGCCCTTGATGAGTAATTTTTCCACGGGATAAATATGTAGTTGGGAGTAAGGCTAAACTGAACTCCACCAATTTGATCTTCAGTGGATGTTTCTTGACGTTTCTCAGATGTTTTGGGGCTGGGACAGCTGAATTAAATCTGGGGGTTGGGCTGAGCCGTGTCCAACTCCCATCCAGAGGGTTGAGGAGATGCCCACAGCGTGGAAGGGCAGTTTCCTGTGGAAGGGAATCCTGCAGAGGGTCCCAGCAGGTGTGTGTTGGTATGGGAGCATCCCCTGGGTGGGCTCTGGGTGGGGAGATGAAAGAGGAACTTCAGCTGTTGAGGAGGAGTCTGAACCTTTGGGGTCAAATCCTCTCCCTCAGGGACGAGCAAAACTTGGCACCTTGAGCCACGTGAACAGTTCAAACTCCAAGGGAGGGGCTGGGATCAGATCAAATCTTTGCTGGGAGGGTGGGCAGGCCCTGGCACAGGCTGTCCCTGGATCCCTGGCAGTGCCCAAGGCCAGGCTGGGTGGGTTTGGAGCAGCCTGGGACAGTGGGAGGTGTCCCTGCACAGGGCAGGGGCGGGATGGGATGAGCTTTAAGGTCCTCCCGACCCATTCAGTGATTCTGTGACTCTTCCTTTTTTATTTTCATCCATAATGAGGAGAAAATAAAATTCTTTTGGTGTATTCACCACTTAAAAATTGGTTGTGTCCCTGGCTCCTGTTGCAGGAGACAGAGGAAATCACTCCTGATTTGCACAGCTCTGCTGTAAAATGCAGGGACAGAGCAGGAAGGACCAAGGAAAAGGTGATTTCCCTGTAACCTGGGGATACCTCCCCAAAATCCATCTCCCTTTGTAGAGTCACTGTTTCCCCTGGGAGTGGGAGGCTGGGGAGTGGAGGCTCCTCCTGGATGTTGAGGGGCACCAGTGGAAGGGGAGGCAGCAGGGCTGGCAGGGAATCCTTTGGCCAAACCACACCCAAACTTCTCAGGGATGCTCCTGCCCCAGGCCAGCACCTGCTGGGGCTTGAACCAGAGCAGATTTTCTTGAGTCTGTTCAGAAGTTTGGCTCTGGTGTCTTTGTGTGACCCCCCCTGAGTCAGCAGCTCCAGGGTGGCACAGAAATAGCTGCAGGGATGGGGTGTGGGTGGAAATGCTGGGAGTTGTGGCTGCCAGCACAGGCAGCTTTTGCACAGGGGGAGCACTTGGAGCTTCCAAGCACAACCCAAAGGAGCCTCTTGTGCTCCCACAGGGGCTCCCTGCAGGATCCCAGCATCACTGAGGCTGGAAAAGCCCTCCCAGAGGTGGGGAGATGTGCCCCATCCCCAGCCCAGAGCTCTGAGTGCCACATCCAGGAATTGCTTGGACACTCCAGGGATGGGGATCCAAACCTCCCTGGGCACTGCCAAGGCCTGAGCTCCCTTTCCATGGGGAAATTCCTGCTGCTGTCCAAGCTGAGCCTGCCCTGAGGCCGTTCCCTCCCCTCCTGTCCCTGTGGTTGTGACTCTCCCAAGGCAGCTCAGCCAAGGCTTTCCTTTCAGCCCCTGAGCCTCTCTCCATCTCACTTTCAGCAAACTCTAAGTGCCTGTTCATAGCAGGACCTTCCCACCGTGCAAATATGTTTAGATCTCGTTGTGTCTGTTTTCCCTCATGGGATTTCTCTGTGAAATCTATTTGCTAAATGAGACTTTCATCCCCTCAGGCCCTGCAAATCTCTTGTGCAACCTCTCTCTTTGTGTCCTGCATTATGCCTGCATATTTTTTTTCAGGCTAAACAGATAACCTTGAGGCCCAGTGTGATTTTCTTCCCCTGTTAGTCCTTTTATAAGCCCACGGGACTCTGTGAAATACGGATTCTTCAGTGGTTATGGAGAAAAATAAAAATTCCAAGTATCCCCGAGGAGGGGAAATAAAGGCAGCAGCAGGGTTTTGTTAACATTTAGGCAGAACCAGCCAGGAGAATGACACTGTCCAGATGGAAAGAGCCACTTCCTGGCTGTAAAGATAACTCACTAAAGGAAACATAAGCTGTGGCTGTGCTGGCCATGAGAGACACGAGCAGTGCCAAGAATTCACCCCAAGCCCGGTGGGAGCTGCCTCTTTCTTTCCCTCGTGCTAAAGGGTTCAAGTTTACTTAGTTGGGAAATATGCCCAGCATTTCCTGAGGAGATGGGGAGGCCCTGGAGGCACAGAGCTCGTGGGGACCCTCTGGAGCTGGGCTGGGTTGTGTAAGAATCACAGGGAATTCTGAGTGGGAAGGGACCCACAGGATCATCCAAATCCAACAATCCTTCCTGGGCATCTCTGCGAGCAGTGTCTAAGCTCTCCTGGAGCTCTGGCAGCCTCAGGGCAGNCTCAGGGCAGTGCCCAGCACCTTCTGGGGGAAGAACCTTTCCCAAAATCCAATTTAAATCTGCTCTGGCACAGCTTCATCCCATTCCCTGAGTGTGTGAGGGTGTGGATGAGCAGAGCACTGCACAGAATCACAGGGAATTCTGAGTGGGAAGGGACCCACAGGATCATCCAAATCCAACAGTCCCACCCTGGGAATCCCTGGCAGTGCTTTCCTGGAGCTCTGGCAGCCTCAGGGCAGTGCCCAGCACCTTCTGGGGGAAGAACCTTTCCCAAAATCCAATTTAAATCTGCTCTGGCACAGCTTCATCCCATTCCCTGAGTGTGTGAGGGTGTGGATGAGCAGAGCACTGCACAGAATCACAGGGAATTCTGAGTGGGAAGGGACCCACAGGATCATCCAAATCCAACAGTCCCACCCTGGGAATCCCTGGCAGTGCTTTCCTGGAGCTCTGGCAGCCTCAGGGCAGTGCCCAGCACCTTCTGGGGGAAGAACCTTTCCCAAAATCCAACCCAAACATGCCCTGGCACAACTCTATCCCATTCCCTGAGGGTGTGGATGAGCAGAGCTCCCAAAATCTAACCCAGACCTCCCCTGGCACAGCTTCATCCCATTCCTTGGGGTGTGAGGGTGTGGGTGAGCAGAGCAGAGCTATCACAGAATCACAGGGAATTCTGAGTGGGAAGGGACCCTCAGGGTCATCCAAATCCAACAATCCCATCCTGGGCATCTCTAGGAGCAGTGTTCAAGCTCTCCTGGAGCTCTGGCAGCCTCAGGGCAGTGCCCAGCACCTTCTGGGGGAAGAACCTTTCCCAAAATCCAACCCAAACCTCCCCTGGCACAGCTTCATCCCATTCCTTATGGTGTGAGGGTGTGGGTGAGCAGAGCAGAGCTATCACAGAATCACAGGGCTGTATCAGAGCTCTCTTCTTCTGTCAGCTCCTTTCAAATCTTCCCCTTAATCCAGACTTCCTCTCTCTTTTGGCACAAGCTCTTCTGTCACCTTTTCACCCATTGAAAGCAGCCCAGCAATTCTGCTTTTTTTCTATTTATGGATTTTTGCTATTGTCCTGTCAGAGCTGCTCAGGCTCTGGCATGTCCCAACTCCACCATTGTCTTCTGGTCCCCTCACTGGGGGCATCATTTGTCATGCAGAGCTCTGGAACAGGTCCCTGCTGCACTTGCTGCTGCTTGGTCACCTCTGCAGAACAGGGAAGAGTGGCAACAGTGAGCTGGGAATGGTTTTTGTCATTTAATATTTAAGTTTTTTCTCTTTTGTTGTTTTTTTTTCCCATCTGACATGCTGGAGAGGTTGTGTAAGTAACTCATAAATTTGGTATCACCTAGGGAGAACCTGGGCTCCCATCAGTTTTGACATCACAGGGGGAGAACATAATTTGTTCCTGGGAAAAGCTGCTCTGCCTGGCAGGAATAACCTGCAATGTGGGTCAGTGTGACATGACTGGCAGCTCTCCTAGCGAGGAGCAAACCAAAAAAAAAAATATGTTACAAGTCGACACTGAGGTGTTTTTGTCCAAGTGCCAGGAAAAAGGAGCAGGGGAAAAGCAGAGAATGATGCAGATGAGAGCTGGGAGAGATGAGAGCTGCTGTGGGGACGTGGAGAAATGGTGGATCTGGCTGGAGATGCCTTGGGAAGGCTGAGCTGGAGCAGAGACTGGACAGAGCTGGGGAGTAAGGG
>VWYE01028872.1:17653-46717 GCA_013398995.1 Alaudala cheleensis | reverse complement strand
TCCATTTGCACATTGGGGTTTAATTGTCCCATTCCAGCTCCAGGCTGGGAGGTCTCATCCTTCTTGTTCCTCCCCTCAGCCCAGCCTTGGTTGTGCTTTTGGGGCTGAAAGTTGTCCTTGGTGTGCAGCAGGGACAGGATTTGTTTTGTGTCCCTGCTCTGTGCAGAGCTCAGTGACACTGAATGGGAGCTCAGAGCTGCACCTGAGGCAGCACAGAATGTGAAACACATGAAAGATAAAACTGAAGGCATCAGCTCCTGCAGATTGGGGTTTGGTGACACGTGGAGCAGCCAGAGGATTTCACCTGGGGGTCCCTCAGAGGAGGCTGTGGGTGATGAGCTGAATTTCCCTCCTGGTTTTTACGTGCTGATAAGCTCGGCCTAACCCAGGGATGAAGACACCCAATCTATTTGTGGTCTCAGCAGAGATCTTCCCGTGCCTCAGAGGCAACCTGCCCTCAGATCAGCATCCCCAGGCTGCTGCCAGGCACAGCAGAGCAGGGAGGAAGTGGCTCCTGCCTGCACCAGCAGCAAAGGGAGCCAGGCTGAGGCATCTCAGAGCTGAGCCTGTGCTCGTGCCTGGCCTGGGAGCAACATCACAGCCCCAAAAATGGGTCAGTTCTCCTCCTGAACCCACAGCCTGCTGCCTGCCTCACGCTGAAGGTGACTGGGGGAAGAATGGATGTGCTGACCCCTGTGCCCTCCTGCTCAGCACACAAAGGCAGGCTGGAAATGGGCAGCTTCTGAAAAGCTTTTCTTCCCTCTTTGCTCCTCCTGGGCAGAGGAGACAAACTGATTTGGTTGTGCTCCTGATTCTCTGTGCTCTGATGAGAGAGCAGCCCAGGATATTTTTATTGGAAAGGGCAAAGAAAAGATGGAATATGAGATCTCTTCAACCTGACTGTCCTGGAGTTAAAAAAGTGAAAAAAATATTCTCTGCTCTCATCTTCCTTCTGTGTGTGTTAAAGGTGCTCTCTCCTCCTCACTGCCAACTCTCCTGTTGTTTATCTCATCCCTGTTGCTCCTTTATGGACCTCCAAGACAATTTCTGGCAGTGCTGAGATAAGAAATGCCAGCCCCAGGGAAGGTCCCCAGCCTGTCCCTGGTGCTGATGTCCTGCACAGGTCAGAGGCTGTCACTGGTGTGACCAGGCCTGCAATGTCTGCTCCTTCCCAGCTCGTGTGCCAGGGCTGTGAACTCACAGGAACACGTGAGATTTGCAGAAACACACACAGAATTGCAGCCACACACATGAAATTTGCAGGAAACACACAGATTTGCAGTCACACAGAGATTTGCAGGAACACACAAGTCTCTGAGGGGAAAACAGAGTGGGTGGATTTTTGAAAAGGGCCAGGATTAATCTGACAACCTCTGCAGCTATAGATAGAGAGATGTCTGATAGAGCTGCTTCTTGTAGGGGCGTGGGCAGAGGATTTTCATCCCCAGGGGTGTCACAAAAGATGCAGCCAAGGTCCTGGAGGACTCTGTNGATTTGCAGTCATACACAGGATTTGCAGCCACACACAGATTTGCAGGAACACACACAGGATTTGCAGTCACACACAGGATTTGCAGTCACACACAGATTTGCAGTCATACACAGGATTTGCAGCCACACACAGATTTGCAGTCACACACAGATTTGCAGTCACACACAAGTCTCTGAGGGGAAAACAGAGTGGGTGGATTTTTGAAAAGGGCCAGGATTAATCTGACAACCTCTGCAGCTATAGATAGAGAGATGTCTGATAGAGCTGCTTCTTGTAGGGGCGTGGGCAGAGGATTTTCATCCCCAGGGGTGTCACAAAAGATGCAGCCAAGGTCCTGGAGGACTCTGTCCCTCCAGTGGGGAGCACGTGTTCATTAGTGTGAGGAATTTGGTGTGTGCTGGGCAGGCACAGCCAGAGCTGTGATGAAAATGATTTCTTGCCTTCTCAGGAAGGATTTCCTCCTCACCTCAGCCTCACTTGGCTTCTCCAGCCCTGCTCCTGCTCCATCTGCACTCAGACAGTGCCTGCACATCTGTGAGGAGCTGACCCCCTGCAAGGCTCCTTCCCATCACATCCCTGATTTTATATTTTCTGGTCATTCCAGCCATCTCCTTCCCCTGTTTGAATTCTCCTCCTGCTTGAAACATCACAGCTCAAGGGCTAAATTTTCTTTCACTTCTGTAGCTGCAGCCTGTAGAGGAGGGGGATTTATGCCCATGGTGTTCAGGCATCTCCAGGGGGTTTGTGTGGCCTGCACTGAGTCAGATTTGAAAAGGAGGACGGGGTATTTTAAATAGCCTGATCTGAAAGTGATTCCAATCTGTCTCTTGAGGGCAGCAGGATAAAATGATAACATTTGCAGGCAGGTGAGTGAGGAGAGCTGCCTGATGTGGAGTTGGAGTTGTGGTCATGGCTGACGTGGATTTTGGGAGTGCTCCAAGGAAAAGCAAATCCTCTGGCAGCTCAGCATCCTCAGGATTGCAAGAGGGGACATCTCAGGAATGACAAAGCTGCAGAAAGACCCTGCAGCAGGGAGAGGCATCTGTGGGATGTGTCAGTACCCTGAGCTGTGAGCCCCAAAATTGAAAAACACCCCAAAATTGAAAACCACCCCAAAAACAGCACTGCAAAACATCCCAGCAGCTTCCTGGTGCTGCCCAGACAGGAGGGACACCCTGGCCATGCTCTGCACTCAGAAGTGGCAGCATCCCTGGGATGAATTCCCTGTTTTCCAGCATGCCATGGAGCCTGTGGCCTCCCCTGCTGCTCTCACTCAAAAATGATTCAGAAAATCTCCCCTGGCAAACGGAGAGGCACCTGATTCTCATGGCTGCTCGTCTCTCTCTTGAGTGGTTTTGTTTCTGTTGCTGGTAGTTTTACAGCCTAAGCAGAATAAGAATGTAAAGAGGAAATTACTGTCAAACAGACCTCGCTAAATTGCTGTCAGTGAGTGGCAGGAGATGAGCCAAAGAGATCCTGTTCTTGTCAGCCTCGCTGGAGTAGCGTGCTGTCCTCATTCAAGGAGAGCCCTTGTCTTTTTTAGCTGTGTGTGGGATGGAGCAAACAGGGAGTGATGTCAATGATTGATTTGCTTTGCTGCAGATGATTGAGATGTGGCGAAGTGGCAGGGAAAGGGAGCTTGGGATGGATGAATAATGAATGGGGGAAACTGTTTGCTGGTGAATTGTGGCTCCTGGTTTTCAGCTGAGGCTTCCATCACACCAGAACACACCAGGAGAGATGAGCACGGCCACTTTGGGGACACTGACAGTGTCCTTCCTGCTGGGTCACCTCTCTGGGACCTGCCTGTGCTGCACCTCTGCACATGCACAGCTGCAGCAGTGCTGCCTGTGAGCAGCCTTGCAGCAGGGACACACCATGGACAGGAGGCAGTGATTAGCAAAGTGTGATTAATGAAGATTCAGTCTGGATTCTCTCCCACAGCACGTTTTTGGTGTTGTTTTCTCAGTGCTGATGGGCTCTCTTTCCTCTCCTCCCTCCCTCAAAATGCTGCTCTCACCTCTCCAATTCCTGCTCAGTCCAATGGAAGGAGCAAAACCCACCCTGGGTGCTCAGGATGGGCAATGATTGGGGTTCTGGGCCTCCCACCCAAGACAGCCCCACAGCCAAGGGTGAGCACTCATGGCTGCAGAGCACTGGCCCAGATTCAGCTGCCCTCATTTCCACCTTTGTCTGATGTCTGCTGTTGGCAGCTGCTGCTGCTGGAAGCTGTGGGTCTTCCCACGGACCACAGGCTTGCAAATGAGGCCGAATTTAGGTCAGCTGAGCCTGGGCCAAATGGTGCTGGGCTGTTCAGCCCATCCCTCGGAGGGTGCATCCTCCTGCCTGACAGTGTGGCAGCTGCTTCCTGCTGGGGGCAGGAGGAAAGGAGCTTCGTGGCCACCAGAATTTTCTCTGGCTGGATGGAAAAACAGTCCCTGTCCTGCCTAAGGGTCAGAGATTTGGAGCAGTGAGCCAAGAGATGTGATGGGCACAAGGGGAATTAGGTGAGAGGATGTATCAGCAGTGATCTCTCCTCATTCCCAGTCTCAGGGTTTTTTCCTGCCCTCAACTTTTTCCCTGGTAATTTTTCAGAAGAGCAGCCCTTGGACATTTCCTCACACTTTGGTTTGGGGAATGTAAGGTGATTTTCGGAGGTGGGATCATCATCCTCTCTAATTTGCCTTCAACTCCTGCTGTTCACTTGAGGTGCCACAGACCCTGTTCCCACAGGGGTGGTTTTTGTGCACTTGTCCAGGTGCACCCACATTTCACCTTTCTGGGCTGGGAACAGTTAAACTGAGGAGAAAAGTACACGCCTGAGGTCTGTAAACCTCATTGGAAAAAGCTGGGTTTAATTTTAGCACAATGTGCTGCAGGCAGGTCCTGAGGTTATGGTCCAGGATTTCCAGGGATTAAGTAAAGTAGGGCACAAATGATCTGGGTCACAGGAGGTCACCTGCTGCTGGACACTCGTTTCACAGCCCTCTGGGCTCTGCTCCCATGGGAGCTGGGGCCTGGAGCTGTGGGAACACTGGACATTGCATCACCCACCACCCATCTCCCCAAAAATAGTTCGGAAGAGTAAAAAGAGAATTGATTTATTTTCATTGAAATGAAAGTGAAGGGAAAGTGGAGGGAGAGTTTGGGAAGGACATCCAGTGTGGTGCTGGCTTCTGGTTGGAGCTTCTGTGTCCAACCTGGCTGCTGAGGAGGCTGAGCAGAATAGAAAGAATAGTTTGGGTTGGGAGTTCATCCAGTCCCACCCCGTGGAAAGAGCAGGGACATTTTCAGCTTGATCAAGTTGGAAAAGCCCCGTCCAAGTTGGCCCTGAACGTTTTCAGGGATGGGGAATCTGCCACCTCTGTGGGCAACCTGTTCAGTGTCTCACCACCTTCATCAGGTAATTCCAGTTTGGAATTCTGCAGCCCCTGCCAAGGCCTGAGCTCCCTTTCCATGGGGAAATTCCACCCTGAGCCTGCCCTGGCCCAGCCTGAGGCCGTTCCCTCTCCTCCTGTCCCTGTTCCCTGTCCCAGAGCCCAAATCCCCCCTGGCTGTCCCCTCCTGTCAGGGAGTTGTGCAGAGCCACAAGGTCCCTCCTGAGCCTCCTTTTCTCCAGGCTGAGCCCCTTTCCCAGCTCCCTCAGGAATTCTCCAGCCCTTTCCCAGCTCCCTCAGGAATTCTCCAGCCCTTTCCCAGCTCCCTCAGCCCCTCCTGGGGCTCCATTCCCTTCCCTGGACACACTCCAGCCCCTCCATGTCCTTCCTGAACGGAGGGTCCCAGAGCTGGACACAGCACTCAGGGTGTGACCTCAGCAGTGCCAGCACAGGGGACAGTCCCTGCCCTGCTCCTGCTGCCACACCATTGCTGCCACAGGCCAGGTACCACTGGCCAGGTGAACACACCTGAGCTCATGTTCAGCTGCTGTTGATCAGCACCCCCAGGTCCTTTCCCCCCAGGAGCTTTGCAGCCTCTCAGCCCCAGCCTGGAGCTGCAGGGAATTGTTGTGACCCTGGGCATTGGTGAATCTCCCCCCTTCCCTCAGTCCATCAACCCAATCATTCAGCTTCTTGGCAAGATTCTGGGCTGGGCTACACCCTGCCTGAGCTCCAGCCTTCCCAGTGCCCTGGGCACAGCTGGCTGAGGAGCTGCAGATGTGCAGGGGGTGGGGGTGATGTGATGATCCCTGCCAGGGTGGGATGTGCTGGGAAGGAGCTCCCCGGACATGGAACAAATGGAGCAGCAGAGCAGGAAGGGAGCTGGACAGGCCA
Organism: Alaudala cheleensis; assembly: GCA_013398995.1. Lineage (NCBI taxonomy): Eukaryota > Metazoa > Chordata > Aves > Passeriformes > Alaudidae > Alaudala > Alaudala cheleensis. Next base: position 40,954 of record VWYE01028872.1, on the reverse strand, counting down.
GCTGGAGTGTGTGAAGGCTGGGTGGGAGGGAAGGCAGGCCTGGAAGGTGGCTGTGTCTGTCTAGACAGTGTCTGTAATGATTTTTTTATTATTATTTATTTTATTTTTACAACTGCTCTGTCTGGACAGTCCATTGCAGCCCCTCCTGGCACTGGGCTGGGCACCTCAGAGCTGGTGCCTGCCAGACATAGCAGCCCTGTGGGCAGGTGCTGTTTGTTGTCAGGATAAAAATCATGCTGCAGCTTTCCTGGGATGTGGAATGGTTTGTTTTTCACTTTGTCTGCCTCGCTGAGCTGACACTGGGCTGTGTTGGCTTGACAGCCGTCAGTCAAGAGGGGTTGGATGTGCCAATTAGCCGGGCTCATCAGGGGATTTGGGATTTGTTGTGAGGGCTGTGTTGGCAAAAGCAGCCCTGTGAGGTTGCCCCAAAAACCCCAAGCTCCCCCTGTGCATGGCAGATTGGCAGAAGCTGGGGCAGCACCTCCACTCCCAGCCCCAGCAGCCCGAAATCCCCGTGTGTGAGCTCCTGCTGCTCCAGGAGCCTGTCTGAGGCTGTCATCCCTGTCTGCATAATCATTTCTTGTTCTCCTGCTGCCTTTTTACACTTCCAGAGAGCAAAATTCAGCCTTTCTCATGAGAGGAAAAAAAATAATCCCAATTTGGAGCCGTGCTGTTTCTTGACCCCCCCGGGTCAGCAAAACCTCTCCAGGATTGTCCAAAGCCTTGCTGTACTCTTGTCTGGGATGGGTTTTAGCTCCACAAGAGAGCATTCCTCATAATTGAATCACTTTAATGCTTAATTAGAAAGATTCTATGTTTCCTTGGGGAAGAGTGGAGCATCCTGTAAGTGAGGGCAGGCGAGGCACTGCTGTGCTCCTTCAGCCCAGCCCAGCATCCCTGTGGGAATGCACTGGGACAGCAGAGCTCTCCACAAGTGCAGCTCGTTATTTGCATTTTTTTGCCCTTTCTTCTCCCAGGACACAAGGCTGGGGGGGAGTTTGTGCTGAATTTGGCTTTCTGTGAGGTGCTGGCTGGAGAAAATGCTGATTTTCTTCTTCTGCACAGCTCTGGTGATGTGGAGAAATCAAGGAAAGGAGGTTGTAGGGAGGTGGGGGGCTCTGCTGGCAGGGAACAGGGACAGGAGGAGAGGGAACGGCCTCAGGCTGGGCCAGGGCAGGCTCAGCTTGGACAGCAGCAGGAATTTCCCCATGGAAAGGGAGCTCAGGGATTGGAAGTGCCCAGGGAGGTTTGGATCCCCATCCCTGGAGTGTCCCAGGAAGGGCTGGAGGTGGCACTCAGAGCTCTGGGCACAAGGTTGGGATCACAGCTTGGACTGGATGGGCTGGGAGGGTTTTTCCAAGCTCAGTGATCCTGGGATTCTGTGAATTCCTGGCTGGGCCTTTATTCCAGTGGTTTCCAAGCAGAGCTTTCAGTGCAAACACAGGGAAGGTCTGGTCTGAGATCAGCAGCAGAGCCATGATGAGGAATGACACCCAAAGGGACTGATCCCTGTGTTCCAGGGCAGGAACATCCTTAAATTCTCTGTGTTCTGCTGGGGTTTTCTTTATTATGGAATTCACAGAACTCAGCTGTTCTGTACCCATCAAAACTCCACCAGAAAAGCAGATGGGATCCTTTCCATGGGGAGCCTGGGGCAGGGATCCCAAATCCAGAGGTGATGGGTGCTGAGGAGTGCCCACAGCAGTTCCTTGGCTCAGCTGGGCCACCTCAGGTGTCTGAGCTTGTCCTTGTCACACTCCTGGACAATGCTCCCAGCACAGAGCCCTGTGCCAGTGCCAGGGTGGGAGCAGCCCCAGCCTCTCCTCCTGCCTCCACTCCCAGCCTAAAATCAGCTCACCTGGGGCTCTGACAGCCCCTGGCAGGGTTTTTATGTCTCTCCCAGATGACACAGTTCTCTTGTGGCAGTGACAGCCCAGTTTTCCCAGCTTTTCCCATCTTCCCTGCTCCTCTTGGCTTTCCCACATCCCCTTGGAATGTGCCAAAACATTCCTAGGCAAAGATCAGGGTGGTTTGGCAGATGGGCAAAGGCTGAAGAGCAAATCCTTGTTTTAACCAACCTCTCCCTTTTTTTTTTGAGGACACCAAGTTCTTACTGCAGTGGTACAGCAGCATCTGTCACTTCACTCTGAGGAGCTTCTGGGGCTTTTCTGGATGCCTTTTTTGGGGAATCAGCTTGCACTTTCCCCAGGGGGCATTGGTGCTGGCTGCCAGTTCCAGGATATTCGGGGAATCCACTGATTTTTATAAACCAGTGGGTAAAAAAGGATCAGCTTTTTCCAGTCCCTCTGGGCATTGTGCTCCTCTGGAGAAGGTGCCAGGGAGCATCTGGTGCTGGGAAAAATAAGAGGTGGTCTCTATCTAGCAAAGATGAATGTTGATGGTGTGGCAAATGTTGTATTCAGTGGGGAAAATAAAGGTGGAAATCCTGTTTCCTGCCCCATCTGGCTGCTGTGGCCATTTCCAGGGGTTCCCCTGCTCTTCCAAGCAGGACTGGAGAGTGAATTTCATTTGGAGGGAGCAGAAATGAATCTTCTTGAGATGAGGATGGACAGGGCTTGCTTTCCATGGATGTGATCAGAGCCTGGCTCACCTCGTGTGTGGTTAAAACCTGGTTTAGTGTGTGGGGGCTAAACCCCACAGAAAGGTGCTTTTGGAGCTGGGTGATCACAGGAATTGTGGGGCACCGATGGCTTTCCCTTGCAGGAAAGGAACTGCATGGAAATCATTCATTATCTCAGCACACATTTGCATGGCTGACGATTTGGGCTGCTCTGGGTGGCAGTAGGAGCTGGCTGTGGCTGTGTGGGTGGGGAACAGATCCTCAGGAGATGCTGTCATTCGTATTCCTGCTTTTGCCTGGCTCTGTCTGGATCCGCTCCGCTCTGTCAGAGTTTTGGGGTGCTGGGCTTTGCAAACCCAGGAGCTCCAAGCAGTTCCTCACCTGCTCACTGCCATGGGGGCTGGCATTGTGCAAGGAAGAGGTTTGATCATTTATAGAGCTGGAAAGTTGCTGGCTTGTTTGGATGATGTGCAAAGATCTCAGCTGTGAGCTGTGCCCCCTCTCCCAGGCAGCTCTGGGTGTTTTTTTGTTCCCCCTACCTGGATTCAGTGTTTTGGGAAGATGTTGTGCACCTTTTCTTTTGTTCTTCAGCCCCTCCTGCCACCAGCTCCTGTAGTTTGTCCCCCTGAGCACAGCCCACCTGTGACAGCCACCCCTGACCCTGCTTTGCTGCTCAGTCACACCAAAACCAGACACGTGGCTGCTCCCTGCTCTCCCTGGCGCTTCTAGAACCCACCAAGGCTGGAAAGAGCTCCAAGAACAGCGTGGAAATGTCCTCTGTGGGCTGGGTGTCCCCTGCCCTCTGCAGCCTTTGTCCCTCTGGAAGGGAAGGACATCAACAAAGGAGGGGAAAAAAAACCCAAAAACCCCAAATTTTTTCTGCCCAACGCCTTCCACATTCATTCCTGGGCATGGTTTGTGTGCCAGCACTCGAGCAGTTGTCAGGGTGGGTTTGTGCAGCCCCAGGAGAGGGGCTGGAGGGAAGGAGAAGAGCCTTGGAGAAGGGTGGAAGGCGCCCTCCACCCCAGCTCCATGTTGGGCTGCTACTGTTAAAATGTGACTCATGCTAAAAATAATCCCGGTGTTGCTATAGAAACTTGCAGGGTTGCTACGTGTGAACCAGGAGAGGATTGTACCCTCCTCACAACGTTGGTTTGTTGTTTTTTTTCCCTTCCCCTCAGCCCCTGCTCACCCCAGACAGGACGAGCACAGCCTTGCTGGGTCGCCACAGTTTTGTTTTTATTTTGCTGTGCCAGAGGATGGGAATGGGAGGTCTTTGTTTTACCCATTTCTATCCACTTCTGTTTTTTTTCCCTTCTCCTGACGTGGATTTTTTGGATGTGTGCATCCCATCTCCTGCTCCTTCCTTGGGTGTGGTGAGGAGCAGCTCCTCCATCTCCTCAACCCTCTGCCAGCTTTTCCATCTCTAGTGGGGGAAAAAAGGGTCTGTTTGTGAACTTCCTTCAGGTCTGGAGATGAGAAGTGCTTCTGTATTCGTTAACTTTATACCAGTGCCCTGATCTGCCATCCTCTCCTTCCTGTCCCTCCCAGCTTTGGTAGCTCCTGTGCAGGAAGCTGAGGTTTTCCAAGCATTTTAGGGAAAAAAAAATACAAATCAGGGGATCAGTTCATGTTTTTCCAGGCTGGAATGGCAAATGCTGGAAACTTCCACTGGGTTTGGAAAAGGAGCTGGGATGAACCTGGTGACTGAACGACCACAGCCCCTGCAGGACAGTCTGGCACAAATGATCCCCCTCAGTGCTGCCCTGGCTTTCCCTCAGCTTCACTGAGTGCAGGGAATTTGGGGAAGAGCAGTGACCTCCTGTCTGTGCTCCAGATTTACAGCTTGTCCCAAACCTGAGGTGGAGCTCAGTCCTTGGGGTCAAATTCACTGTCCTGACTGCAGTGACCTGGGGATGATGCACAGGAAAGCAGACAGAGGAGGATTTTTGTTTCCTGAAAGAAAAACAACAACAAAAAAAATTTAAAATCCTTTTCAAGTTTGTTGCTTTGAAAGCCTCTTTCTTGCCTGGGGAATTTTAGAAGGATTTTAGGATTTTTTGACCTCACACCTGAGGGGTTTGCATTGATGCAAGCCCAGTCCTGGAGGTGATTCAGCAGCAGAGGGTCTGGAGACCTCTCACTCCTACCTCTGCTCAAAAGCAGCTGTTCCCTGGTGACATCCACCATTCATTTCTCCACAAACCAGGCTTTTGGGACAGATTCACACTGGGAAAAGCATTTCAGCCCTTGCCTTTCTGATGCTGCAGACAGGAACTGCTTTTTCTGCACCATTTTTCCAGCTCTTCCACCAGCACCCAGACTTGAGAGGGTGCCAGAGAGAAGGGTTAAGAATAGAAAGACAGATGAGGCAAAGCTTCTGGGAACTTCCCCTTCCAGGGAGGCACAGGAACATGTGTTATTCCCTGCCCCTTTGGCAAACAGGCCCAGCATGACTCTTTCCCCACCCACACACATTTTGCCAGCTGGTCTTTCTCTCCAGTCTGTCTTTCAGCATCTCGAGCTGGTTGAACCTGCCCTGCAGCCTCTCCCCTCAAATCCTCCTCCTGGCTCGCTGCCACCTCCTTCCCCACCTTCCTGTAGGGTTTTTCCCTCCTCAGGGGAAGATCCCACGTCCCACCTCTGTCTCACCTCATCCACAGCCCCCTTTTGTTGAAATTTTGGCAGCCCAGCTGCACTCAGAGGGGTTTTGCTGTTGAACCATCAAATAGTTTGGTGGAATATCAAGCTGTGATTGCTGAGGCTGGACAGGCTCTGGTTTGGGATGTGGCTGATGGACCAGAAGCCAAAGATCCCACGTGTTTTGTGGTTTTTAAATGTGGCTGTTGGACTTGAGTTTCCTTCTTCTGAAGTGATTGAAAATGGGATCCACGCTTAGGTCAAGCAGGTTTGGATAAAGAATGAATCAGCCCAGACGTAGGAATTGGCCTTAAACTGAATTTCTTGAGACATCTGAATTAAAAAAAGACAACAAACAACATTGGCTTTTCTTGAAGTTGTTTCCATTTTCATAACCATGTGGAATTGCTGATGTCAAGCTCCTGACAGAGACTGTCCTTTGGGAGCTCCAGTCTGGCTCAAAGTAGGAGCGAAATCACAAGGAATTTATGCACAAGATTTATGGCCAGTGGTAGGGGTGCCAAGGATTTCACTGCAGGAGTATCTGACACTTCTGTGCCTTGCTTTTTGAGTAATTAATACACCCACAGAAGTTAATTAGGGACTGAAGAGGCGAGGATGTCTCTGAACTCCTTTCCTCGGACATTTTCATCTGGGTGGAATATTGGGAACTGGAGTTGTAACTTGAGCTCTCCCTGTCCCCTCCTGAGGGTTTCTGGAGGAAACCCAAAAGGTACAGAGCTGCAGTTCCTTCAGAGGACTCTGGACCAGGGTGTCCTAAAAGCGGGATGGAAAACTCCATGAGAACCAGCTCTCTTGTGCTATCCCAATGTTTGGGGTTGTCATCCCATGTAAATATAAATAAGCCCTTCCAGAGGTCTTGATTCGTGTTCAGCTCCAAAAGAGGCTCCAGGCCAATGTTTCTTTGGGACAAATCCTGCTAAAAACCTCACCAGAGCACCAATCCTGGACTCTCCAGGTACTGGGTTTGGCCAGGGGGGCATTGCTGCTGGCTCACCCCAGCACAGAGTTCCAAAGGGAGGATCTTGTTTGGATCTGCCTTTCCCACAGCACCTGGGGCTCTCCCCCTGTTCCATGTGGGGAATTCCTGTGCCCTCCCTGCCTCCATCTTCCATGGGCAGCTCGGATGTGCTCACACACTGCTTCCATCGTGCCTCATCAGCCTCCTTTAATTAGGTGCTAAGATCATCAGGGGAAGAACATTTAGCACATAAGGCAGCTCCAGTACATTTAATGAATAATAACAAACGCGCTTTCTCAATTATTTTTTTTTTCATTCTCTTACAAAATAACGTGTTGGTGGCTTAATCAGCAACCTGCCTCCTGCTCTGCCCCAGAGATGGGGGTCCTGAAGGGGCTCAGATCCTGCAGTTTGTGTGGCAGGCCTGGGATGGGCTCTCTGGCAGGATGGGGATGCTCCTGTGGGGTAACACCACTTCTCTGTGGGCAGGAAGAGACTCAGAATGGTTCGGGTTGGAAGGAACATTTAAAAAAATCTCATTCCAACTCATTGTGGCCAGGGACACCTTCCACTAGACCAGGTCCTGTTCAGCCTGGCCTTGGACACTTCCAGGGATGGGAACAACTTTGGGCATTCTGTGCCAGGACCTCACCTCCCTCACAGTAATGAATTTCTTCCCAATATCGAACCTATACCTGCTCTCAGTTAGTGTGAACCCATTCCCCCTTGTCCTGTCACTCCAGGCTCTGTAAAAAGTCTCTTTCTTATAGTTCAGTTCCCATCCCTTGGAAATCACAGTTAAGTCCCCCCTAAGCTTCTCTTCCCCAGGCTGAACATGACAAATTCTTTCAGCTTTTCCTCACAGGAGAGGTGCTCCCTCCTTTTAATCATCTTGGTGGAATCCAACAGCTCCATGTCCCTCCTGTGCTGGGGAAAAGGGGATTTCTTCTCTTGATGTGACAGTCACAAGCCCAGGCTGGGATATCCCAGCTGGGTTTCTCGTGTCTCCTGGCATGGGGTTGTTCATTTGCTTGGGCTGCCCTGTTTCCTCTTGTCATCATGAGGAATAAAAAGGAGCTCAGGAGTGCTCAGCTCCTCCTGCAGAACGCTGAGATCCATGGCAGAAAGCTGTCACGTCTTAGGAAGCAGTCACATTAAAGTGGTAATTCTTGGTGTTCAAACAGGATCTGATGACAGATGGCATTAAATGCAAAGCAGCTCGTTATGAGGTTTTAATAACTGTGACAGACCTGGGGAAAGTGGTGTGGGGGGTGTGAGTGATCCAGGGAAGGCAGGAGGAAGCACATGATGCAGGCTGACAGCTGATGGCATTGCCCGGGAGGGAGGAAGGATTATGCTGCAAGAAATCTGTGCGAGTGTTTTGGGGAGAAGGGAAGAGGAAGGGGAAAAAGAAAATAACCCAAACAGAGGAGAACTCCACTGTTGTGCCGTGAACAGAGCTGCTGGTGACAGCCCAGCACTGAGTGCCAGGTGATGTGCCCACCAAACAGAGGGGCAGAATGTGTCAGTGGCACTGCCAGGCTGGGGATGGAGGGAAAAACAGACTCTGCTTCCTGTCAGAGCTGGGCACTGCAGAATGTGCAGGTGGTAAAGCAAAGAGGACGTTCTCTCCTTCCCTCGTGCCCACTCTGTCTGCAGTGTCTCCCTGGGGGTGAGCACAGCATGTCCCTGGGGGCTGGCAGCCCTGGCTCTGGGCTCTGTGGGGAGCAGGGAGGGATGTGGAGGATGCACCTGCCTGGCTCTGCTGGGGAAGGGTCCCCTGGGGGTGGAGGTGTTGCTTTGCTGGCTTGGAGGGATCCTCCCTGAGCTGTGTGGTGTCTGATCAGAGAGAGAGAGAAATCACAGCATCCTTCAGGGAATCCCAGAATCATTTAGGCTGGAAAAGCTCTCCCAGCCCATGGAGGTCACCCTGTGCCCCATCCCCACCTTGTCCCCAGCCCAGAGCTCTGAGTGCCACCTCCAGCCCTTCCTGGGACACTCCAGGGATGGGGATCCAAACCTCCCTGGGCACTTCCAAGGCCTGAGCTCCCTTTCCATGGGGAAATTCCTGCTGCTGTCCAAGCTGAGCCTGCCCTGGCCCAGCCTGAGGCCATTTCCTCTTTTCCTGTCAAATTCAATCCCGTGGTGAGGAGCTCAGTGTCATCAGCAGCCCGTGTTTGGACCCAGTGCCATTAATAACCACGGAAAAACTTGATATTGTTTTCCACTGGGCTTGTGCATATCACAATTCTGTCTCAAATCACAGCAGTTTGTGCCTCAAGGAGCTGGGACTTGCCCCAGCATTGAAAACGAGTCTGTGACTTGGGTGTGTTTTGATCTATTCATTTTTTTGGCCTTTTGCAGCTGCCTCAAGGAGCAGCCTGGTGCTTGTGCCACCCCAATCTGAGCTAGGGACACCCCAAACCCCCCTGAGGCACTTTGCAGGGGCTCACAGGTTCCTCCTGTGAAGCAGAGCAGAAAACAGCTGCCTCTGCTTTTAATTCAGAGTTTCACCCAAGCAACAGCTCCCATTTTTGTAGCCTGCATCCTTTCTTTGTGGGAACATCCAAAACGGGCCCCGTGGCTCCCAGGAGCTGCTCCCCTGTGCCAAGAGAGGAGGCAGCTCCTCAGCTGGGCCTCACTTGCATTCTGCTGCTGCAGGAAAAGGGGATGGAGTGAAAATGGGGATCTGGAGCTGCCCAATTTTAGCAATTCTGGAGTCCTGAGAGCTGGGGAGCTTCAATGACTGAGCAGAGCAGGAAGTGAGCTGGCTGCAAGCCTTCCAGGCTGTGGGGATCTGTCCTTACATACAGGCTCTCTGTCTGGAAATATCTCTGGGTGTATCTATATTTTATATGCACACATCCCTATAGCTCTTTTTAGGTCATTCGAGATACTTCCTAGTCTATGGCAATCCCTAAAAAGAAGTTTTTCAGCCCTCAGCCTGCTGTTGAGGAGCAGATGATGTTCTGGTGATCATTCCCTTTCCCAGCCAGCTTCCTTTCATCTCCTGCATTTCTTTCATGGGGAATTTTCCCCCCCTCTCATGCTGTGTTCTGCTGAAGGCAGCTACATGGAGCTGGAGGCTCAGTTGATCTTTTTGCTCGTTTCCACCCACAGAAGTCTGTCTTTTTTAACATCCTAAATACCTTGGTAACAGGATCATGGGTCTTGATTTGGAATCAGTCTTTGAAAGATCTTTTTTTTCTCCCCTCTCCTTTCCCAGATCTGAACACCATCCCAGGGGTAAAGACGTGTACTTTGCCAAAAAGACACCACTGAGAGGGTTTCAGGATCCAGGTTTCCTTTGGTCCTTTTCCTAACAGGGAATTTAATCAAGGTTTCTTCTTCCCCTGAGGAAAAAACCTCTGGTAATTCAAAGCATTGGAGTGGAGGAGAAGCTTTGGCTTTTGCTGTCACTCAAAGCACAGGGACACCAGAATAAAGCCTGGCTTTGCCTTCTTGGGGATGTTGAAATCACAGAATCATGGACTGGTTTGGGTTGGGAGGGACCTCAAAGATCACCCAGCCCCAACCCCTGCCCCAAGAGGATCACAGCCCCATGGCTGGGCAGCTTTTATCCCACTCTGGGCTCTGCTTCACACCTGAGAGCCCCTGGTGTGTTCCCAAATCCACCTCTCAGCCCAAACCCTTCCCCACAGGCAGAGCTTTGGCCAGAACAACCCCAGTGCTTTGCTGCTGCCCATCCTCCAGTCTCCACAGCAACACTTCCTGAAGGCCTGGCAGGGGATTGGGGATGAATGTGTGTAGAAAAGGGTGTTCTTTTGATGGATGAAGGTCTCTCTTATTCAGAGAGCAAGTAAAAATAACACAGAGAATGGTCTGCAAAGCTGCTCTCTGGATGAAGGTCTGGATTTTTGGACTCTCAGCAGAGGGTCTAAAGCTGTGTCAGCTTTGCATGGCTGGGGGTGGGAAATGAGCTTTGAGATCCCTTCCAGACTGTTCTGTGGGTGAGAAATGAGCTTTGAAATCCCTTCCAGACTGTTCTGTGGCTCTATGAATGCACAGGGTGCTTTGAAACCTGAACACCAGTGCCCCAGGTCCCTGAGGGATGGTGACATTGTCAGGTGGCTGATGGAACTGCAGAGCTTCAAGCCAATCTTTCCAAGTGCTCTGTGGCAGGTCTGTGACCTGGAGCAGGAATCCTTGGGAATAATTCCTGTCATTCAAGTGCCACTGGAGCTGGGAGAGGGGGGGGTCAGCAGCTCAGGGACTCCAACATCCTGTGCAGGGGGTGGCTCAGGGAAATCAGCCACGTCACACAGAGATTTGTTTTACTGAAGGCGTTGGGAATGGCCTGAGGTCATCCAGCACAGCTCCCAGTGCCTTGTAAAACCCTCTGGTTCATGAGCACAGTCAGAAGTGACTCAGGCCCCGAGGTGATCCCTATCTCTGCCTGCTGTCCCCCAGGTCACCCCGAGCTTTTGGGAAATTGGCAGCAAATTCTGACTTTAATGAGCACAAAGTCCTTCTGCATGAGGGTGTGGGGGGAGCATTTCTGGCTTTTCCAGATTCTTCCTTCTCTCTCCCAGCAGCTGGGAGCTCTCTTTGCCTCAGTGTTTAATCACTGTGCTATTAGACCCAGGGAGGCTCTGCTGTGGCCAGGGCAGCTCCCAGAGATCCAAATGGGAAGTTGGATCCCAGTTTTGTAAATCAGACTTTCCCTTCCAGCCTCACCCTGCAGAATTTGGGATTGACATGGTGTTCTGGAGCCCCACATGGATGGATTAACCTCTCACAGCAGCCAGGGAAAGAGTGGAAATTCACTGACTTTGCTCCTGCTTTTCATTTTTCATTCTGTTACCAAAACAAAAAAGGTGATTCCAACCAGCAAGAGCAGCCCCTGGGGTTAATCCTGGGGGAAAGGGAGCAGGGTGTGGGCTCCAGCTGGTTCCAGGCTCTGTCCTCAGCAACTGTGAGCCTTTGGCAGTGCAAACTTTGGCCTTTTTGGCATCCTCATCCCCCAGAGACCTTTTGTGACAGGGAGATTTTGGACATCTTTAGCACTCATGGCCATGAGGCAAATGAACTCTGCTGGAGGAGAAAAGGCCATAGAGGTGGATGGTTATTTTCAATATTCCTTGGAATATTTGCCAGGCCTTTTGTCCATCCCTATTTGCAGCCAGCAGAACCTGGAGCCAGAGGCACAGTCTGGGCAGGGACCTGGGATTAATGGGATGATTAATTTTGCTGAATGTGAAGCTGATTTCTCTTTTGGAAGAATATTTCCACAGGATAGCTGATGTTGGAACAAACCCCTCACAGTTCAGGGCTCTTCTCTGTTTTCCCCATGAAAGCTGAGGGTAAATAAAATGAATTTTCAGACAAGGAAACAGAATTTCTTGAGAAATCTAAGAGCAATAAAATAAGGGGCACCCAAGAACAGAATGAGTGACCTCAGCTGGAGGAGGTGGAGCCCCAGGGACAGGAGAGAACAGGGATTCACCTGAAGGGAGCTGAGGTGAAAATTAGAAAGGGAAAAGGAAAGTGAAGCTCTCTCCTGGAATATATTCCACAGATGAGGATTTTTCTGGTCTGTACATCCACTCTGAGCTGCTGAGGCCAGAGTTTGCCCCAGGAGCAGCATCACAGCTGAGGCCACTAAAAGCCTCTCCAGGAACTGCTGCCTGAGGCTCTGACACAGTGGTGGCCCTGTCCCCTCAGGTGGGATGGGGACACTGAGCACTTCAGGAGGTGACAAGGGTGGGACTGTGGAACTCCTGAAGCGTCTGGGGAAGAAACTGGGTCCTTGCCAAGGAGCTCCTGCTCCCTTTTCCCAAACAGTTACCCCCAAACCCCATTTGGTGCCCTTTGGGGAGGGGTGGGGGGCTCCACACTGGACAGGGGGTGACACCCCCCAAACCAGAGGGCAGAACCCACCAGAGGCCCCAGGAATGGCCAGGAAAGTACAGGAGCAACAAAACAAATGTACACATAAATGTAAAAAGAGGAAGAAATTTGTTTTCTGAAGGAATTTAGGAAGGAGAGGGAAAGAGGCAGGAAAGTGTCCCCATGAGGGTATTTGTGTGAGAGGAAGAGCAACCAGGGAGCAACAATCACCTGGAGCTGGAGGAAACTGCACCTGGGAGATGTGGCTGCTGCTAAAATGATGCTAAAAGTGATTTCTCTGGAAATCAAAGGAGTTCTTTGTGCTTTGGTTGGGGTTTGGGTTGGCACGTTGCACGTGTTTCCCAAACCATCAGAAATTGTCAGTGGGATTTCAGCTGTGCCTCCACAGCAACTGCATCCCAATCCCTGACTCCCTGCTCCAGGGGAAGGTCCAAGATCCAGGAAAACAATCTGACTGAGAGGTTCCAGCAGTTTATAGGATCTGTAGAACAGGCAAGGAGAGGATCCTGAACTGGTGAGGTCCCTCCTGATCACCCCAGAGTGCAGAAAGGAGCCCCTTTTTGGGATGGGACTCGTGCTCTCCCCCCTGAGCAGAGCAGGGAGTGCCTTGCTGGTTTAGAGGCTGCATTCCCAGGGTGTCCTGGAAGTGTTGATGCCGAATTTGGAGAAGGAGATGAACAAGGCAGAGCTGCTCTGGCCCCTGGCAAGGAGAGGAAGTCACTCAGGCTGATGTTTTTCAAGTGGCAAGGGATGAAATCAGTGGGGAAAGGAGTAATTGTTCCTGGTTCAGAAGTGCACGTTGCAGATGGTGGGGAGGAAAACCCATTTCCCTCAGAGGAGTGTGGCTGGGCATTTTTCAGCTGAAGGATCCTGAGAGAAGAAAGAATTGATTATGTCCACTTGGAGGGGAAACCTAAGATAACCACACTAAAAAAAAGAAATGATGGTGATGTAAAGGCTTTTTCTACTCCCAATTTTTTTTTTTCCTGCCTTATCTGATCTCCACCTGCAGCTGGGAGTTGGCTTGTTTTGAATTGTGTTGAAAGATCTGGCTTGCTTGTGATCCTCCCAAGTAACATTTGCAGCAGGGTTTTCCTTCCAGATTGTTGTCATCAGTTCTCAGATGCAGCTGGATCTGGGTGGAAATTCAGCTTTGCACCACAGACATCCTGAGTGGCCAAAACGCAGCAGTGCTGGAAATTTCTAGGGACAAGACAAAATAAAGCAGATTTTTCCCAGTCAGGGGGGTGGATATGCCCTAGTGCAGGCTTTGGAGAGGACATCAAAGATCATTTACAGCCCCCAGCCAGGCCAGAAACTCCCAAATCCTTGGCCATTATTGGAAAGGAAGAGGCAGAGGATGTTGTTCAGATTTAATTTGGGGCCAGCCCAAAGGGATACCCAGGAGAGTGGCAGGGAGCAGGAAATGTCAAAGCAGAGCTTCCCAGCATCACTGACTCCTTTGCATTTTGTGGAGAATGGTTAAAAAAAACATTTTTATTTTCATGCTACATCAGCCATTTCAGACAAAACTGAAAATGCCACGTCCTTGCCCAAAGGAGCCTTGCATTGAACTGAGCACTTTTATTTTATAGAGACACAAATTGCACTTGGGTTTTTCTTCCCCTGACAGCAGCAGGCTGTGGATGGGATGAAGTTGGGCCAGTTGCTCTCACTGTCAGCTCTCAGCTCCTTCCACCTCTGCAGGTTCTGCCCACAGGGATGTGGAACAGCAGGCTCCAGGAGGGGAGCAGCTCTTCCCCCTTCCACTGCCCTGGGTGGGTTTGGAGCTCCTCAGTGGATGGAACCACATCTGAGCTCTGCCTGTTGGTGACAGGATTTTAATTTAATATTCAGATGGGCAAAACTGAGCCAAATCTGTGTACCCAGGAGTGGCTCTTTATCCTAAAGGCTCCAAGATCCCGATGTGAGGGAGGGAGGGCTGGAGGGTATGAAAAGCAATGAGACACCAGCTTCAAAAGCACCTTGCAGGGATGCAAACTCACATGGTTGCTTTTAGTGTAGAATGTATTTGATCCAAAATTCCTGATGGCTTCGACATCTGCTTCAGGCAGCCCTTTTTTCCCCCCAGCCTCTGAAGCAAAGGAGAATGGAAATGGAAAATGTGCTGCTTTGATGTGAGGGCTGTGCTGTGGGGAGGTGGCTGCACACCTGGTGTGGGAGAGTCACTGCTCTCCACTGCCATTTGTTTGGTTTTTTTTTTTCCTCCCCAAGCACGAGATTTTGTGACCATTTAAGGCTGAGAGATTTTGGTTTCCTGGTCATTATTTCTCCCAGCACTTGTTCTACCATGCCTGGAATTCCTGTTGGCTTCCTGCTAGTTAAGTTGTGTATTTTCTATATCCAAACAGATAAGGAGATAGGTTCAGATTAGGGGTTAGGGAGAAATTGTTCCCTGTGAGGGTGGGGAGGCCCTGGCACAGAGAAGTTGTGACTCCCCCATCCTTGGCAGTGCCCAAGGCCAGGTTGGACAGGGCTTGGAGCACCCTGGGACAATGGAAAGTGTCCCTGCCCATAGCAGGGGTGTCACTGAATGATATTTAATGTCCCTTCCAACCCAAACCATTCCATGATTCCATAATCTTTCTCAATCAAACACATTTTCCAACACTGGCTCTTTGAGAACATCCTCACTGTGTGTTAATCTGTTTATTCCTGTGTCCCCTCTGTGAGTTGGGGACAGCCCCTGCAGGGTCTGTGGGGAGCAGGACCCCAAGCTCTGAGCTCCTCCTGGAGGTTTGGGCCACAGGAGGTTTTTGGGCAGCTGCACGTTTGCACAAAGGAGAGCAATAAATTCCAGGCTCTCGTGTCAATTAATTGTGCAGTCTGGCCTGGGATTGTGTCCCAGCCTCAACAACTGTTTGTTAATAGTTAAGAAGGGCTTGACAGATTCTTAACTGGCTAATGAATAACTCAGGGTTCTTTTCCAAATTACAGGTTAGTACACTCCATTTTTAATGATGTTGGGGTTAGAGACTTGCATGTGCCTTGTAAAATGTCTGGAGGGCACAAGTGAGTGACAGGCCAGTTGCCCTGAAATCTCCTCTGCTCTTTTTTCCTGTGTTCAGCCAAGGCAACTTCATTTCAGTCTCTCCCACCCTGTGAAATATGGCACAGGATTGGATATGCTGCCATAAATAAAGGCCCCAGAGTCTGTCCTCTTGCAAAACCCAGGATTATGAATTCCAGGTGATGTCATGCCAGGTATGAAATCCTCCCAGCCAGCAGAGATCAGGTTATTTTCCTCACAGCATTCCTGAGAGCTGCTGCCTGTGAATGTGGGATCCTGCAATTGATTTTTGCTCCTCCATCTGTTGGAACAGCCCTGCCAGAGAGTGCTCAGCCTCCCATCCCCCTGGATTATTTGGTGAATGTTTCTTTCATCTGAGATCACAGACAGACAAGCAGCAGCTCACGAGGTGTCATGTACCAGCTACTGAATTTAGAGCTGCAAGAAGCACAAAACACAGGCTCTGCTTCTTTAATTAGTCCCTGCATCTGCTTTGGGAGCTGCTCAGAAGTGCAGGAGCAGGAGGAGTGCTTGGCCCAGGACACTGATAGCCACGCAGTGACATCACCAGCAGCTCCTTCCAAAAGGGAAGGTTAAGGAGTCCTCCTTCGAGCTCCCAGAATAGATTTCCTGTTGAAAACCCAGATAGTTTCACTAGTTCAGTATCACAAGACCACTTCTGGCCATCATGGGGAGGGCTCTGAACCTCCTTGGAGTTCCTACCCTCGAGCACATGACTTCCAGTAAAACCCCGGGGCTGGATTTGAGGGATCTCTTGCTGTGTCCCAGCTGTGCCCCTCCTGAGCTGCTGCTCCCTGTCAGATCTCCCCAAGGACAGACACGACCCAGGCACCCACAGCTTTTGTTTGTTGGTGGATGCAAAGGTTTCAATAACACAGGGAGAGGGTGAGATCAAAGCTGCTTGGTTTAGGTTTTAGTTTGGGGAAGGCACTTTGGGGTTTGTCAGCAGCGACACGCAGAAAATTCTCCTTCTGTGAGCAGGAAGAGCAACAAGAAGCAAAGATGGTGTGGTGTGGGATTTTTTGGTAGAGAGTTGGTGGCTCAGCAGGCAGCATGAGGAGCCACAGGGAAAACAGATCTGCCTCATGCTGTTTTCTGGGAAATACCTGATTCTCTAGAACCTAGATTCCAGAATCTGGATTCTCTAGAACCACCAGCTTCTGCTGCCCATGTTGATCTGTTTGTAGGACAGGGTTACATCCACGTTCACTGACCAGAATCAGAGCAGCCAGCCTTGCTATTGAGTTAGGAACAGAATAATTACACGTGTTCAGTTCTCAGTGTGGCAAAATCAAGATCTGGCAAAGTTGCTGGCCTCGTTTTAACCCTCACATCAATGCACAGACTCCAGTTTAGTCCTAAAGACCAAACCCAAGCTGCATGAATGCCTCAGGTGGAGAGCAGGGCTGATGATTGTGGGTTGTGTCCACACCCTGCCCACCACAGGACGTGTGCAGGGCTCCCTTTTCCAAGCACATCCTCTCTTTAGCCTTTGGGTTGGGAATGTCTCTGTGCTGAGCTGCCCAGTGCAGGTGCTGTGCTCAGGGTTCAGGGTTTGTTTCAGGGGCTGATGATGATTTCTGCCCACAGGGTCTCACTGGGAGCATTGAGTCCCCAATCCAGGCTCAGCCAGCACGAGCTGGCCTGCAGATGGATTTAAAGCATAAATCTGCATCATAAACTCATTGCTGGGAGCCCCACACTATTCCTGTGCCACTGCTTGGCTGTGAGCTGGAGCAGAGGCTTCTTCCTGCAGCTGTACCTTTGTTTCTCAGCTTCACAGGACTCCCAGGGTCATTTTATTGATTCAGAGAAGGGGAGGAGGGATCTGAGCAGCTTTTGGCAGGGCACAGGGGCGAGGAGGAGCAGCAGGGGCACAGGGGTGAGGGCAGAGGGCTGGCAGAGGCTGGGTGATGCCACACACCAGCACTGCCCTGCCCTGCCATCCTTATCCCAAAAGGGACAAACTGGAGCAGAGTTAAGGCAGGCCTGGAATGCAGGGGTGCAGGCACCAGAGCAGCACCGAGATGTGCAGATATCCCTGGCACCTGCAGTGCTCAGGGAGGGGGAACCACCCCAGGTGAGCTCTTTTAACTCTCTCCAACTTTCCCCGATGCTGGGAGGAGGCTGAGCTGAGGGCCCCACCTTGTAATTAAAGGCATCAGGGACGAGGAGCAGGGAAGACAATTGTTTTAATTATCACCTGCCTGGGTTCAATGCCAGTGATGGTGACAGGGTGAGGGGAAGGGAGAGAGGGGACAGCCCATTCTCAGCCACTCTCAGCCCTTCATTCCAGTGCTTTCCATCCGAAGGGCACAAATATCCAGGAGTCCAACTCCGTGCCCTCTCCTGGAGCTGGGGGCAGAGGCTTTGGCACCTCTGGGTGCTCTCTGATGACACACAGATATCCTGCCTGCTGAGCTGTTTGTCCCCTCACCCCTCCTCTGCTGTGACTTCATTCTGGGAGAACAAGGGGGCTATTCTTGGAGACCATCCTCATCCTAGAAATCATAAACCTGCCAGCTGGCCTGGCCCTTTTCTCCTTGGACGTGGCCCTATCAGCAGTGCTGATATCATCAAAGGGGCCAGCACGTGCTCCCTGAGGGTCTGCTCTCCACTGGGGACACGAGTGGCCTGTCCTCACTTGTCACTTGTCTGCTCTCTCTGTTTCCCTGCAGCCCAAAAGCGTCTTTAAAAGGAAATATTTGAGAAATAACATCAGGACAGTTTAAATCACATCAGCACGTGGATAACATGGACAGGAGAACTGGGGAATTCTAAGGGTGGGATTGGAAAGGCTCTCACAGCCCAGAGTTGTGTCTGTATAAAATGACAGCTGTGTGTGGTATTATTATTATTTTTTTGTTTTGTTTATAATTTTAAGAGTCTTTTTAGTTCACCCCCCAATTGGGATTTCCTTAATGGGGTTTTTTTTTCCCCATCAGCCCTTCTAAAGATGAAGAATGGGACAGATCCAGGGTGGGCTGGGTGGGCTGGGGGAGCTGCAGGGGCTGTGTCCTGGGGACAGGGAACAGCCATGGCCTCTCCATCACTGGGAGCAGCTTTTGGCTGTTAAACTGTAATAATTCATAATATTTTCCTCTCCAAATCAAAAAACAAAGTCCTGAAAACATCTCCAGGTCTGGTGGAAGGGCCAGGATCCAGGGAAGGATTTCTGCTGATTTCTGCTGGGGGTGTTTGATGCACTGAGGTGATAAAGTGCTCTGAGTCACTTCTCAAACACAGAACTGGCCAAACCAGTGCTCAGGGCATCTCCATTACCACAGCCTGGCTCACTGATGAGGGAGAGTGAATGGTTTGTGACAAGGAGTCACCAGTGCAGTCACATTCTCCCAGGGACACTCCTGGCTGCTCTGGCCTCTCTGGGGGAGCACAGAGGAGTTTTCATGTCCTGGCAGCAGCATTTGTGGCAGAGCTGTCCTGCTGGTGGCTCCTTGGAGCTTTTATCACCCGTTTCCACTTGAGCAAACCTCTGCTGAACGAAGGTGTGAGCGAGGATTTGTGGCAACGGGGAAATCCCGGGAGATCCCCTTGGATCTGGAATCACAGAATGGGCTTGGAAGGGAGCTGGGGAGGAGATCCAGCCCCATCCCCTGCTCAGGGAGATTCCCCCAGAGCAGCTGAGCCCTGTCTGAGCTCAGGGAGTGACCCAGAACAGCCCAAGGAGTCTCTGTGCTGTCCCTGCTGTCCCAAGTGTGGCTCCAGCAGAGGTGAGAGGAGAGTCCCCTGCACACCCCGTGGTTGTTCAGGTCGGGGCACATTCCTGCCCTTTCACAGCTGTGCCTGGCTGAGCTTTTGGCTTGGCTTTCCCCAGTGGCTCCCCAGAACAAGCCTGTGCTGTGCTCAACTGGGTTTAAAAGTGATTAAAAACAACGGGGTTTGATTGGGATAAGAGGAAAGCACAGCCACACGCATGGCATGAGCCACGGGTGTGGCACTCGGTGCTCTGGGCTGGGGACAAGGTGGGGATCAGGCACAGCTTGGTCCTGGAGGGTTTTTCCAGATGATTCCGTGGCTCTCTGGTGGTGCCTCACTCCCCTCCAAGAAGGTTTGGGACTCCTCTGTTCCTCCCAGGGGAGGGGAAAACGTGTGGCTGAAACAGGAAGGATTTCACTGGTCCTTGTGGGGCTTTAAAAAGCTTCCTCCAGGACAAGAGAGGCCCTTGAGTTTGGGTTTGCAGACACCCAGCTGGATTTAACATCTGCAGCTCCCAGGGAATCTCTGGGTTCCTCACTGTTGTCTTTTCCAGCAGTCCCAGGTGTGTGTGGGTGATTTATTTCCTCCTTTTGATTCAGGTGACAGTGGTTTTCAAACCAGCACATCCCAGCTGGGACAGAACTCCCACAGCCTGTGCTGAAATGAGAGCAGGCTCAGGGTGTCTGGGCCAGTCCCTGATTCCCACAACACCCACATTTGGCTGGTTTTGCCTCTGGACACCTGGCAAAGTGTTTCACACCTGAGGATGCTGGTGCAGCTGAGCTGGGCTGAAGGGAGGGAAGGGATGCAGAGAGGAGCAGGGTGAGGCTGTTCCAGCTCCCAGGAATGATCCCATCCCCTCAGGCTGTGTCTGAGGAAGGCTGAGCTCTGCTTTGAGCTCCTGGAAGGCGCTGCCTGGGCTGTGTTTGCCCTCCCAGACCCTCCTGGTGGGTTTTGTGCTGTGCTGTCGTTCCCTGCAGCAGCTCTGAGAGGTCTGAGCACCTCATGCTCCTGCTCTGGGGGTGTGAGCAGCCATCCCCAGCCCCTAAAAACTGTCCTACTCATAGAAAGGGATGGAGATGGAGCCAGGAGCATCCTCCTGCCCTGTGACACCACTGCAGGGCTCGACCTGAGTCACCAATTCCTCCCAGGGGACGAGTCCTGTCCTTCCATTTTAAGCCCATTTGTAAAAGGAGGGCTCTTTTCAATCCCCCCCCTCTTTAATCTTTTAATGCCACTCTCCATTGTTTGAGGAATCTCGTGCTAGGAAACTGGGGCTGGGGAAAAGGAAGCTCCAAAGACAGAGCAGCCAAACCCTTTGCAGGAATCTGCTCTCTGCCGAAGGTTAAAGCTTGTCATTTTTGTGATTTACTGGAAATGATTGGTGTTTCCTTTGTTCTCCTTTGTGGTGGCTGCTCTGATAGGCCCTGAGGGACGCTTTCCTTGGGCAGATCTGGAACCTTTACAGAAAAGAAAAAAGAAAGAAAAGGGAAAGTAAACCCATGTCCTGTTTTCCCCTATTCCAGTTCTTGTAGATCAGGGATTTTGCTTGTTTTTAGGGAGGGACTCTGTATCTGTCATTTTTGGAGGCTTTAAAGGCTGCAGACCTGAAGCACCATCCAGGCCAGGCTGCTGTGATGCGAGGGTTCTGAATGCACTGTGTGGTCTGACCTCTGCTCCTTGGAGAGCAGCTTCTGGGGCTGACACAGCTCAGAGATGGAGAGGTTTTGGAGCCTGATGTGAAGTTTGCTGGGAGCCCAGAGCCCTTTCCAGGCAGAGTTCAACCCTGAGGCCTTTCCAGGAGCAGGGCAGGAGAGAGCTGCAGCTCCAGGCTGAGCAGGACTGTGTGTGGCCCGGAAATGCAGAGATGCTGCAGGTCAAACCCCACTGAGAAAGGAATAAATCCCACTGATTTTAGGAATAAACACCTTCCCCCAGGCTGAGGATGGTGAGTGGAGAGGTGACTTGGCCAGCCATGATGCAGAACTTGTGAAGTGCTGCTGCTGTCACTCACTCCTGTTCTTTCCTCAGGTGGGGTCCTCTCACACCCTGGGAGCTGCTCAAGGGCTGCCATCCCCTGGTTGTGCAACACCAAATCCTGATTATCTGTGCCAGGGTCTCACCTGTGCCAGGGTCTCACCTGTGCCAGGGTCTCACCTGTGCCAGGAGCTTCCCTTTGCCAGGGTCTCACAGGGCTTCCTTATGCCAGGGAATGTACTTGAGACGTTTCCTCCTTTTTACTGCACACAGATCTAGAAAAGATGCTGCTTCCTCTTTTCATTAAATGAAAAGGGATCCTAAACCTCTGTAACCAGTGGTCCTAAACCACTGTAAGCAGGGATCCTAAACCACTGTAACCAGGGATCCCAAACCTCTGTAACCGGGGATCCTAAACCTCTGTAACCAGGGATCCTAAACATCTGTAACCAGGGATCCTAAACATCTGTAAGCAGGGATCCTAAACCACTCTAACCAGTGATCCTAAACCCCTGTCCACGTCCCTGCCTTGCCAGGGGGTGGATGTCTTGCCAAGTGTCCTCAGTACCCAGAGGTATCACAAGCACGGTGAGACATCTCCTCCTTTTCACTGCTCACAGATCTAGAAAAGATGCTGCTTCCTCTTTTCTTTAAATGAAAAGGGATCCCAAACCACTGTAACCAGGGATGCCAAACCTCTGTAACCAGGGATTCTAAACCACTGTAACCAGGGATCCTAAACCACTGTAACCAGGGATTCCAAACCACTGTAACCAGGGATCCTAAATCATTATAACCAGGGATCCTAAATCATTATAATCAGGGATCCCAAACATCTGTAACCAGGGATCCTAAACATCTGTAAGCAGGGATCCTAAACCACTCTAACCAGTGATCCTAAACCCCTGTCCACGTCCCTGCCTTGCCAGGGGGTGGATGTCTTGCCAAGTGTCCTCAGTACCCAGAGGTATCACAAGCACGGTGAGACATCTCCTCCTTTTCACTGCTCACAGATCTAGAAAAGATGCTGCTTCCTCTTTTCTTTGAACAAAACCCTTCCCTGACAACGTGCACTGCAGGAATGGGGCCTTTCCTTCAGGATGGGAGGGGGTGGGATGGGGCTTTTCAAAGGGAAATGTTGAATATCATCCCAAAATTTCAGTTCTTCTGGCACCACAGAAGAAAAGCTTTAAAGTCCTCCTAAGTTTTGTAACATCCTCATCATCTGAGAGGTCTTTGAGCCCAAACCCAGCCTGGGGGTGTGATGAATTCAGAGTGCTCTGGGAACATCCCCAAACCCACGTGGTGCTGGCTTTCAGCTGCCTCTCTCCAAGAGCCTCCCAAAAGGAGGAGACAAATCTTGTACCCCACTCCAATTCACAGAGGAAAAAACCATTGATATCCAGACCTCAGCCTTGTATTTGGAAATTAAAAAACGGCCAGTGCAGGTGTAGGAAGGTTTTGTAACTGCAGAGGTTTCCCTGCCCATGACAGTGGAGTTGGAACAAAATGATCTTGAAGGTTCCTTCCAACCCAAGCCATTCCATGATTTATTGGAGTCTCTTTAAAGAGTTGCGTGACTCAAGGGTTGTTATCTCCAGTCTGAACTGTTGAGTCTCAAGGGGGTGCTTGGGGTTTTTTTTTTTTTTAAATAAAAATATCCTGTCTTTATTTAATAGCTGAGATAGAAGGTTCAAGCCAGCATCTCTTGGGAAGACTCTAAAATTGGCAGCTACAAAAGAAATCCCTGTAGATTTGAAGAATTCCTGGTGCTTTATAGGAGAATGACTGATATTTATAGAGCGTGGATGTACATTTAATTTGGAGGCAACTGTGCAGATGCAGCACATTGTCTCCACATCCAATTGTTTTATGTTGCTAATAAGGGTGCTCAGGGACAGCAGTGCCATCCATCAGGGCTTTCTGCTTTGTTCTCTCTGCCTCCTCCCTGTGTGGTGTCCTCGCTCAGATCTGCACCTGCAACGCCCCTGTGGCCACTCAGGGCTCCACACCAGTCCTCCTGCAGTTTGGGGTTACTGGTTATACTGGTTTGAGATCACTGGTACAGTGGTTTGGGGTCACTGGTTACAGTGGTTTGGGATCCCTGGTTACAGAGGTTTAGGATCCCTGCTTACAGTGGTTTGGGATTCCTGGTTACAGAGGTTTAGGATCTCTGGTTTCAGTGGTTTAGGATCTATGGTTACAGAGGTTTAGGATCCCTGGTTGCACTGGTTAAGGTCACTGGTGACACTGGTCTAGGATCTCTGGTTACAGTGGTTTGGGATCCCTGGTTACAGTGGTTTTGCATTACCAGTACAATGGTTTAAGATCCGTGATTACAGTGGTTTAAGGTCCCTGGTTATAATGGTTTGAGGTCACTGGTACAGTGGTTTAGGATCCCTGGTCCCATTCCTGTCCCATTCCTGCCCCATTCCTGTCCCATTCCTGTCCCATTCCTGCCCCATTCCTCTCCCATTCCTG
>VWYE01028872.1:2875-17425 GCA_013398995.1 Alaudala cheleensis | reverse complement strand
CCCATTCCTGCCCCATTCCTGTCCTATTCCTGCCCCATTTCTGCCCCATTCCTGTCCTATTCCTGCCCCATTCCTGCCCCATTCCTGCCCCATTCCTGCCCCTCTGCCAGCCCTGCAGGACACCAATGACAGAAGATCCCCTCAGACTCAGCTCTGTGCATCAGCTCTGCTCCTGCTGCCATCCCAGGGAGCTCCATCTGCTTTTACAGCCCCTGAGAGCTGAACCCGTGCTTGCTCCGAGGGATTTTTATTTTTTCCCTGGTTCTTGGTGAGCACAGAGCCCTGGAGTGGGAAAATCCCTGCTGGGTTTGGTGCTGGGCTGCAGAGAACCCGACACACCCTGCCCCAGAGAGCTGCCTGCCCTTTAGGTGTCTGTCCAGGGATAATTTCCTTTTCATTACACACAAGCACCTCCACAAATTCCTGAACTTTTGGTCAAAAGGTCTAACCTGAAGCCTCTTGCAGGATTTTTTTTTTAAATTAAAACAGCTACTCTGATTTTTATTTTATTTTTTTTCTCATGGCAGAAAAGCCAGCAAATCTCCAGGCTACCTGCTGGAGAAGAAAAAGCAGGCACCATATGCAATGTAGCTCTTGCTCTAGCTCAGAAATGCCGAACTCTGGGAGAGAATTCGTCCCACCAAACGCCCACTAAGCACATTTTTTAAATCTGGTTTCTCAGCCTTTCAGGAAAGGAGAAGCAAAATCTTCTTGCCTGCTGGAACTGGGCCCCGTTTCATGGAATTAAATGGCTGAGGAGGGGGGGGGAGAAAAAAAATATATCCAAGGCAAAGATGCTATTCTCAACAAAGGAAACAGTATTTGCAACAGCTTCTGCAGCATTCCTGCAACATGATGTCTTTCCCTGCAGAGTCTCAGTCAGGAATTGATTGTCTTAGCAGAGAATTGCTCGATTCAGAAAGGCTTCAGGCACACTTGATGAACTGTTTGCTGAGAGGGTGACTAGATGGGCATGTGTGTATGTAAATGGGTAAATCCTGTCAGAGGACAGCAGAGGTTGGGTCCTTTGTCCCTCGGTTTTGGGGATAAAGGCAGCAGTGTCTCACTCACGGGGTCAGGGTTTGGTGCCACAGCTCCTCAAGGACAGGAGGAGGTGGCAGAGATGTGAGAGCTGCAGCTCCCACTGTGGGGACAGCCCTGCTGCTGCTCTGAGGGGCTCCCAGTGAAGGGCAAAGCCTGGTGAGTGTCTCTCCTTTGGGTTCTCTTTTATCCCGATTTTATTTTCCCCCCAATGACGTGTGGATTGTAGTTTGAACTCCCGGGGTATTTGGTGGCACCAGTGCTGTGATTTGTCACTGCCCACCCCAGCCCTTGCACTGCCACACCCATTGCTGCCCTTTGCTCAGGGATGCTCTATTGATTTGGGCTGATTTGGCTGGAATTTGGGTGAATTTTGGGGGGTTCTGGAGGAGGGCACCAACCTCAGAGCTGAGAGAGGCACTGCAGAAGGGACCTGTGCTGTGACCAGGGGTCCTCTGGGAGCTGCTGAGCGGGGAGGGGAGAGTTCAGGTGACCTGGAGAAGCTCAACCCCTCAGCCCAAACCTGTGTTCTGTCAGCTAAGGCTGTGCCAGGAGGGAATCCCCTCTGGGAAAACCCCCAGAGAGGAGCTGTGAGACCACACAGCAAACCCCTGCAGTGCCCCTGGCAGCAAATGTGAACCCACAGCCGGGGCTGGGGGACACCCTGAGCACCTCGTGCTGGTTTGGGTTCTGCACATAAATCCTGGGGGTGTCCCAGGCCAATTCCACAGTGGCTCTGTGTCCCTGGCTCAGCCCACGTGCATTTCTGCTCAGAGGTGGCACTCTGGGGACAGTCCCTGTGTCCTTGGTGGCCTGTGCTCTGCCCCTGGCCCATGGAGAGCTGTCCCCCAGCCCATCAGGCCATGGCTCCGTGCCTGGCCAGCTGGCACAGGGCATCCCCTGGGCTTCTTGCTTATAAATTAACCACAGGTCACCAAGGGGCAGCTCCTTTTTGCTCTATTATGCATGAAAAGTTCAGGAAGGTCGAGCAAGAAGGGAAAATTTTTTTTTTTCCTTGATAGTTTTCTGCCTGCCCAGTAGCCCTGTGCCCTCTCTTCGTGCTTCATTTCAAGAGAGTAACTCCTAAATAGAGACTTAAGAAGTCCTCACCAGTTTTAGAAGGTGACAGAGGCAGTAAATGCAGGATTTGTCTTGGTTTGGTTTGGTTTGGTTTTCCCACGAGCTCCTAAAATGTAAAACATTATCAGCTGCTGCATTTCAAGTGGCCTTTCAGTCATTGCCCTGCCTGGGGAAATCAGTAACAGGTGAAGGAGCCTGGAGCAGGGGCAGATGAGCTCCTCTGTTTGTGTTTGTCACTTGTCACCTGCTCCCCAAAGAGCTCCCAGCAAACAAACAGTCCTGCCTGCCTTTGGCACTCAGAGCTGTCCTGCTTTCCTGGGAAAAGCTGGGCTTTAGGCAGCCCCAGGAAAGGCTGGATTTTCTCCCCCTGATGCCTCCCAAATCTGACAGATTCGCCTTGGCTGCTTCTCACAGAGCTCAGGAGGAACCCTCCTGCCAACAAATGCAGAGGGTTTTTTGGGTTTTCTTTTTTCGTTTCTTCCGCAGAATTTTCTTCTTCCTTCTGGGGAGGATTTCTCAGTCTCCCAAAATTTGTCATGTGGTGTTTGTGTCTCATGGAAATGCATCCTCCTGGCTGGTGGGAATGCTGCTCCCTGCTAATCCCAGAGCAGGGGCTGTGGGGATGGGGCAAAGGCAGACACCAGGGATTTGGGGATGGATTTGGGAATGGTGCAGAGGCAGGTGTCAGGGATTCAGGGATGGATTTGGGAATGGATTTGGGAATGGTGCAGAGGCAGATGTCAGGGATTCAGGGCTGGATTTGGGAATGGTGCAGAGGCAGGTGTCAGGGACTCAGGGATGGATTTGGGAATGGGCACCAGCTCCCTGCCTGCCCAGAGCCCCTTGGCTAAACCTGGGTCAGTTTATGTTTCCCATCAGCACAGGAATGGAAAGCCTGGGGGGGTCAGGGGTGGCTCTGGCAGATGCTGCACTCTGGGTTTGTTTGTTTGGGTCTCCAGAGCACGCTCTGATCCCAAACTTCTCCTCTCTGGATAAACTGATTCTTGAATTGTAGTCTGGCCTGAAGTGGACAGGTGTCCCCAGCTCCTGATTCACTCCCCCTGTGGTGGCTGCTCATCACCCCGTGGGCACTGGGAGCCTCCCCAAGGAGAAGGGGAAGGGGAGAGGAGCTTCCCCAAGGGTTTTATTTATTTATGTTATCAATATTTGTCAGAAACTATTCTCGTTTTCCAAAGAGCCCTAGTTTGCAAATCTCCAGGTTTCCTGTTAGGAATTCCTATTGACCATCTGAAAATCCTTATCCCCAAGTTAGTTTGGGATTTATGTTCATCACCCAGAGATTGGAGCCAGTCCTTCCCAAGATCAGCCTGTTGCACTGGAAAGTCCTTCTGCTTTCCTTCCCTTACTGAAATCATCATTTGCTTTTACATAATGTTCTTAAAACCTCCTGGGTGAGCTTGAGCTGACCCTGCTGAAGACACAGGCGTGTTCCTGCCCTGCAGATGAAGGGAGGAGGGCACCAAATTTGTGAAGGTCACCCAGCAAAGCAGGAGCAGAGCTCGGATTGCAATCCCCTCCTGCTCCTTCCCTCCCGCTCCAGGCACTGGCACACGGCACTCCGAGCCCAAATTAAGAGATTAGAATGCATAATCCACGCTGGTGTGCCAAGAATTCTCCAAATCATATTACACTGCCACATAAAACGATGACTCATTTGGTAACACAGCCCACAGCCAGTTCCTTTATGTTAAAATTACGTGGACAAGACTGGATTTAAAAAAGAAAAAAAAAAGAGAGCTTGTTGTGTGTGTAGTGAATGCTGAGTTATAGATGCTTCCATGGATGTTATTTTGGCTGGTGCTGAAGGAGCATTTGTGAGCCTGTTTGTTGACAGTGGTGCTGGGGACCAGAGATGCTGACATGCCACTGACAGCAATAGGAACTGCCTCTGTTTGTTTCTAAACGGGAAATTCTTCCTGCCGCGGGCCCAGCCCACCCTCCGCCCCCACAGGAGGAAAGGGCACCGCTCTGGGGCTGCCAAGGGAGCATCTCCCAGCAGGGCTGGAGCTTCTGGCCCATGCAGGAGCCACTCTCCTCCCCACACCCGTGGCGAGGTGCAGAGCAAGCTCCTTTGTTTGTCTAAACCATGAATAACGTGGAATCAGCCCAGTTCCTTTCCCGGGAAAAGATGCAGTCACCAAATCTCCCTCTTGCTGCCTCTGCTCTCCGTGCTCCTCCCTGCATCATCATCCTCCACTCCTGTCCTTCCTGGCAGCCTCTGCTGCTCTTTGGGGCCTGTCATTATCCCTCCCAAATCCCCTCGGGATGTGGCACTTGAGCTTCGCTGTGGTTTCACCGTTTCCTTTTCCTCCCTCTGCCTGGGCTCTCCTTCCTGCAGCTGAGGGATCCGTGGCAAAATCCCTTTCCTGCCAGGAATGGCCACATGTTGCTCAGCTCAGAGCTGCTCTGGCATCTCGTCAGGGATGGTTTCTCCATCGTCACAGCCCCTCTCTGCTCCCTGAACAGGGAATTTTCTCAGGGCAGGTGCTCGCTGCTCCTTTGGAAGCTTGACCACAAAATCCATCCATCCATCCATCCCTGCAGCCTGCCCTTCCCTGTGGGGCAGCTCTGGCCCTGCAACACTCTGCCCTGTATTCCTGAGAGAGCGGTTTCATCTCCCAGTTTGGGGTGAATAATAAATCTCCAGCAGGCTCTGAGGGCAAGGATCAGGAAACAGCTTCAGCCTCTGCGTGGTCAAGGCCGGTTCAAGGAGCTCTTTGCAAGATTTTCCTACTGTTGTGCTGGAAGCTCCTGCTTCCCTTCAGTTCTTAGAGGGGAAAAAAAAAAGAATCAGAACTAATTTGTGAGCGTGACCTGTGGAGACCCCGAGCATCCTGTGCTGGTGCTGGGAGCAGGGCAGGGGAGGAATTGCTGCCAGCAGTTGGGGGGTGTGGGTGGCAGCAGGGCTTTGTGTGCTGCTGGAGGATGCTCTGTGCATGCATCCCTCCTAAACAAATACCTCTTTAAATGTGTGTGATGGGAATTCAGGGAACAGCTCTTTTTTCTTTTTTTTTTTTTTGCTTTTTTTTTTCCACTCATCTCCAAGTAGGAGAGAGGCTTATTAGTACTCTCCTTCCATAGGCAAGATGCGGAGGCTGGGAAGTTGTGAGACGAGTTACATTTGCTTTTATCAGGCAAATCTGCTCTCTCCTGGACATGCCTTCAAGCCAGAAGGAGAAGGAGAGGAAGCACAAGGTGCTGGCAGGAGCTGTGAGCTCAAAAAACCACCCAGCACAGCCACGGAAATGAACTCGTGTCGGGAGGAAGGAATTGTTTCCATGCTGGAGAAGCACCTGTTGAAGGAAATGTGTTGAATGTGCATTCAGAGGAGCTGCACTCTCTTAGACACGGTGGTGTTTGTGAGCTGGAAGGGAATTTCAGGCTGGGACAGTCCCCTCATGCCTTTTTTTCCAGAGGATTTTCCATCTGAGAATTCCCAGGGAGCTCCTGCTGAGCAGGGGAGGGAAAGGGAGGTTTCAAGGTGAGGGAAAGCAGCTTGGGCAGCCTCAGAGCTCCAGACAGATGGAGCTGGATGAGAAATGGATGCTCTGAGCATCTCCTCAGATTCAGTCCCAGAAAAAGGAAAAAGAGCTGAGGGTGCGGGGTGTGAAATGAGCGCTGGCTGAGGAGCAGGGCTGGGCACAGCTCTGCCAGCAGCAATCTGCTCCTGGGGAAAGGCAGATCACTCTGGGAGGTCCCAGGATTTCAGTGGAGCTGGGAAATGACCGAGCTGGGGAGGGGAGGAGCAGAACTGGTGTAGGCTGGGAGGGGAAGGTGATCCCACCCTGAGCTGGGATGGGAGGAGATTCCCCTCCAGGGCGGGGGGAGGGTCCCTGCCCCACGGACGGACAGACAGATTTCAGGGTTGGATCTCTGTTGCTGGAAGAGCCGAGCCTGTCATTCTTTCCTGCCATCTGCCAGAGACACGAATGGCAGCTGCTCGCAGGGACACTCACAGCTCACAGCGCCTTCCAGCCCCCAAAACTCGAGCCCCCGGGGGATTCACCAACCCCTTTGATGCCGTAAGGAGAGTTACTCGTCGGGCTGGTAACAATCAGTGGAAATTGAGCTGTTCCTCGTGAGCTGTTTGCATCTCTGGGAATGTTACATTTGTATAAATGTGTTTATGTGACTGCTAATATTTCCCTCTCAGGAGAGACCCGGCCTGTGTGGGTGCTTAGAGGAGGGTTTGTGTCAGATCCCTGTCTGTGACAGGTGGACTTCATCCCATTTTTGATTCAGAAAGAAATTTGTCTCTATTTTCCTTTATATTTTTGGTCCCTGTTTGAAAGGCCTGGGTCCACACCCCTGCTCAGTGAGGTTTAAAGTGATTACAGTGAGCTGGGAAGCAGCTGGCTGACATCAGTGGGATACAGAAAGCCTCCCAAACACTTTTTCCTTTGCATAGTATTATCCTGATCTTACTCCACGGATCCCACTGAGATGAATTTGTTATGGGGAGCAATAGAAAATGCAGAGGGAGAAGCAACTAAAATGTGTGCAGCTAAAAGTGTCCAGTCCTGGATCCAGCTCAGTTTTGTGGCTGCTTCTGAGTTTGCCCATGGCCAACCCATGACCTTGTGCAAACCTCCTGGGTTCTCTGGGGCTTGGTTTCATCCTTTATAAAATGAGGATAATGTCACTCACCTCGTCTGCAGAACGGTTTGAGGTCTAGTGGTGAAAATTGCTGGGCAGGAGCTGAGGTGAGATGGGTGTTTGATATTGATGGGGGTGCAGACAGCAAAGGGACTGACAGCCGTGTGTGCGGGTNATCTCTGGGAATGTTACATTTGTATAAATGTGTTTATGTGACTGCTAATATTTCCCTCTCAGGAGAGACCCGGCCTGTGCTTAGAGGAGGGTTTGTGTCAGATCCCTGTCTGTGACAGGTGGACTTCATCCCATTTTTGATTCAGAAAGAAATTTGTCTCTATTTTCCTTTATATTTTTGGTCCCTGTTTGAAAGGCCTGGGTCCACACCCCTGCTCAGTGAGGTTTAAAGTGATTACAGTGAGCTGGGAAGCAGCTGGCTGACATCAGTGGGATACAGAAAGCCTCCCAAACACTTTCTCCTTTGCATAATATTATCCTGATCTTACTCCACGGATCCCACTGAGATGAATTTGTTATGGGGAGCAATAGAAAATGCAGAGGGAGAAGCAACTAAAATGTGTGCAGCTAAAAGTGTCCAGTCCTGGATCCAGCTCAGTTTTGTGGCTGCTTCTGAGTTTGCCCATGGCCAACCCATGACCTTGTGCAAACCTCCTGGGTTCTCTGGGGCTTGGTTTCATCCTTTATAAAATGAGGATAATGTCACTCACCTCGTCTGCAGAACGGTTTGAGGTCTAGTGGTGAAAATTGCTGGGCAGGAGCTGAGGTGAGATGGGTGTTTGATATTGATGGGGGTGCAGACAGCAAAGGGACTGACAGCCGTGTGTGCGGGTGTGTCCTGGTGCAGGGCAAATTTGGGATGGAAAACCCTGGGACAGGCTGTGCCTCGGTCAGGGTGAGGGGCAGAGAGGGAAGGGGGTTCCTGCAGAGGGGCAGCCGTGTGCCAGGCACGCAGAAGGAACTGCTCAAGTGCTTTATCAGGAGTTATCAGGACTTGCTGGAGCGGAAAGGATCTTAAAATGCTGATGAGCTCTGTGGAGCCTCGGTGGGGCCGGGTTCTGCAATGCCCTGCAGTCCCTGCTCAGGGTCCTGCCTCTCTTTCACTCTCTCTTCCTGGGGAGGGTGAAATCCTCCTCCCCGAGCCATTTCCCAGGGGTGCTGTGTGAGAAGAAGGGGATTTTAAAAACTCCGTTTTTACAATGCCAAGGAGCTCTGATTGCTTTCCTGCGGGGATGTGCATTTCCTTTTTATTGCCCGCTATTTTTACTTGGTTTTGGGGAGGAGGAAGGGCCGGGACACCCTGGGGAGGCTGTGCTGTGGCCGGGGGTGTGGCAGGAGGGACAGGGACGGGCCCGGGAGGGGACACCCAGCCCGCACACACACGAGCAGCCCCCGGCTGCTGCCGCCGCCGCCTTCTGAAGGCGAATTTAAGGCCCAAAATAACAAGTGCCACTCCCTGCCGAGGGAAAGCAGCCGCGATTAGCGGAGCCTCCCGTTCCCCGCTGTCTGGTGACACAAGGATTGTCCTTTCTGCGTCGGGAGGGTGACACTGCTGTCCTCCCCTTGTCCCCGAAGGGCTCCTGCTGCCCTCTGACACCTCCTGCCCCAAAGGGGACATGTGCTGGCCTCAGGGACAGCAGATGGGTGCAGGTGCTTTTAAGAACAGCTGCTGGTTGTCTCAATAATCCCATTTTTAACAAATCCGTATGATAGAGGGGAAAAAAAAACTGCTGGAAATTAGGTTTTTCTGTCCCCTCTCATCTCCCGAGCCACATTTGACCTGTTCAACACGATCTGGGGAATAAAGGCTTGTTATTTTAGCTGCTCTATAATAGATCAGAGGCTGATCTCTGAGCTACTCTTCCTTGGCTCTCTCCCTCTTCCCACCTTTCCTTTTGTGTCCCAGGATAGGTGACAGTCCAGAGATGTGACTAAAGGACACGGTGGCTTTCCCCCAACCCTGTGCACCGCGTCATGAGCCCAAGGTGTTGGTTTGCAGGACATTTTGTAGCTCTGAGGCTCCCAATTCTAAAATCTTAAAGCTCTGGAAGGTGCCTCGGGGAAGGAAGGCTCCTTCACTTCTCAGCATCGTCACCCCTGGGGCAGCAGGAACGTGGCCAGGAGGAGCGAGGGAGCCTCGCTTTTCTCCCAGTGGGGCTCCAAACGTGATTTTTCTGTCTGAGATTCGAGGGAGGGAACTTGTGGAGCCGCTCAGAGCTGAGCTGCTGGCTGTGGGCTGAGGTGTCCCCTCGTCACCGCGGTGCTTCAGACTGATCGCGCCTTTGCCGACACAACACTGCTGCTAATTCCCTCCGTCCCCAGGGGGGGAAGCCGTGTCACCGAGATGCAAAGTGCCTTATCCAAGGTCACCCGCGAGGAAATGGCACGGAGAGGGGAAGAGCTCGGGTTTATGGGCTCCCGTTGTTCCCCAGTGCAGCTGCTGCCCTTCGGGAGGGTGTTGTTGATGGACAGCTGTGGTTGTGCTACGGGAGAAGGAGGATTTTTAAAAAAAATTTAATTTTTTTTTCTTGGAGGGGGAAGCAAAAGGTCTGTCGGGGGTCTCTGGGGGAGAGCCGGGCCCGCGTTTGCCCAAAGCCCCGGCTGGCAGCTCCTCCGACAGGTGCCAGGCGGTGCTCCCCGGAGCTCCGCACTCCCGGAGAGGCACCGGGACAGGGACGGGGGCAGAGCGGCACATCCCGGAGAGGGACAGGAACAGGGATGGGGAGGAGAGCAGCGGCACATCCCGGAGAGGCACCAGGACAGGGATTTCAGTGATTTCACATCCCGGAGAGGGACAGGGACAGGGATTATAGCGGCACACCTCGAAGAGGCTCCAGGGCAAGGATGGGCTCAGAGCAGCGGCACATCCCGGAGAGGCACCGGGACAGGGATTTCATGGATTTCACATCCCGGAGAGGCAGCGGGACAGGGATTTCACATCGCGGGGAGGCAGCAGGCAGGGCCGGGGGCAGAGCAGTGCCACATCCCAGAGANGTCCTGCGCCGGGGGGATGCTGCGGGAGAGCGGCGGCGGCTCTGCCGCTCCCCCCTCCCGGTTCCGAGGCTCCCCGGGAGAAGCCGGGCGTGTCAGGGATCCCCGGGAGAAGCCGAGCGTGTCAGGGATCCCCGGAGAAGCCGGGCGTTTCGGGGATGTTGGAGCTCGGCTCGCTGTCCGCGATGGGCGGGGATGCTGAGCGCGGGGCGAAGCGGGGCTGATCCCGCGGCTGGAGCGGCGCTTCCCAGCCCTCGCACCGAATCCTCGCAGGGGCTTTCTGCTTCGTTTCCCCTTCTTATATATGTATTTTAATACAACTTTTTTAACGGGGAGAGACCCTAGCTGCTCGGAGCGGCCGGAAGAAAACGGCAGCGAGGTCTGGGCGCTGCCCTGGCTCTAAAACTGCGTTTTTAGCCAATTCTGCACTCACACAAGGGATGCACAGATTCTTTTCCTTTGCAAGTTCGTCGCCGTGGGGTTTTCTTCCCCCCCTCGGAGGATCTGTGCATAATGGAAGCAGTTGGTCTCTATAGAATCAACAGTGTTGAATTACCGAGCCCTTGCCAGGCTGCATCTTCAGCTACTTTGCTTTTTCCCCTCTTTTCTGCTCTCGCAGAGCTCCTGCATTGCATCCTTTGTACTTCAGGCTCCCATAAATAAAAGGGGTATTATTAAACTTATTTAAAGAAGCGGGAGGACCTATTGAACACATACACGTCTGCCTGTAATCAGCCAGGGAGCTGAATATAGAAATAAAGAGAGGAATAGATTTGCATTTGGATGTGCCATAGATTGTCTTTGCAAAGAGAGGGTGCCTGGGACCTTCAGGGCACAAAAGAAAGCTGCCAGGCTTGTGGTTTAGCTATGAAGCAGCGATTAGATTTCTAGTTGCATCCCCTCTCGTTCCCTATTCCATTTAAATGGGGCATTAGCTCCTCTCACAATAAGGAAGTTCTCATTTTTTTTTTTCTCCATACTTCACCGACTGGCAAAGGAAGGCGTCGTGAGGAGTGCATGACCTTGGAGAAAATTCATTTTGTGGGTTGGCTTTGCAGCTGGGGGCACATGAAAAAAAAACCTGGGGGCAAAAAAAAAAAAAAGCAAAAAAAAAGCAGGGAAACATTTTTGGGTCAGCAGAGGTTGCCTGGGTCAGGCTGGAACTTCCCGGAGGACAAAAAAAATAATCTGTATCTGCTGGGATCTTGGTGAGAGCTCTGTTCCAGAAGGCTGGGAGTTGTACCAGCCCTTCTGGTGCTAGAACAGTCTCTCCTGAGCAGCCTCCACATGCTCAGCCTTCCACACGTGAATTTAAAAAAAGGGGATGACATCAGCTGCACCGCAGCTCCGTGATTCAGGACTTCCTCGCGGTGCTTTCAAACTGAGTTGCTAAAGAGGAAAAGTTGGATTGTGGGGCGAGGGGGGGAGAGAAAAAAAATGAAGGTTTGATTTATGGAGACCTCCCAGCTCAGACGTTTGTTCTGGTGGCCTAGAAAATCGCAGCCGAGTCTCTCCAGGTGGAGGCTGTCTGGGAGCATTGCAGCGCTGGGGATGGTCCATTTGCGAGCGTTTGTCACATTGCGCAAGGCAAAGCTATGCAGGACACTCGAACGCCTTCGCTGAGGGCTGGATGATGCTGGGAATTGTGCCTTCTCCCCAAACCCAGCTCGCTTTTCACAAGAGTAATGACGGCCCAGAGGAGCTGTTAACCTGTGGCTGCGGAGGAGCTTTTGGATGGTTGCAGTTTGGAAGTTTATAAACGTCTTCTTGTCGGGTTGGACCCCGTTCAGCGATTTTTCATGTGAAATTGAATTTCGGATGGATTGTTTGCCTTTCATTATCCAAATGGCACTGCCGAGGGAAGCAGGTTTAGAACTGTTCTTGGAACAGTCCTTTTTGAAAATTAGAAAGTTTTTTTCCGGGAGGCTGAATGGTTGGATGGAGTCCTATTTATAACTGTGAGGGCTGTTTAGAATTACTCAAAGATAATCAGAATTAAGTCTTTCCTTTTCTTGGTCCAAAAGGCACCTCTTTCCTCACCCTGCAGACTGAGCAAGGCACTTTCACTCTCATTTTGACAGAGGAATTGCTCTCTGTCCCGAAGAAACTTCTTAATAAAACCCAAACAGAACATCTTCAAACTGAAATGTGCTTCCTGGTGTTAAATTGATTCACTGCAGAATCACTTTGGTCGTTTGGCTCACCACAAATAGCTTAAGGTAGGAAAAAAGCCTTTTAATTAGAAAGAAATGTGGAGGGAATGTGGAGGGACCTGGAAAAGCCAAACAAGCAACAGTTCAGGTTTTGTCTAGAAATGGCAATGCTTTTCTCAAACAGCAGAATTCCGTTTTAAACCCTGTTGAAGACAACTCATTTTTCTACCCGACTTTGCCCAAATGTGCCTGAACAAACCGTTCTTGTGGTGTCTTTAAATCCTTGCCCAGCCTCATCCCTTCCTCCCCGCATTTCCTTGGAATGACACAAGAGCACACGCTATCGGTGCCGGAGGAATCCGTGCCGGGAGCTTTGGGAAGCTCGTGTTTGCCAAGTCCCCGCTGGTTCAGCGCACAGCGGGCCGGGGCTTTGTCAAATTAACAGCGAGCAGAGGCACCGAAATGAGTAATGAGGCTGTGCCTAATGAGAGGCAGCTCCCGAGCCGGCATCTGAAGGGAAAAGGGCTGGGATGTGTCAGATACGCTCAACAACAGGCCCGAGGTGCTACTGAAGCCCCTCTTGTGTGGGTGACAGCTCGGTGGCACACGACACACACGGATGCTGCCTTCGGGATGCTCCGGGAGCGGCGCCGGCCCTCCCGCACCTCCCCGAGGAGCATCTCCAGCTCCGGCTGGGAATTTAGGCTTGGATGTCGCTGTTTTCCCTGCTCCCCTCCCTGCTCGCTGTCCACGGCCCGAGGTGGTTTGTGAGGTGGTTTGTGAGGTGGTTTGTGAGGTGGCTGAGGCAGGAGGGAGTTGTTGGTTCTCGAGCCTCCGCGTTTCCCTGGCCCTGCAGAGCGGGCTGGGGGCTGCTGGTTCCGGGGGATTTGTGGCTCTGTGCCTGGTTTCCTGCGGGGAATTCCCTCTCGAGTTGGGCTGGGAGAGGCAGGAAGCAGCACAAACCACCCTGGTGTGATGGAAGGGGCTCCTCTCTCCTTGGAGCTCCTTTTTCCATGGGGCTCATTTTTCCTTTGGGCTCCTTTCTCCATGGGATTCCTTTTTCCATGGGGCTCCTTTCTCCATGGGATTCCTCTCTCCTTGAAGCTCCTTTCTCCTTGGGGCTCCTCTCTCCAGGCTGATGGGCACCCACAGGGCTCAGGAAATGGTTCATGACCACGGGGGAGCTGGAAGATGCCAGGACCTCAGCAGGGCAGGCTCGGGAGAGGGGAAAATTCCTGTACTGCAGGGAAACCCCCTGTGAGGAGCAGCGTGTGGGGACAGCAGCAGTGTCCCCGTGGTGACAGGGTGAGGGTGGACAGCTGCTGGGACACAGAAGGACTTTGCAGTTGGGATCCAGCTGTTGGTCCTGGCCCAAATAGGGGCACTGGTATTTCGCAAAGGAGCCAAATTCCCTTTTTAGAAGCCGGCTGGGATCTGATTGCTGTGCTTCTCCCACAGCCTTCCTCACAACTGCGAGGAATACCAAGCATGAGTGGCATTCGTGTCTGGTAAACACGAGGGAGGATGGGGCTTGTTCTGGCACGAGTGACTTCGTGGCAACAAATTATTTTGTATTCTTAAGGAAAAGGCTTCTAATCATTAACCTGCCCTCAGCAAGGCAGAAATCCCAAAGTTTAGAGCTTCACCAGGCTGGTGCTCCCATCTGCCAGAGAAAACAGGGATGGTTGCAAGGTCCTGGTTGTGGCAGAGCAGCAGGAATTTATAGCTTGTGGGTAAAAAAAGGATATTTTTGTGTATTCTTTTTCAAAATACTGATTCAGTTCTCCTCTGAGAAATGAGGAGCAAAGCCCATGCAGCAGGAAAAGCTCTCTCTGCCTTTTACAGGGGCTAAAATCCTGATTCAAGGAGCACTTTTGTTTAGATTTGTTTTCTGGTCCCTCCTCCTTCAGCTGCCAGTGATGCACTGTGGGAGGAGTTCTTGTTATTGTCAGGAGTTCAGTAAATTGTTTGATTTGGCTCCAGTCTGACATCAAGAAAACTAAAAAATATCACTTCAGGTTGTTCTGGTTTGAGTGAAAAAGGCATGTGTTCTGACCAGTTTTTGGTTTGGATTTGGTTCAGTGCTGATCAGCACTGACTGCAGGTGTTAATCCAGCCCTATTTTGCATTTTTTCCCCTGCATCTTTTAGGCTGGGAGTTGAGGTTCTGAGAGTCTGTCACTGATTTTGATGACTCCCTGTGTGACCTTTGAGCAAGTGGTTTTATCACAGGATGTAAGGAAGGTTGGAAACCCTGGCTCACATGGGGGTAACAAGAGTTAATTAATTATGAAGCATCTCCTGGAAGAAGGTCACAGAAGTGAAAAAAATAATAATAATAAAAAAGATTAATTCACTGCAGCCTTCTGCTTTTCCACTCTTCAAAAGGAAACCTGTGAAGCTGCTTAGCCTTCTGTGGGATTTGGAGCTGGGACAGGTCGATTGTGTACCGAGGGCTCTCTCCAAGCACTGTGCATGCCCCAAAGTGTGCTGCAGCCAGCTGGCACGATGAACCCAGCCCTTGGCACCTGGGCTCTGCGGGCTGGAGCTCCATCCCCGGGCAGGCATGGCCTCCAGGCCGCTGTTAAATGGAGCTGTGTGGCCCACGGGCTGTCACACACCCAGCACGGTGCCAAGTGTGTCATTAAAGCAGA
>VWYE01028866.1:19390-35961 GCA_013398995.1 Alaudala cheleensis | reverse complement strand
GCTATTTCTGCAACCCATAGCTGAAAAAAAGGTTTTCTCCTAGTCAAGCCAAGATCTGAGTTTTTAATAGAAATAAGATTGATTTCTTTTACTTTACTGATTTTTACTTTACTGATTTTTATCAGGAATATTTCAACAATATTTTTCTGAAAGACTTCAATTCTGCAGTTGCTATTTTTAATAATTGGTACTAATTATGTAAGCTGTGGCAACAAGAAGTTATACTTTCTCCATCTCAAACATGAAATCAAATAAAAACCAAACAACTAAAACCAACAACAACAAAAAAGGAATTAGAAACGACTGATAGCAGCAAAAATTGGAAATGTGAGGCAAAAATACTGGGAATAAACAGAATACAAACAGAAAGNTAAACATTACTTTGCAAACCTTGTCTCGAATAGAAATTAAAAAACAAATTTGCCCCTGGAAATTTTGGAAAAGGACACTCCTGGAAGTGTCCAAAGCCAGGCTGGAGCAGCCTGGGACACTGGAAGTGACACAGAGGTGGCACTGGATGGGTTTTAAAGTCCCTTCTAACCCAAACCATACTATAATTTACAATTCTAAGATTCTAAGTCTCAACTGAGAGGTAGCACAGTGCTGATATAAAGACAGAAATATTAAGATGAAAAACAAGACAAAGCAGCAACACCTTCACACCCAAAGCTCTCTGGTGCTTCCCCACCAGAAGAAAAACCCAAATATCCACAGCTGCTCCTCAAAACCTGGGCAAAAGGTGATTGTTCTGGTTTTCCCAGCAGATGGACACTTCAGCATTCCAGGAGCATCACTCTCTGCTAACCTGCCATGATTCTGGATCCCAGGGATTCTCCATGACATCCAGCACCACAGCAGAGCTGAGATGTGCAGGAAAGCAGGTGGCAAACAGCAATCCCTTTTATCTCTCACATCTGGCCCCACTCCCCACACTGAGTTCATACATTATCTGCTGCTAATAAATCATAAAATCATGGGAGCATGGAATGGTTTGGGTTGGGAGGGGCCTTCAGGATCATCTGAGCTCTGAAGTTCTTCTATTCTCACTTAACAGATGCAATTTAGGGAGTATTTTTTAATCCAAAAAGTACAAGGTAATACATTGTAAACTGTATTTTTAAAAGCAGGAAATAGAAGTGATCTGTGAGATTCTGATTAGGTATTGAGATGTTATTATAACTGTAGGGAAGACTAAAAGGATGATTTAAAATAAACCAGCAGAGCAGGACATCAGCATCTGCAGATTCAGTTATGACCACAAAAAAAAGTTATTATTTAGTGTCAACAAAATAAAGGTGCTCCCCTTTCCTCACACTCCCCAATCCCCAGTTAAAACAAAACCATTAGGAATGGAATCACCATGTGCAACTGGAATTCTTACCAGTCTGTAAGTTCAGAAAAACCCAACCTCAACACTGAGCTAATTTATATTTCAGTTGAAAATCTGCCAATTGAACAAGGCAGTCTTGGGCTTTTGATCCTTAATTCTTTGATAAGTGCTTTAACAATGATTGTTCCCCAATTAATGCTGCAATCTCCCCACATCCCATCTATTTTACATTAAGCCTGGAGCATTTCCTTAAGAATAATCAGTAAAAATTTGTTTCCCTTGAATTTTTATTTCCTCCCTCCCATGTCTCAGCTCCATCTCCCTACTTTTTTTTTTTCCTTGTCCAGTTTTCCCTCTTCATTTTCCTCAGTGGATGGGCAGCCTGATGGTCCACATGAAAATAAACCCAAATTCAAAATATGGGACACTTTATATCTGCATCCCACAACTCCTAAATGCAACAAGCCAGAGGGAGCTTTGTGTTTGCAGAGAATCCTGTAAAACCCTTTTGGGGTTTTTGTATTTTTGATGTAAGATAGTATCATCAGTAAAAACAGTGTAAAAATAGTGTCAGCTCAAGTGTACCAAAAATAAAAACCTCTGGACGTTCATCAACAGTTCAGCAAGAAGAACAATGCCAGTAAATTTCTGGAGAGCAACATGAGGTCCAGGATTTTATGGCAATCCTGGGGATCACAAAGCTGCAGTGGGGGAACCTCACTTTTTTTTTTACACACCATTCCCCAGGCCGTGACATTTCAGGCTCAATGATATGAGGTGTGATAAATGCAAGCCCTCGTTTGAATACAAACAGATTCTTAAAATATTTTAACTGGGACTGTAAGTGAAAATAAATTAGGCCAGTGGGATTTAGGGCAAGAATTCAGATTCAGATTTTCTAAGTTTACTGCTTGAGTTAGAAATGACACAAGCTTTCAAAGCTTTTGGCTCTGGAAACAAGCACTTCAAATTAATTCTGAAATTAAATCACTCTCTCTTGACTGGCAGCATCAGAATAAACAAAAATCAGTGTGTTTATTCTCAACCACCCCAGAACAGGTGCTGTGTGAACTTCCCCAAGCAGCCTTGCTTTGTTTCACAGCTCCATAGGAAATCCAATTTCTTTTTCTTCCTTTTTGTTGTTGTTGTGGTTTTTTTTTAATATTTCTTAACAAGGGCAAAGAGATGGAGATGTGCAAACTGGACACTGTGATCTAACTTTGAATTTCTAACAAATTTAATCATGTTCTTTTTAATGAAATCTCTGGAGAATTCTGACTTTTGTGCAACAGCATTTGGTTGTAGTTCAGCCTCAGGATCTCTCATAGAAGCCCAGAATGGTTTGGGCTGGAAGGACCTCAAAAACCACCCAGAGCCACCCCAGCCATGGCAGGGACACCTCCCAGTGTCCCAATGTCCAAGCTGGCCTTGGGCACTGCCAGGGATCCAGGGGCAGCCCCAGCTGCTCTGGGCACCCTGTGCCAGGCACTGCCCACCCTGCCAGGGAACAATTCCTGCCCCACATCCCATCCATGGCTGCCCTCCTTCAGTTTAAAACCATTCCCCCTTGTCCTGTCACTCCATCCCTTGTGAAAAGTCCCTCTCCAAAAGCTCCTGTCAATAATGTGGGCAGCAATCTGTTCATCAAACACATCATCAAATCACTTGGATTCCTCACTTGTTATTCTGTTTTATCTGAATGCAACATTGGCAATACATTCCTTTATTAGTCTGGTGATTAGAACAATTCTAATGAAGTTGTTTGAGGGAAGAATGCAAATCCAGGATTGGTCCAAGGTTCAAGCCACTCCATGAGGTTAATTAGGGAGTGGGGAAGTTGATTCATCTGATCACATTATTAGTGGGGAAGCCCTGGAATAGAATTCCCAGAGCAGCTGGGGCTGCCCCCTGGATCCCTGGCAGTGCCCAAGGCCAGGTTGGCCATTGGGGCTGGGAGCAGCCTGGCACAGTGGGAGCTGTCCCTGCCATGGCTGGGGTGGCACTGGATGGGATTTAAGGTCCCTTCCAACCCAAACCATTCCATGATTCTATGATTAATAACATACCCAGTTTTTCTGTGCCATGCCCTCCCCTTTTTAAGTCCATACACTGTCCTAGACTGATTTATGCCTGGTTTTGAGGATTTTAAATTCTTTTTAGAAGCACGTGACTTTATTTAAAACTATATTCTGATCTGAGCTCACGTAAAAAGGCAAAGTTGGGTATTAGATGAACACAAGGATATCTTTCTCAACAAAACACAAATATTAATCCCTGAGTACTTGTGGGCAGTTTAAGTTTAGGCAGTATTTCCTTTTCCTAAATACAAGTTACAATTCAGGAGCAAAATTGACAGCCATGGAATCAGCAAACCAAAAGCACCAATACAGACATAACATGTTGCATTTAATATTACTTATAACAAGATATCATATTTATAATGGCATATTGTATTCTGCTACGTGTATCATATGCTCCAAGCTAATCCTCCTCTTCAAAAAGCTGTGATGATTTGAAACTTCAGCCTTCAATTTTTTCACTTTATTACCAAATTCCTGTTTTAGAATGCGGGCATGAAAACAGCAGCATGTAAAATAAACCAGGCAAAATGTGACTGAAACCCTGCCATGAGCATTTCTTCACTCCTGTTTGAACTGTG
The DNA here is from genome assembly GCA_013398995.1 of Alaudala cheleensis. NCBI lineage: Eukaryota > Metazoa > Chordata > Aves > Passeriformes > Alaudidae > Alaudala > Alaudala cheleensis. The sequence goes on along the minus strand of VWYE01028866.1, from coordinate 31,972 downwards.
CAGCCTTCCAGGGTTTCCTCTCAGATTCAAGAAATTATTCCCCTCAGATTTAAGGAATGATTCCCCTCAGATTTAAAGGAAGATTCCCCTCAGATTCAAGGAACGATTCCCCTCAAATTTGAATGATTCTCCTCAAATCAAGGAGCTATTCCCCTCAAATTTAAGGAACTATTCTCCTCAGATTTAAACAAAGATTCCCCTCAGATTCAAGGAACGATTCCCCTCAAATTTGAATGATTCTCCTCAAATCAAGGAGCTATTCCCCTCAAATTTAAGGAACTATTCTCCTCAGATTTAAACAAAGATTCCCCTCAGATTCAAGGAACTATTCCTCTCAGATTTAAGGAACTATTCCCCTCAAATTTAAAGGAATTTTCCCCCTCAGATTTAAAGAACAATTCCCCTCAGATTTAAGGAACAATTCCCCTCAAATTTAATTTTTNAGGAACAATTCCCCTCAAATTTAAGGAATTTTCCCCCTCAGATATAAAGAATGATTCCCTCACATTCAAGGAATGATTCCCCTCAGATTTAAGGAACGATTCCCCTGAAATTTAAGGAATGATTCCCCTCAGATTTAAAGAAAGATTTAAGGAACAATTCACCTTTAGATTTAAAGAACAATTCCCCTCCGATCCAAGGAACAATTGCCCTCAAATTCAAGGAATGATTCCCCTCAGATTTAAATAACAATTCTCTTCAGATTTAAGGAATGATTCCCCTCAGATTCAAGCAACGATTCTCCTCAAATTTAACCATGATACCCGGCAAATTCAAGGAACAATTCCCCTCAAATTCAAGGAACAATTCCCCTCAGATTTAAAGAACAATTCCCCTCAGATTTAAAGAAAGATTCCCTCAAATTTAAAGAACAATTTCTCTCAAATTTAAACAATGATTCCCCTCAGATTCAAGCAACAATTCTCCTCAAATTTAAAGAATGATCCCCTTCAAATTCAAGGAACAATTCCCTTCAGATTTAAAGAACAATTCCCCTCAGATTTAAAGAGCAATTCCCCTCAGATTCAAGCAACAATTCTCCTCAAATTTAAAGAATGATCCCCTTCAAATTCAAGGAACAATTCCCTTCAGATTTAAAGAACAATTCCCCTCATATTTAAAGAAAGATTCCCTCAAATTTAAAGAACAATTTCTCTCAAATTTAAACAATGATTCCCCTCAGATTCAAGGAATGATCCCCCTCAGATTAAAGGAACAATTTCCCTCAGATTTAAGGAACAATTCTCTTCAAATTTAAGGAACGATTTCCATCAGATTTAAGGAAAGATGCCCCTCAGATTTAAAGAACAATTCCCGTCAGACTTAAGGAATTATTCCCCTCCGATTTAAAGAATGATTTCTCTCAAATTTAAAGAATTCAGACTCAAAGTAAAACTCCCCTCAGATTCAAGGAACAATTCTCCTCAGATTTAAAGGAAGATTCCCCTCAGATTGGAGGACCGACTCCTCTCTGATTTAAAGAACAATTCCCCTCAGATCCAAGGAACGAATCCCCTGATTTTAAGGAACAATTCCCCTCAGCTTTGAGGGTGCCCCGAGGCTGTGTCTGTGTCCCTGTGATAATGGGGGACTATTCAGGAACTTCCAGCAGCAGGGAAATCCAATCTCCCAGCAGAGTTCACCACGGGTTAATTGCTCTGCAAAACGGGAATCCCTTTTTTTTTTATGACTCAATTCCCACTGGGAACGCCGAACCTCCCTGTGCACTGCAAGCGGGGGGCCCGCTGCGTTAACGGGAAGAAAATCCACTGATTTTACACGATTTAAAAAAAAAGAAAAGAAAGAAGGGCACATTTTGCCTTCAGTCCCATGGAAAATCAAGCGCACAAGGTGCGTGACAGCAAAATAGGGACCTGATTGTTCGGCGCCCTCAGGAATGGGGCACGACAGGTGGAAGGAAAATCGGGGAAAACTGACGCAAAGGAGAGGAGAAATCCCAACAGAGGAATCCTTCAGCAAGCGTGTCCTGGAGGGTGGTGTGGCAGGGAAGGGTCTGGGAATGGTACAGGACCAAACCAGGGCCAAAAACTTCTGAATTCCTCCCTTTTTAAAAGAGAGGGAGGGAGCAGACTCTTGGCTGTGATGCCTCAAGTTTTGGCTTTTATGTATTTCAGATTCTCTGCTGCCTCGGGTGCAGTTCTGAGCCTCACATTGTCAGTGAGTTCTACTCACAGAGCATGGAGACAAAACCAATCCTTTCCTTGCTGAAGACCAAGGACAATGGCACAAGTTTTTAGCCCCAAAAGTAGAAACAAGGGTGGATTGAAGGGACAAAACAACAAGGGTGGGACTTCATCACCTGCAGCTGCAATGGGACAATGAAACCCCAATGTGCAAATGGAGCCAAACTGATCCAAGTGGGAGACCTCGTGACCAGGGGCCCATTTTGGGTTCATTTTGTGCCTATTTTGTGCCCATTTTGTTCCCATTTTGTGTCCATTTTGTGTCCATTTTGTGACCATTTTGTGCCCATTTTGGGTCCATTTTGTGTCCATTTTGGGTCCATTTTGTGCCCATTTTGGGTCCATTTTGTGTCCATTTTGTGCCAATTTTGGGTCCATTTTGTGCCCATTTTGTGCCCATTTTGGGTCCATTCTGTGCCCATTTTGAGTCCACCTTGGGTGCAGCCCTGGCCAGGCTCTTGTCCTGCCCAAGGTGTTTCCTTAAAGGACTTTTAATAAATCTCTACTTTATTCTCTATCTCTGTCCAGTTTCTGTTCCAGCTCAGTCTTCCCCAAAGCATCAGCTGTGGCACAAGAATTCCTGTGTGATCTTTGTGATCAGGCTGAGCTTTCTCCAGCACTGGCTGGTGCAAATCACTGCCCAGAAATGAATGGCAGAATAAAGTAGGAAATATTATACATTTACAACTAAATTAGCAAAAAAGAAAAACCTCCTTCTGTTGAACTTAATTTGATTTGATTTAAGGGAAACAAACCTCACTCTGTTATTTGAGCTGGTCTTTAGCACCAAAGGAAGGCACAAAATACTGAATATAAAAAAAACACCCTGAAGGAAGAAAAGCATAGAAGCAGCTATTTAATGTACTTTTTTTTGTTGTTGTTTTGTGCATAACAAGTCCTTCAAACCATGTAAATAAATTAAGAATTTGAAGTTTAAAAGTTACTATTAAGTAAATAATGAAGGAATATGATATACATATATCTATATATAATACACTCCTACATCTAGGAATGTAAAGAGCAGGTCTATTGCTCTCACTATCAAACTTTGGATTATGAGACATTAATCAAGCAAAGCATTCCTATCCCATCCTACAGTTTAATAAAACCCAGGGATCTGAGTTTTTAAAGGCAATATGAACTATTGTGACCTGACAAAATATTTTTGAGCTTTGTAGCTGCAGAAAAGACTGAATACAGAAGATGCACAGTGTTTAAATGCATCTAACCTATGGAACAGCACATGCTTTTATCAATTCCTATTTAAATTTCTTATTTCCTGAGAGAAAGGTACCTTTCCTGCAAGGAAGAATCCTTCCTGCACACCCTGGTATTCTCCAACTCCCCAGCCAAAATCCCTGATGGAGGAGGGTGGGTTAATTTGCACCAACTGTTGATGTTGGTGACGAAACACTCATTTTTAGCAGGCTGATAATGTACTGGAGAGTGTCACCATGCTAAAATACAGAGATTATCATGGAACATGGAATGGCTTGGGTGGGAAGGGGTCTCAAAGCTCATCCCAATCATTCAGTTTTTTTAAAAATACAGTTTCAATGGAGAAATAAGGGAGAGTAAGCAAGGAATAACTAAACACAAGAGTAAAACATCACAAGGACTTGAAAACCAAATTTAAAATCCCCCAATCCCTAACACAGTTTGTCAATCTCAGCTTGTTTGCCCCTGAAGTGCCATTCCCATCTCCTTCAATTACACACTGGTTTTCCTTAACTCAGACCTGCATCAGCATCATCCCTCTTTCAATCCAGCTAAACCAAGAGTTTTCAAATAAAATGAGTCCTCATGCCAACCTCCCAAAATCAGAGCTGTAGTTCAGTGTTTCAAAATTCAGCAGGATGAATCTAGGAAAGTAAAAGGGCAGCAACAAAATATTTTCTTCTGCAAAGCTTTTAGCTGTTTGGAAATTGTTTATTCTCAGTTGACATTTTATTTAAATATCCTATTTAGCAGTTGTGAAAGGAACCTCAGCCCACATTTCACTTACACTAAAATTCACCACTTTAGTGCCAAACTTTCCCTAACAATGGCACTTTGTGCTTCTTAAATATTGGGGGAAAGGGATCCACGATGCCATTTCATACAGAATATATCCCATGCTGGCTTAGTCATGTGTAAATCGAATTTTCTGCCAACTAAAATACTGAAACAGGATCTAAGATAAAGAACAAAACTGAATTTTCTATCTCATTCATTTGATTTTCATAAAATACTTGTGAAACCGTTCCAGCCAATGAGAAATATTAGAAATAGAAATATTTCTTTGTTAACCTCAAGCCTTATGAGTGTAGTAAGTGTGTCTCTATAATGTAACATTTTTATCACTACACAAATGCAGCCTCAAAAAACAGTGGATTCATTTTAAAACCTGCACTCCCAGGGATGCTCTGAGGAGCCATAGAAAGTGGAAATGTTTAAACCTGGTCAGGTGGCATTAAGATAAATAAGTGAGAAGAAAAGGTTGCTGAAACTCACAGAAAGAAAGAAGAAAAACAATGTTTGGGGAGGATTTTAAATTTCAGTTTGAGAAATCAAAACTGCAGTGCTGTAAGAAACAGCCTGAAAGGACTTTTAACATGAATTCACAGAAGGAATATTGATCACTTAAAAACAACACATGACATTTCAAGGAATTTTTATTTGACAATTAGGCCAATGCCAATAAATTTTGGGCACCTACAGGTGAATTCCCATTTTTGCTGTGACCTCAGGACACACCAATTCAGGCCAGGGACAGTAGAAGTGAGCACCAAACCACCATCTGGAGAGCTAATGAACAATCAAGGGATCCCAAATCCAACGGCACAGCTTTCCCTCGGAATCTTTAGGACAACACTGTCAAGTCCAATCTATTCCCTCAGCCTCCAGAATCAATTTTTCAAACTTTATGACAGGTCTAATAGTTCCCACCTGTTCCTCCTGCCTGACTTTTGACTGGCACGTTCCCAGCCAGGGTGGAAATGCACACAAAGGCCCCTATTAGGCTCTGGCTGTTTCTCTACTGTGAGGTTGCTCAGCCATTAAATTAATTCCAGCCCCCTTTTCCCCCCTCTCCTTCCATCTCCTCATTTTTGGGGGGTATGGAGGTCTGGGGAGGTGGAGAAGGGAGATGAAGGTTTGGCATCCAGTTGGTGGGAGAGGTAGGAGAGAATCTGAAGTCACAGAAGTTAAATGCTGAATTTTTTTTGGGATCATCTACTAATTAAACAATTTAAGGCAAATCCCATTTGTAAAGTTCTTGAGGTGTCTGTGTATTTTTAACCATCAAAACTTGGGAGAGTCCCTCATGAAATGCCTGATTACACAAAGAAAGTGTTGCAATGTTTTTCTGAAAGATCAGTAAGTAACTATTTTTTTGTTCAAGCAAAGAAAATTGTTTTTCCTGAGCTGTGTTTTCCTTTCATTCAGAACTGGCAATCAGACACAAGCACCACACACACATCCTAACAAATTCAAATTGCTTCCTTTGGAAGCACCTTAAAAACATGACAACTCTTTCCCTCAATAAAAATTACCTGATTTTTGCAAAAAATTCTGGAGATTTATGAAAATGTTATCATTTAAATCTCAAGGTTCTTCACTGAACTGTAAATCTCAAGGATTACATTATTCCAATATCCATGACAACAAAGCATTTACAGCATCAACCATAATACTTATGACAATTTTTAACTTGATAAAACAAAGGTCTTTTTGTAAGATAAATTTAAGATAGATTATTAATAAATTAATATTTTTAATTCAAAATTGAATCTAGGACCATCTTCCCAGCACAAGCCACTTAGACCCAGTACTTGTAGTTTACAACTTACCTGAAAATTAACTATTTTAGCCTCATTATGATGGGGAAATCTTGAAGACCTACATCTGTGAGCACTTGATTGTATTTGGATTACTTAATATAAAAAAGCAACCAAGACCACTTCTCTTATCTCCCTTGCCCTCACAATTAATCATTCATAAACTGAAGTCAGATTCTATTCAGCTTTATCCAAATCAAATCACCAAACTCTGAATTAAACACTTCATTTTACTGAGCTGTTGGAACAAAGTTACTGAGAACCAAAATCAGCTGTGAGGGAAGAAAGCTCTTGATTTATTCAATTATCACCAATTTCTTCACACTCCTTTCAACCCTGTGGGCTGAACATGCTGTGAGCACTAAAAATGAAGAAGCAAATGCCACAAATAACTGTATTTCTATAAAATAACTGTTCTTATCAAACTGGCAAGTCTCTATCTCTGCAAAATCAGCTGCAGGATGTAAATCTGGGGGAGAAGATTGGCAAAATCAGACAGCAACTGGTTTTTTTAGTGTGGGATTGTTTGAACACACAGGGAATGGCTTGGAATTGAAATTTGTGTTTGTCCATAAATTGCAATTTAGGCTCTTAAGCCATTATTATATATTAAGCCATTGTTTAACTTCGCAATACTCAAGGCTTAAATCTAAATTAAAGAAAAAAAAATCCCAAATGAAATTCCTGAGGTTGCTTTTCCCCCTGTAAAATTCATCTGCAATTTCTGCAGATCAATTAACCCTGATGCTCAAAACTGGCTGCCACAAGAATTTACAGCTCCAGGCTTGGAGTTTCTGTCCTGAAGAGCAACAACTTCCCCAAGACAGTTTTTTTTCCCATCAGATTTCCACTAAACCCAACAGTGCAGCCTTTGTACACACACTCCAAGCTGAGATTTAGTAACTGTGATTTTCCTATCACTTAATCCCATTTCAGCTCCAATGAACAACCTTTCCTAAGGTATCCCACAGCTCATTCACAAGGGTCATCTGTGTGCTGATGACAGAACCTCTAATCCGTGTTTTAAAAACCCAAAACAAGCACTAAAGAGCATTTTAGGGAAATATTCAGCAGAAGAAATGAGAGAAAACAGGAGTGTTAAAATCAGGGGCACAACCTGCTTGGTATCACTCTTCTCTTAACAGGCTTAGAGAACAACTTGAGAATGGATTTAATCTCCTAAATATGAATAGTTATTAAATTGAATTTAATAGTTCAGAGGAGTGAAGATTGAACTCCACTAAAAGTTGTCCCACTCAGCTTTCCCCACCCTTTATGGCTCAGCATTTTATACATTATCAATTAAGAGAACATTAAGTCCTCTACTCTGTGCCCAGCTTCCTTCTGAACATTGTGAGTCCCCATAATTAGGAATTCCCAATTCAGATGGATCCCCATCTTACCCATCCAGGAGATTCATGGTTGTGGTGGTCACCTCAGTGAAGAGAAGGATCTTGCCCAGTTTCTTGGTGTGCAGGTGCTGCTGGTAGGTGCTGAGGCTGAAATGCTCTGAGGAGAACGTGCCCATCTCCGTCACCACGGGCACCAGGGACGGGGTCACCTCCACCTTGGCCTCCCAGGAGGGAACAAACTTCAGGGACACCTTGCTGGATGCCCTCAAGCCCTCAGCATCCACGTTCCCCTCCAGCCACTTCAGGAAAGCAAGATGGATTTCCTGTGGGCAAGGATAAAGGAGAGAGATCAGGTCACCCCATGGGAAGAGACACAAACATTCCTCCAAAAACACTTTGATTCTACTTCAAAACATGGAAATTAATTCTGTTTCCTCTTCAAAAACCAAGTTCTGCTGCTTGCTCCAGTCCAGCCTGGCCTGAATACTTGACGCTGTCCTAGAGTTGAGACAACCATCTCCTCTGAAGATTAATTAAGCTCAGTTTTATCTCTGCAGCAGGGTTGGGAGTGGTCTTCCTACATCCTGGAGCGTGGAGTGCACACATTCATCTGCATCCTGCAGGTTTCTCATCGTGCTGAGATCCTCTGCTGGAAAAAGTCCTTCAGACCATCACTAAGACACAATTTAAAGGCTAAACCAATCAACCAACCAAAAATTTACTGATTTCTCAGTGGAGTATTTGCTAAAACAGCTCACACCTTCAGCTAAGGGATTATTTACTCCTATTTACACCATGTAATGATTTACTCCTAATTACACATGTAATACCCTGAAACAACTGCTCCAAATTCACTCTTTCTGGAGATAATTAATTCTGCTTTGAGAGGTTTGATGTGAAATGTTTGCCAGGTCTTTAGGAACAGCCACAAACACAAATTCTGGGACTTTTTGCTCAGTGTGCAGCTTAAATTTCAGAGAGCTGAAGTTGTCTTCAAAAAATCGTAGTTTCAATTCGACTGGAAATAAGGCACTGGTGATTCCTGCCCTCAAATTCCCAAGAGGAAGAGACCTGATTTGAAATAAAAAGGTCCAAACCAAGCCCACACCCCTCATTCCCATCACTGCTGTACCTGGGAACTGGCACACAGCTCCTGTGTGGCTGCTGAAGGCAGCACTGAGCTCTCCTGGCCTGGAACAAGATGTGTCTGAGCTCCAGCCCAACTCTCCCAAAGCCACAAACCACAAGCTGAGAGCAAACTTCCCATGAACTTCCCCTAAACAGTTATCTCTCCTCTTTCCCACATCCCACTGTTCTACCTGGAGAAGGAATGAGAGCAGTGCTCCCAACACCTTCCTCTGCATTTCCAGCCCCAGAAATGTTCTCCAATTTCACAGCTTTTGGTTTGAGTGTCAGTCCTGCAGCACCAGTGGCAGAGCAGGACACAAAAAAATAAAGAAGGATTTTCCCCAAATCCTGTCAAGCACTTGGTTCCAAACCCCAGGACAGTCCTAAGAGCAGCTAAATTTTAATTACAGAGAAATTACTCCTCGTATCTTGCTTTCCTGAAGCTCCCTCTGAGTATTTTCTGTCTAAACTCTTGGATAAAATACCTTTAAATATTTCCTTTCTTCCTCTCTTTTATTTTTCGCTCTTTATGCATCATAAATGATGATGTGATGATGATGATTAAAAGTTCTGTGAGCATTTCTTTGACTTGCACCTTCATTCAGGGCAACACCAGAGCTCTGACAGAATAAATAAATTCCTTACACATTATCCCACTTGTTTTACATACCCACAGTAACTGATTGGCTGTAACTGATATTTAGAAAAATTGCAGCTTTCATTCCTGTCAGGGAGAACATGGAAAAACTGTGCTTAATCACAGAGTGTTTTCCTGCTGCTTCCCAAACACAGGAATTCACCCAGCAGCACTGGATGTGCAAGTCCTACACACAAAAGCAGAATTTTAACTCACCTCAGGATGGGTTTACAGTCTGACAGAAATTAAGTCACAAAATAAAGGTGACTAAAGTGTGATGACGTTGGAAATAAATAAAGGAACTGCTTGAGGCTGTGTCATGAATTATGATGTGTTCTTGCCACAGAGTATTTTCTGAAAAGAACAAAACAGCACCTTTTTCTGTGAAATATCACATTATTACAAATATTCCACACAATCCCAGCCATTTACTCTCCTGAGGGTTTTATTTCAAGTGATTTCTCCTCATAGATTTTAGGCAAATGTCTTGATTTCACTGCTTCTAACACATCCTGAACCATTTAAGAATTGTTGTGTGTGTTTGATCCTCAAGCTCATTTCCCCCATCATGTCCATGTGATCAAAAACATAAACACATAATCAAGGACGGGGATTTTTACAAATTCCTGAGAAAATACGGGTTTACATGATAAACAAAGTTTCAAGTACTGGTCACAGCAGAAAACTGAGTTTTTACTGTAGGAATTTCCTTCACACAAAGTTCCAGGAACAGGGATGCTGAACCAGTGAGCTGCCCTCACAATTACACTGGCACAGAAAAAAATAACGTTATTGCATAACAAAATCAACTTCTATGTGAAGTCAGGGTTCATTTCTGCTCCCAGCCCACAGAACAGGGATAGAATCATGTCAGAACTGAGTGATTTAAGCCGAGTATTCCCAGCCTCTCCCATTCCAGCAGCATCCACCGTTCTGCAGCAGCCTCTGGTGGCCACTGATGTAGCCCAGATTTTCTCTGAGTTTTAGAAAATTTAAGCCTGTTAGTAGCTTGTTGTTGGCAGTGCTTGGCTCAGGGCAAAGACTTTCAGATTTTGTTCCTAGAACTGGCTTTTGTAAACAACTTCCATGTTCTCAAAAACAATATCCTTGCACCTGGTGTTGGGTGTTTTTCTGCTTTATTCAGTGCAGTCAGAGAGGTGCTGGCCTTGTTCACCCATCATGGAACTCTCCAAGAACTCTGCTGTGGATGAGTGGGGAAATTAATAAAACCTTCATCCTGGAGAAATAAAAACCTTTCTGGTGTGATTGGAGTCACAGGGCAGGAACACCCAAAATGCTGGACAGCTTTCCCAGGCCATTTTGGGAACGCTGGAAGATGCTGCTCTGAATTTGAATGGGTTGTGGAATCCCAGAGGCTGCAGATGTTCTGTGTCCAGGCTGTGACAGGATCTGCAGCCACTCACACAACAGCATCATGGAAAATCTTGCATTTCACAAGCTCCCAGTGACATGTTTTGTAAATTCAGTGACTGAAATGGTTGTAGGGTGGCACAAATAAATTCTGGAACTGTTCTTCATCAGGTTTGGGCAGTGGAACTGTTCTTCATCAGGTTTGGGCAGAAGAACTGAAGCCAACCCGAATTAAATTTTATAAAGTAGAGAATCCCAGCAGGGTTTGGAAGGGATTTTAAGGATCATCCATTCCCACCCCTTCCATGGCAGGGACAGCTCCCACTGTGCCAGGCTGCTCCAAACCCCAATGTCCAACCTGGCCTTGGGCACTGCCAGGGATCCAGGGGAACCCCCAACCTCCCTGGGCACCCACCCAGGGAACAATTCCCTCCAAATATCTGATTTAATCCTGTTCTCCTTCATCCTAAAGCCATTATTTCCTATAAAACTGTGGGGTTTTTTTCTTCCAATCACAAATACATTCCCTAAGGCAAAGATATTCCCTTCTTTCTCAAAGTAAGAATTAAATTTCACATCCCAAGCAAACAGCTCACTGACAAGAGAGCTACTCATCCTACTAAAATCTTCATCCCACAAGTTTAGTATTTATAACAAGAAAATGTTTCTATCAATATTTTACATGGTAAAAAATGTAATTGTAATGAATTATTTTTAAAAAGTCACCCAAAGCAGAAAAGCACTGCACCAACAGAAACCACCCAACACCTCTCACTAAAAAATCCTCCACACAGCAAAGCTCAATTTAAATATTTTCAAAAAAACCAAGGAGAGATTGTGAATCCCCAATTCAACTGATCTGGTACCAGGGACACACCAGGAGAATTCTGATTTGTCAGACTGAGAGTGGCACTGGTTGAAAGGTCCTGAGCAAGGAGGGAGATGTGGAGACCAAAAATTCCCCAAATTCCCAGAATAAGAATTAAAGCTACCGCACACTCCAGACCCTCAGCTCCTCCACCCATCAGCACAAATTGTGGTGATTGTAACATAAAGGAGGAAGAGCAAAAGCTGTGTTTTATTTATGATTTCACATCTGCTTTCCATAATTGCCAGAGTTTGGTCAGGTGTGTGCAGAGCCTGCTCCCTCACAGAAGTTCGCTTTCCCTCTCCAAAACTCTTTTTAATTTCATCATCATTAAGTTTCACTTTTCCCCAATGCTCACTTAGAGGCTGAGACTGAACAAGGAGGAAAGAGGGAGACAAAAACCAGCTGCATCTGGACCCTTCTCTGTTGCTGTATAAAATAACACAAAATTACAGCTCCTGATGGAGAAGATTTTATTTGCACCTGGGCTCTGTCAAACAATGAGAGTTCTGCACTGAGCACGTGAGCTCCCAGTTCTACTGGCTGAAAATAAACCCAAATCCAAGGCTTTATTCTTACAATCTGTTTATAGAGATAGGATTTGGATGTGGGGTTTTTCTTATTTTTATCTGCTTATTTTTTATTTTTATTTTTTATCTTTTTTTTAAATTTTTATCTGTTCATAAATGGAATTTATCTCTCACTGGGCAGATCTGGGAGCTGCTCTTTCCTAGCAAACTCCAACGATGGAGCTGGAGTTTGAAATTCCCTATCAATGGAATTCTTTGTTAAGACAAAATTCCCTCCCAGCCCAAATTCATTTGGTTCCTATTAAAAAACGTGGAGGCGAAACGAAATGAAAGCTAAAAATACAAAGCCATGAACCAAACGTTTTCCATCAGCTCCCTCCTCTCCTGTGAGGGAAAAGGAGATGATTTGAGCCCTGATGCTCCACCTGAACACTCAATATCGGGATTCAAATGTTGTACAGTGGCTGTGTTTGTGAAGCAAGGCCAAATATTCACTTGCTGGAGGCAAAGAACATGATTTTAAATCTTTTTTCCTCTTCTTTTGTATAAAATCTAATTATTTGCAATTAACTATCTCTAGTTTTGAGGAGTTTCCAGTTGATGCAGTGATTCATTATCAGCTGATGGAGTGATCAAATCTCATATATATATATCATATATTTATATGATATATA
>VWYE01028866.1:0-18976 GCA_013398995.1 Alaudala cheleensis | reverse complement strand
CATATAAAATATATATAATATAAACACAATCACACAGAGACACACACATATTTTATATAAATAAATAAATATATATTACATAGTTATTTTTATATAGTATAAAATTATATAATTTTTAAACTTTTTTTTAACTGCAAGCAAGTGAGGATTGCACAGGCACAAAGCACCCAATTTTTAGAGGAGCCTGTCTGGAGCAAAACCAGACATCACACCTCCAATAGGACTAAAATCTGCTTTTTTTTTTTCCTTTCCAGAATTGCCTGCTCCCAAAGGAGTATTACACAATTCAAATAGGATCTCAAATGTCTGTATTTCATCCCTATAGATTCCCTGATAGGAAAGGAAATATTTTAATGAAGGGTTGTCCTTTGAGTTCAACTTGAAATACAAAATATTCACACAAACACAGACAAAAAAATATCTCCATGTCCTCCTTGTCTTACACAGCCTTGCAGGTTTCAAGGTGTTAAATATGAATTAAATTTAAATTAACCACTGGAGAGCTTCCCAAGCATCTCTTGGATCAACAGAAACAATATTTAACATGACCAAAAATAAAATCTAAAAAATATATATATAAACATAAACTTATAAATATATTGATTTACTGTAAATACACATAAAGTGCTGGAAAAATTATGTTATCTACTGTTCTTATTCATTTCAAAGCCTACCTTTGAATGAGGTTTTGTAAAATACTATATATTAAGTTTACTACCTCCATCTTTCATTAAAATGCTTTGTTTTCCCTTAAAAGACAAGTATGACTTTTCCTCTAGGAAAAATTTGGGGAAATGAGAGGAATAAAAAAAAAAAAAGGCAAAAAATTTGGCAGAGAAGTGAGGAAAGATCATCTCTTGGTGATCACAGAGAAAGTGGAGAGGATGAAGAGAGGGTATTAGATCTCATTAAATAATAATAATGACAATAATGTTAATAACAATAATGATAAATTTAATAATAATATTTTTAATGCTGATGTCATTAATATTTAATAACCTTCCCAAACTCCACATTCATGCCTGGAGTCCTCAGTGTTTCCCTTCCAGACTTGAGGAAGTGCAATCCCAGAGATGGATTTTCTAACAACAGAAACAAAGGCAACAACCACAACTTTTAAACACAAAAACCTCTTTACAACTCAACCAGAATCTGGAAATACAGGAAGTACTCAAATTAATCCAGTTTTTAGGAAGTTTTTAGGAAACTCTTTTAGTATGAGCTGTTTACAATGAATTTCAGGCCATTATTTTCACCAGTGGTGTTTCAGTTCACAGGGTAAAACCCTTTAAAATCCCCATTTCTCCACTCCCTCCTCTCCCCATGGCCTGAAGAACTTCATAAAGATTTTATTGTCCTACAACTGAGGCACATTTTCATTTCATGTTCTCCTGAACTGGAGTGACTTTGGCTGCTACTCCCTGTGCATTCCCAGCATTCTGCACAGCCTGGAAATCTGGTTCAGTTTATTAATAATATTTTTATATTTCCTAAACTGCTTGGGCTGCACAAAGCACACAGAAGGACACTGAGAAAGATGGCAGGGTTGGGAACTTTGGGAATTCCCAACCAACCTGATTTTTAGGAGGTTATTTTGGGTTTGGGGGGGTGGTTCTTTAGCTGAAGAGAGGCAGAAAAAAAAAAAAGCTCATCATTTCTGAAAGATCATTCCAGAGACTCAGTCAAGTGCCTTATTTTTGTCTCCACTCTTCGGAGGGTTTTCAAAAACAAGTATTGCATTACATAAACACAGTGCATCACCCCAGCAGAAACAGCCACGGAGGGCAGTGGATCCCTTTTCCCAGCTGATACGTGGAATGCTTCGTCCAAAAAAGGGAAAAGATTCTGAACAAAGTGCTGCAAGGTATCCCTTCCCCTCTTTATTGCAGCTTTGAACAGGGAGCATCTTGGATTTCAAGCCCTTCCTGGGCTGCACGTCCAGCCACTGCTCATAAATCCCTGCCTCCACCTCAATCCAAAATTAAATTTAGCTTCCAAAAGCGCCCCTGTGTAGGCAGAAAATTCATTTGTGCAACGGGCAGCAGCAGCTCATCCTGGGGAACAGGCAGCAGGGCCCAGGGCAGGATTCAAGGATTGGTGAAAAATAACTCAAGGCTGTTGGTTTTTTGTGGAGAAAATAGTGAAAAATGAGAGGCAGCAGGTTAAAAAAAATAGAGGAATTAATTGTGGTCTTGACACTGAATTTGTTTGATCTGCATCTCTTCCTGAAGCATTCCACTTGGGAATTGGGATGCCAGAAGGATGGGAATAGGTGCTTTGCTCAGATTTGAGGGGAGGAACAAGGAGAAGGCTGTAAGGTGCATCCCAGATTTTGCTTCCTCTCCTTCCTCAGCTGCAGCAGAACAGTCTGGAAACAATCTTGCCAGCAGCTGCTCTCATCAACAAACTGTTTATTGTAAGAAAGTGGCTGGGTCAAAGGCTAAACGTCATCCAGAACTGAAAGCGTAGCTGTAAAAAAAAACCAAAAAAACCCCCCAAAAAAATCCATGCATGTGGAAAAAAAAAGCCCATGACATTGGGAAGGGAAGCATATTCCATCTGAAAGGCCAAGAGTCCACTTAAAACAGAAACTCTTGAATTGGATGGGGCAGGGTTTTACAGCACCGCGCTCGTCGCTCGCGCCGATGTCGAGGCCTCCTCGGGGTTCCTGCCCACAACAGAATTTACAGTTCTGTGTCTCGTGGTGAGAAAGAGCAAAATGGAGTTGTGCTAAACTATTCTCAAATGTTTTGTTAGTGCTAAGTCAGCTCCACATCCACACACAACAATAAAGTCAGGGCTTCTCTGATTTATTACGAATGCGCCGTTGACTTCTGTGATTTATTACAAAACCCAGGTTTAGGCTCGGGATCAGTAAATGACAAAATTTCATTTTAAAGCACGGGATGCTAAAAAAAAAAAAATCACAGGGCAAAATCTCATTTAGCAGCGTGCAGCTTTGGATCTGAGAAGTTAAAGAGCAGCTCTGAGAAGGGAACTGGTCCCACAGCAGCCCCGTAATTGGGACACGTTCACTGCCCCAGCCCATAAATCTGCTTTGGAGGGGAAAAGGACCCAGAGGAACAAGGTCCACCTTTGACACAACATCACCACGTAGCACTTCACAAAAAGGCTGATAAATCAGAGCTCTGAGAGGTGCTGATTTATCCTACCAGAAAAAAGGTGTGAGGAATTACGGCTCGGGTGTTTAATTCTTGGTGACACCTACTTTGTAACAAAATTGGTATTTTTCTGAAGGGAAAGCCTACAGTAAATTAAACCCACTGCAACTGGGCTAAAAATAAGCCCAGGCAGAAAGACATTCCACTTTTACAAATCTGAGCATTATGCATATTAAAGTGGGTTGATTTTTTTTTTTTTAATTATATAATCCAAGTCATGTTTGGAAGAATAAATTAAGATATAAATCTAACCCTAAATGCTGTACACATATATATTAAATTACTCTCAAAAGTATTCTGTATGGACTAGGAAAAAAAAAATATACAGAAGAATTTTGTTCTCAGCTAATAGGGCAATAAATTAGATGCAATATATTCAGCAGCTCAAACTGCCTCTCTTAAACAGCTATCCCATAATGCTATTTTTATTTGGTACCAAACCCTTTTTTTTTTTTTAAATACTAACAACAAAATTGTTTGTTGAAAATCTTGGAATTAGCAGCAGAGTGATTAAAGTAAATAAAACCTAAGAAAATATTTTTTCTTCTCACTGATAATAGCCAATTCTTAGCTGCAGCTTTTCCAGCAGGTTTGTTTTGCCTTTCAGCAGCGTCCACACACATCAGATGTGAATGAATTTAGTGTTCATGAATATGAAACAGCAGCACAGGAGCCAAAGATTCTCCTCTCAGCGCCGTGAACACGCTTTTAAACCCCACCAAGCTTTCAGCTGGAGCTCATTTTTGCCTCTTCTGAGGGGGAAAAAAAAAATCAAACCTCCCCACTCTGTCACACACTGGAGGGGTTTTGGAGAAATGTCTGTGAAATGTTAAGGTGAAACCACAGCACATTTGCACAGGGACCGCGACCCCGGGATTACAGCACGGCCCCGGCCCCAAAACTGATGTTCAACAGGACCCAGGGATTTCATATTCCTTCCTAACAGGACCCAGGGATTTCATATTCCTTCCTAACAGGGCCCAGGGATTTCATATTCCTTCCTAAAACACACCCAGGCTGACAGGAGTAAAAATTACAGAAGCAACATCGTGGAAAGGAAGAATTTCTTGGGAATTCTAGGCTCTAATGGCAAGAATACACTCAGTCTGTTATCCTGCTCCAAAGATAAAACCCAGTATCAAGCTACCACTGATTTCCATTTAAGATCTCTTTGCTAATCAAAGATATTTTTAAAAATTAATTTGACAGAATGAGATTTTTTTTAAGTTAAAACAAAAAAAGAAAGTAAAAAAAAATCTTCAAAAATTAAACCTGCTTTTAATTCAGCGGAGTATCAAAGCTTCAAGCTTCAAAAATACATTGTGTACACATTTTACAATAATGTAAAACTTGGATAGCAAATAGAGAACCCTGAAAGAACCCTCAGTAATGCCCAATTTATCAGAAATTAATCATTTTTTTTTTTACAAAATATGGTTGAAAATACAATATTTAAACACAGCACTCACACCAGGCTCAGCTGTGAGAATGGATCATACAAATTCCATTTACAGCCCTCCCAACTGCGTGGTTTTTTAACCTGTTGTAATTATTTTTTTCCTTTTTCAGCCTTTTCAGATTTAACACTTTCTCCTGCTGGGACTGAACCTTGTTCAGAGCAAAAGGAGGAAGATTTTTCCCTCAGAGGAAGATGGAAGATCCAATCCTCCACTGCACCTTGGATTTCAGCATCCAAGAAGGAGCTCCAGAGCCTCCTCAAGGTACATCAGGGAGAAGAATGCCTCAAATTTAATTTCTCCCTTAAAGCTGGACATAAAATTTATTTAGCACTTCCAAAACAAGGTCAAATTTTATGGAACAAAGCCAGGGTTAAGTCCAACACACCACAGGCCACGTTTGGATTTCCACATGAATAAAAGCTCAGCACTGAAATTCAGGATTTTGGGGAGAAAGAACTCAAAGAATCAGACAAGGACAGAGGCAAGACTGAGGCAGGGACTGAGAATTGTTCTGCAGACCCAAACACAGGCAGGGAGGAGCATTTCTGACAATGGCTCATTCTTTATTCTGCAGGATTTGGGATTCTCCTGATTTTTTTTTCTGAGGATAACCACCTGTCTCTGCCCCTGCAGATACTTGTGCTGTGAACAGAAGTTAATCCAATTAACTCCAAAAGGAGTTAGTTCTGTTTTTAGGACTAAACTGAATTGCACACCTAAAAAAGATGATTTTTTCACACCAAAATTTTGTATTAATCCAGGCAAGATTCTCAACTTCACAAGTGAATTTGTTTCAGTCCTTGCTTTTCTAAGACCCTCCTGACTTGGTTATTTTTCTTTTCAGTGTCACAAATGGATCCAAAATTTTTAATTCTACCACAAATCCACTCCAAAATAAACTTCTAACTGATTAAATATGAACCAACTTGGTTGAAAATCATTCTATTATAATAAATAATACCAAACTAAAAGGGTGATTTCTAAAAATGATTTGTCCTGAAGGAAAAAGTTTCAGGGATTACTTCAGTCAGTACTAAAGTGCAAAAAAAGGAGTTTAAAATGCACTTTCAGAAGAGTTGCACACAAATAATGCACTCAGACCAGACAAAATCTGTATCAATACATGACATTTAGTGATTAATTTATCCTTGGGTAAATAAGGACAGTTTGGATCTGAACATAATTGCTGGGGAAACAGGAGATTGTGAGCAAAACAATTATAATTTAATTTTGAGTTTAAAGTTTGATGTGTTCTTTCAGTTTGCCAAACCAGTGAAAAAAATAATCAGGATTGTGACAGTGGCTGTGGAAGTCAAATTCTACCAGCAAATTACCAAATGCTTCTAAAAGGAAAAAACTTCCTTGAACAGATGGAGAATTTTTTTTTATGGAGCAATAAGGACAGCAATAATTATAATAAAATTTAAAAATGTTTAATCTGCNTTTTTTTTTTTTTAAATACTAACAACAAAATTGTTTGTTGAAAATCTTGGAATTAGCAGCAGAGTGATTAAAGTAAATAAAACCTAAGAAAATATTTTTTCTTCTCACTGATAATAGCCAATTCTTAGCTGCAGCTTTTCCAGCAGGTTTGTTTTGCCTTTCAGCAGCGTTCACACACATCAGATGTGAATGAATTTAGTGTTCATGAATATGAAACAGCAGCACAGGAGCCAAAGATTCTCCTCTCAGCGCCGTGAACACGCTTTTAAACCCCACCAAGCTTTCAGCTGGAGCTCATTTTTGCCTCTTCTGAGGGGGAAAAAAAAAATCAAACCTCCCCACTCTGTCACACACTGGAGGGGTTTTGGAGAAATGTCTGTGAAATGTTAAGGTGAAACCACAGCACATTTGCACAGGGACCACGACCCCGGGATTACAGCACGGCCCCGGCCCCAAAACTGATGTTCAACAGGACCCAGGGATTTCATATTCCTTCCTAACAGGACCCAGGGATTTCATATTCCTTCCTAACAGGGCCCAGGGATTTCATATTCCTTCCTAAAACACACCCAGGCTGACAGGAGTAAAAATTACAGAAGCAACATCGTGGAAAGGAAGAATTTCTTGGGAATTCTAGGCTCTAATGGCAAGAATACACTCAGTCTGTTATCCTGCTCCAAAGATAAAACCCAGCATTAAGCTACCACTAATTTCCATTTAAGATCTCTTTGCTAATCAAAGATATTTTTAAAAATTAATTTGACAGAATGAGATTTTTTTTAAGTTAAAACAAAAAAAGAAAGTAAAAAAAAATCTTCAAAAATTAAACCTGCTTTTAATTCAGCGGAGTATCAAAGCTTCAAGCTTCAAAAATACATTGTGTACACATTTTACAATAATGTAAAACTTGGATAGCAAATAGAGAACCCTGAAAGAACCCTCAGTAATGCCCAATTTATCAGAAATTAATCATTTTTTTTTTTACAAAATATGGTTGAAAATACAATATTTAAACACAGCACTCACACCAGGCTCAGCTGTGAGAATGGATCATACAAATTCCATTTACAGCCCTCCCAACTGCGTGGTTTTTTAACCTGTTGTAATTATTTTTTTCCTTTTTCAGCCTTTTCAGATTTAACACTTTCTCCTGCTGGGACTGAACCTTGTTCAGAGCAAAAGGAGGAAGATTTTTCCCTCAGAGGAAGATGGAAGATCCAATCCTCCACTGCACCTTGGATTTCAGCATCCAAGAAGGAGCTCCAGAGCCTCCTCAAGGTACATCAGGGAGAAGAATGCCTCAAATTTAATTTCTCCCTTAAAGCTGGACATAAAATTTATTTAGCACTTCCAAAACAAGGTCAAATTTTATGGAACAAAGCCAGGGTTAAGTCCAACACACCACAGGCCACGTTTGGATTTCCACATGAATAAAAGCTCAGCACTGAAATTCAGGATTTTGGGGAGAAAGAACTCAAAGAATCAGACAAGGACAGAGGCAAGACTGAGGCAGGGACTGAGAATTGTTCTGCAGACCCAAACACAGGCAGGGAGGAGCATTTCTGACAATGGCTCATTCTTTATTCTGCAGGATTTGGGATTCTCCTGATTTTTTTTTCTGAGGATAACCACCTGTCTCTGCCCCTGCAGATATTTGTGCTGTGAACAGGAGTTAATCCAATTAACTCCAAAAGGAGTTAGTTCTGGTTTTTAGGACTAAACTGAATTGCACACCTAAAAAAGATGATTTTTCACACCAAAATTTTGTATTAATCCAGGCTAGGATTCACTTTGTTCTCTCCAGGTTCTCAACTTCAGAAGTGAATTTGTTTCAGTCCTTGCTTTTCTAAGATCATCCTGACCTTGGCTATTTTTCTTTTTAGTGTCACAAATGGATCCAAAATTTTTAATTCTACCACAAATCCACTCCAAAGATAAATTTTAACTGATTAAATACAAACCAACTTTGTTGAAAATCATTATATTGTAATAAATAATACCAAACTGAAGGGGTAATTTCTAAAAATGAATTGTCCTGAAGGAAACAGTTTCAGGGATTACTTCAATCAGTACTAAAGTGCAAAAAAAAGGAGTTTAAAATGCACTTTCAGAATAGTTGCACACAAATAATGCACTCAGACCAGACAAAATCTGTATCAATACATGAATTTAGTGATTTATTTATCCTTGGTTAAATAAGGACAGTTTGGATCTGAACATAATTGCTGGGGAAACAAGGGACTGTGTAATTAAACAATTATAATTTAATTTTGAGTTTAAAGTTTGATGTGTGCTTTCAATTTGCCAAACCAATGAAAAAAAAAATAATCAGGGTTGTGACAGTGGCTGTGGAAGTCAAATTCTACCAGCAAATTACCAAATGCTTCTAAAAGGAAAAAACTTCCTTGAACAGATGGAGAATTTTTTTTTATGGAGCAATAAGGACAGCAATAATTATAATAAAATTTAAAAATGTTTAATCTGCTAATCCTGGGCTGCCAATTAAACAGAGTGGATTGTGAAGGACAGAAAAAAGCTTGGAAATATTTAGAGAAAATTCCATTTTCACCTCCAAAAGCAAACCCTTATCTTGTCTGGATATTCAGAAATCCCACTGGACTGAAACAGCACATCCAACACTCACCCTCCCACATGTGTTTTAATATCAATATTATAACAAATTATTATCAATCTCTGTTAATATCAGTGTGTGTTATTAATATCAACAGGGCTGAAACACATAGAAGGAAAAACCTCCCATAACTGCACAAAGCTCCCAATTAAAATAAATTTAAAATAATTTAAATAATGACAGAAATATTCTAAAGAAATATTTTAATGTTTGCAAGTGTTTCTAACAAAAACCTTGGAAATTCAAATATTGATTTTAATCTCATACTGCTCATGGTGACTTTCCCAAAGAGCCCCTCTCTCCAAGGAAGCAAAAAACCAAGAATTACCATTTGTGTTCAGCTCCTGTATTTTCTTCTCCATCAGCAAATTATCACACAGAGATACCAACACCTAAAACACAGCTAAAAAATGGCAAATAACCAGAATAAAGCTCTCTCTGCTGTTCCTGGGGGAGCTGTGGTGCATTCACCAGTCCTAAAGCCAGCAATTCCAGAAAGGAGAAATGCCTTCCAGACCAGAAAAATGCACTGGTAATTGCTCACTTCATGTCCTAAGTTCTAAAGTCAAAACATGCCAGATGCAATTTTTTTNTTTTTTTTTTTACAAAATATGGTTGAAAATACAATATTTAAACACAGCACTCACACCAGGCTCAGCTGTGAGAATGGATCATACAAATTCCATTTACAGCCCTCCCAACTGCGTGGTTTTTTAACCTGTTGTAATTATTTTTTTCCTTTTTCAGCCTTTTCAGATTTAACACTTTCTCCTGCTGGGACTGAACCTTGTTCAGAGCAAAAGGAGGAAGATTTTTCCCTCAGAGGAAGATGGAAGATCCAATCCTCCACTGCACCTTGGATTTCAGCATCCAAGAAGGAGCTCCAGAGCCTCCTCAAGGTACATCAGGGAGAAGAATGCCTCAAATTTAATTTCTCCCTTAAAGCTGGACATAAAATTTATTTAGCACTTCCAAAACAAGGTCAAATTTTATGGAACAAAGCCAGGGTTAAGTCCAACACACCACAGGCCACGTTTGGATTTCCACATGAATAAAAGCTCAGCACTGAAATTCAGGATTTTGGGGAGAAAGAACTCAAAGAATCAGACAAGGACAGAGGCAAGACTGAGGCAGGGACTGAGAATTGTTCTGCAGACCCAAACACAGGCAGGGAGGAGCATTTCTGACAATGGCTCATTCTTTATTCTGCAGGATTTGGGATTCTCCTGATTTTTTTTTCTGAGGATAACCACCTGTCTCTGCCCCTGCAGATATTTGTGCTGTGAACAGGAGTTAATCCAATTAACTCCAAAAGGAGTTAGTTCTGGTTTTTAGGACTAAACTGAATTGCACACCTAAAAAAGATGATTTTTCACACCAAAATTTTGTATTAATCCAGGCTAGGATTCACTTTGTTCTCTCCAGGTTCTCAACTTCAGAAGTGAATTTGTTTCAGTCCTTGCTTTTCTAAGATCATCCTGACCTTGGCTATTTTTCTTTTTAGTGTCACAAATGGATCCAAAATTTTTAATTCTACCACAAATCCACTCCAAAGATAAATTTTAACTGATTAAATACAAACCAACTTTGTTGAAAATCATTATATTGTAATAAATAATACCAAACTGAAGGGGTAATTTCTAAAAATGAATTGTCCTGAAGGAAACAGTTTCAGGGATTACTTCAATCAGTACTAAAGTGCANAACCCTTATTCTGGATATTCAGAAATCCCACTGGGCTGAAACAGCACATCCAACACTCACCCTCCCACAAAAGTTTTAATATCAATATTATAACAAATTATTATCAATATCTGTTAATATAAGTGTGTTATTAGTATCAACATGGCTGAAACACACAGAAGGAAAAACCTCCCATAACTGCACAAAGCTCCCAATTAAAATAAATTTAAAATAATTTAAATAATGACAGAAATATTCTAAAGAAATATTTTAATGTTTCCAAGTGTTTCTAACAAAAACCTTGGAAATTCAAATATTGATTTTAATCTCATACTGCTCATGGTGACTTTCCCAAAGAGCCCCTCTCTCCAAGGAAGCAAAAAACCAAGAATTACCATTTGTGTTCAGCTCCTGTATTTTCTTCTCCATCAGCAGATTATCACACAGAGATACCAACCCCTAAAACACAGCTAAAAAATGGCAAATAACCAGAATAAAGCTCTCTCTGCTGCTCCTGGGGGAGCTGTGGTGCATTCACCAGTCCTAAAGCCAACAATTCCAGAAAGGAGAAATGCCTTCCAGACCAGAAAAATGCACTGGTAATTGCTCACTTCATGTCCTAAGTTCTAAAGTCAAAACATGCCAGATGCAATTTTTTTATTTAGACCTTGACAATTCGTGCATCAAAACACAATCCTTGCTCCTTATCTTGCAAAAGGATTGCTGAAATACCTCCTGGAATTGATTTGCATCGATCCTGACTCCATGGGAATGCTGAGACAATGCTCGCACAAAATAGTTTTTAAAACTGTTTTGAGGATCTGAAGATGTTTTTCAGTTCCTAAAGCTTGACTTTATCCCTTATAATATCCAGGCACAGCTCTGAAAATGAGACACTTTCTCCAACTGAATGCTGGTTTTCCTTTAAATGATTTTAATCATGAGACCAATGTAACTTTTTATATTTATACTGTGACCTGCTCATCAGTTGAATGGTAAATTACAGAAGAAATGGTGAATTTCTTTGTTACAAGCGTAACATCAAAAAACAATCTCAAAAACAAGTGACTGGTTCAGTAAACCACATTAATATCCATATAAATCCATAACCTCTCTTTCTGTCTCGCAGCAAATGAAAGCAGATTTATTTTTACTTAGTTTCTCTGTCTGAAGTTGTTGGGACATGGAATTCTGTAATAAGTCTATATCCAAGGGAAAGAAGCTGAACTAAAAATTGACCTGTTTGTCCAGCAACTGTTTTGAGATTCAGCAATCTGTGAACTCACTCCAAAACACTTTGGTTTCTAAATTATTTAAACTACAAATTTAAGTTCTCACCCTGTGCAAAAATCATAGATTTATTACAATTAATACTCTCAAACTGAAGAAAAAAATCCTTTTCCATGTTAAAATCTCCTCAATACTGACCCTGCTAAGGCTTGGTTTTTACTATTATTTTAATTATACATTTTTTGGGTTTTTTTTACAAATTAAGAAGCATATTTTGAAATGTTTTCTGAAGTAGTTCTTAAAACTACTTCAAACATTTCTTGGGTAAGCTCAGCAGGACGATTTAGTGCAGACTTGAGGAGGAACACACACTGGAGCAGGAAAGTGATTCTCAATAAAACAAGCTGTAAAAACCCAACGTTGTCCCACATTTCAGTGAAACCACCAGCCCAAAGCAGCCCAGTTTTTACAGCTGAAATTATGAGACATGTCCAGAACAACCAGCAGCTGTAGGGAATGCTGGAAAATGCAGCCATAAAGTTATTTTCTCCATGTTCAAGTCTAACTCCTTACCTCTGCTCTTCAGCTGTTGCCCCATTCCCCTCTCTCCTCCTCCCACACAGCCTCTGCTTTTTCATCTGCTATCAAACCACATCCACCAGCTCTTCCTCCTGCATTTTTTCTCTCCAGAGGAAAAAAAAAAAAGTCCTTATCCTCATCAGTCAAGGAGCATGCTCTGATTTACACACTCCATGGAGAACTCCCATCCCAAATTTTCTCAGGGCTGGATTCTCTGGTCTCCTCTGGGCCTCTGGCACTCGGCTAACTTTTATTATCTTGTGTATTTTGTAAGAAATAGGTAAATAAATGAGATAATTTCTGAAACTTGAGGTGGCCAGTATGACTAATGGAATGAAATGATACACAGATTTAAATAATTACATTTTTAAAACGTATTAATATATATATACACACATACACAAGGCTGTATATAGAATTATGAAGTTTGCAGGAGCAAACTTCATCCCTGCTGTGGATCCTCTAGGAAATGCTGGCAGAGATAAAACTGGGACCAGCTGAAATTGCTGAAACGGCATCACCTCATCCTGAGATGAACAGCTCTGGATGACCTCATTGTAAAATACAGGTTGCCCTGATGGACCTTTACACAGGATACTTTTCCTGGTAGAAGAAAACCATATATACCATAAAAACCAGCCAGCACAAGATGTATTCTGATTTATTCTTCCTTCTGAGAAAACCTTGCCTCCTTATTCCTGTAAACCCTTTGTCATTCATGTCACCAAGTGCCAAGTGAGCAGAGTGGTTTATTAAAGTGGAACACCCCCCTAAAAAACAGAGCTTTCACAGGACACCAGCACTAGAAATGACAGCAAACTTTGTGATTTCAGCCAACAGCTGCTCTTTAATCAGCTTTTCACTCTAAGAACTGCATCGTGTCAGCCAGACAGGCACATGCCAAATTCCACTGCCCCTGCACCTGGGATTTCGTGATTTCCTCACCATGTCACAGACCACTGCTGGGAATGAACTGTCACAGCAGAAACGTGACACAGTCCCCAAGGCAGTCCCTTCCCCATCAACTGCTGGCACAAGCCACACCTGATAATGGTTTTTTTGGAGTCTTTGCCCAGTGACAAACCCAGAGAACACCAGGGTGTCTTTTAAATCAGCAACTCGAATTCAACGCCAATCTTAATTCTCCAGAATAAATCCAGCCTGATAAACTTCAACAATAAACTTGGTGTAGACCTTTTTTTTTGCCTGATAACATGACTACGTTGTCAAAGGAATAAAATACATATTCAGAAGGCTGCAAATGCAGTGTTTCAAAAGCAGCTGAAGTCTGCAGTTATTTCTTTTCTGAAGAGCGGCACAAGAAGACGCTTCTATTTCCTCTTAGTTATAAACATTTATTTATCTGTGCATTTATTCAACTTGTCCCTTCAATTAAAATACATGCTAATTAAATTTATATTCTGGCCATAATAATTAGAAGTGAAGCCACAAAAGGAGCCCTGATGGAAGTGTCAGACAGCCACTGCAACGATTTCCCATTGTGGGAAGGAGGCGTCACTTCTGAGCAATGGTAACTCGAGAGCATCTCTGGGCTCCAGCTGATGCCAAGCCTGCTCTCATTTTCCCAGTCTCACTTCCATAAATTAGCTGCAGGCCCCGTGGACAGTCAGGGAATCTCGAGGGGTTTTTTAATTTTTTTTATGTTTGGAAATCCTCCACTTTTGTCAGATCTTTAGCAGTGAGGTCAGAGCGGTGCCGAACGGCCGCGGGGTTTGTCACCAGTCAGGGATTCCTGCTCTCCAAAATCCCCCATCTGCTCCAGGGCAGCCCTGACTCCAAAGGCTTCATCAGGAGTGCTCATAAAACCCACAGGCAGCCACCTGAACCACAGCCTTCACACCAAGGCAGAACGTGACACCTGAACTGGGATCAACCTGCCATCCCAATGAGGGGTTTGACTTTTGAAATTCAGATCCCCATCACAAACTCCAAGATAAAACTGGGACTAAGAGAACTCAGCCTTACCACTCTTTGAGTAACCTGCACTCAAGGAATGCTCAGGCCTGGTGCTGCTCTCTGTCATCTCCCAGAGTGAGAAGGCAGCAGCAGACCAGGACCACAAATGTTTCAAATACAGATGACAGAAGCCATTCTGGGGGCATAATGAAATTTTCCATTCTCTGCAGCACAGAAGGAACATGCCTGCTGAAGAGAGTGGTTGTGAAGGATCATGCACACTGCCTCGAAGCCAGCCTTGAAACATGAGAGAATCCAATTGCATGAGTGGCACTTTGGTCAGATGCCACATCCTGAGATGATCACATCAGAGCTGGCTCCACAGAAAGATGAAATGCTCCTCAGTGCAAAAGGCACTAACTTTTAGTTCTCACAGCACCATAAAGACCCTTTTCATGGAGATTGCCACAAACAACATCTTTTCTTTCACTCCTCAAAGCTTCCTGCATTCTTCCAAATGATCCTCAAAAACATTTATTGAATCAATACATGGCCCAGAAGTTGTTTACAAACCACAATGCAAAGTCAGGATTGCTGTTCATTATTATGTGCCTACAAATGTGCTTGGTGCTTGTTTAACAGGAACAGCATGTTTGCTGCCATCCTGCAGAAGGAAAACACAATTTGGAGTACAGAAGTGTAAAACAAAGGCAATGTTTGCCAGATTTCCCTTTCCCTCTCCCCTAAAAACACGGGAAACATTCCCTTGAAGATAAACAGCAAAAAAAGGAAAAGGTATCTTCAAGCACCACCTGGAATTACTTGGCCTAAAATTTGGAATTCCCTTCATCTCCCACCAAGATTTCTTAATTGGAAATGTTTTGCTGTGATCTGACACTACATGCCACCAATTCCTGTGGGATTTCAAAGGCTGCTTTAAAACTCAGGAAATATTTTACAGGGCAGTTGCTGCAAACATGCAAAGATATCTGAATGCAAATCTATGTACAACACACCGGGCATAAAATGCTTTCCATCCCTGCCTTGGTTCACCCCTTGAAATCCAGCTCAGAAGTGTCCCCTGCTGGCAAACACCTTCCCCTCACTGCAGATGGAGGGAAAGCCTCAAATGCATCCAGTTTTGGGAGCAACAGAGATTTCTGGGGATTTTAACAGCATGATAACGCTGATGTGGCTCAGCTGGGCAGGGCACTGGTCTGGACTGGTGAATGCACTGGGAATAGCTGCAGCATCCCAGCTTCTCCTCAAAAAACAGCTCCAGGAAAAGGGCTGATAAAAGTTTCAAGAGTGATCAAATTAGGAGATAATCCAGCCTTCTAAGAATTAGAGAATTCCAGAGTGGATTGGTTTGGGAGAGACCTTAAAGATCATCTCATTCCCACCCTTATTATGGCAGGGACAGCTCCCACTGTGNCCTGCCACCCCGGGATCAGGGCTCAGGAACAGGGATCCCAGCCCAGATCAGTGCATTTGGATGGAAATTTTGTGATATTTCAGGAAAATGGGGTGCAGAGGTCACTCTGGGCATTGCCTGTCCCTCTGAGCAATCCTGAACTCCACAGCACATTCCTGGTGCTGGGGATCTCCTCAGGAAGGGGGAGTTCTGCAGTGGATTTAAATGGCCTCTGGATTTCACCACAAAGAAATGGACACAAATATAAAATATTGGTCCTTTCTTACCTGGCCCTCAGCTTTTAGCAAAGCAGAGGATAAAGTTCTGTCTGCAGGAAGCTGCTGAGAAATCAGTCAGTAGTGAGTGAGTGAGCTCAAAGCAGCACTTATCCAAACATTCATGGAATCATGGGATGGTTTGGGTTGGAAGGGACCTCAAATCTCATCCAGTCCTCCAGGGACAGCTCCCACTGTGCCAGGCTGCTCCCACCCTCAATGTCCAAGCTGGCCTTGGGCACTGCCAGGGATCCAGGGGCAGCCCCAGCTGCTCTGGGCACCCTGTGCCAGGCACTGCCCACCCTGCCAGGGAACAATTCCTGCCCCACATCCCATCTAACCCCTCCCTCCTTCACCTTAAAGCCATATTTACAGGAGGCAGCACAAACAAAGCTCATTTGTCAATCAAATCCTGTTTCCCACCAGGATAAACAATCTCTCAATTGACCAAAAGAATTTTTGTCTCACAAATCAGTAAAAAGCTTTTTATAGTTTCACAGCCATGTTGCACTGTAGGGTGGTTAAAAAACTGCCTCTGAACAGAGAGCCAAGGAAAATTTCTTGAAAAAGTTTCTTGTGAATGTGTCATTAATCCTCATCATCTCCTCCTCCATGCCTTCTACCTGCAGCCACTATTACTACTCCTGATATAATGGAATTATCAACATGGGAAGAGCCCCTGAGGATCAGCCAGAGCCACCCCAGCAGCTCCAGCACCAGCCCAAAGCCTGTCCCCAAGGGCCACCCCCAGACTGCTCCTGAGCACTGCCACACACAGGGACTCCAAACCTCCCTGGGCAGCTCAGCCCAAGGCCTGACCACTCTGCCAGGGGAATTTTCCTTCCCAATCTCCACCCTGAGCCTGCCCTGGTGCCATTGGAGGCCATTTCCTCTCCTCCTTTCCCTTGGGACAGGGCAGCAGAGCCTGACACCCCCTCACTGCCCCTCCTGGCAGGGACTTGTGCAGAGCCACAAGGGCCCCCCTGAGGTACTCCTTTGCTCCAGCCTCAGCTCCTTCCCAGCTCCCTCAGCTGCTCCTCCCAGCATTTGTTCTCCAGCCCCTTCCCCAGCTTGGTTCTTTTCTCTGGACATGGCATCTCCCACACCATCTCTTGCCTTTCTCCCCTTTCCAAATGGACCAGTTAAATCCTTCTCAACAGCACAGGCAAAGGGTTTTTATTCAGAACAAAACGAATTTTAAAGGCAAGGTGTTAATTTAATGTCCCTCAGTGATCCAAGCAAACTCTGTGCATCTGTAGATCCATGAAAAGGACAACATCAAACAGGACCTTGAGGGGCTGCAGCGTGGCCAGGNCCCAATCTCCACCCTGAGCCTGCCCTGGTGCCATTTGAGGCCATTTCCTCTCCTCCTTTCCCTTGGGACAGGGCAGCAGAGCCTGACACCCCCTCACTGCCCCTCCTGGCAGGGACTTGTGCAGAGCCACAAGGACCCCCCTGAGCCTCCTTTTCTCCAGCCTCAGCCCCTTCCCAGCTCAGCTGCTTCTCCCAGGATTTGTCTCCCAGCCCCTTCCTCAGCTTGGTTCTCTTTTCTATGGACATGGCATCTCCCACACCATCTCTTGTCTCTCTCCCCTTTCCAAATGGATCAGTTGAATCCTTCTCAACAGCACAAGCAAAGGGTTTTTATTCAGAACAAAACGAATTTTAAAGGCAAGGTGTTAATTTAATGTCCCTCAGTGATCCAAGCAAACTCTGTGCATCTGTAGATCCATGAAAAGGACAACATCAAACAGGACCTTGAGGGGCTGCAGCGTGGCCAGGGCAGGGAATGGAGCTGGGGAAGGGGCTGGAGCCCCAGGAGGGGCTGAGGGAGCTGGGAAGGGGCTGAGCCTGGAGCAAAGGAGGCTCAGGGGGGCCCTTGTGGCTCTGCACAAGTCCCTGCCAGGAGGGGACAGGGAAAGGAGGAGAGGAAACGGCCTCCAATGGCACCAGGGCAGGCTCAGGGTGGAGATTGGGCAAGAAAATTCCCCTGGCAGAGTGGTCAGGCCTTGGGCTGAGCTGCCCAGGGAGGTTTGGAGTCCCTGTGTGTGGCAGTGCTCAGGAGCAGTCTGGGGGCGGCCCTTGGGGCCAGGGGTTGGGCTGGTGCTGGAGCTGCTGGGGTGGCTCTGGCTGATCCTGAGGGGCTCTTCCCACCCTGGGGATTCCATGATTCTGTGATTCTCATTCTTTGCCTTGGCACAGAATTCCCTGTGAAAAACATCCTACCCTGGACTGCTGCAAAATCTCCTCCACAAACTCAGCTGCTTTTAAGCTTTTACCTCTATCAAACAACTGGAACTCAGAAGTTTCCAAATTTAACTCATAGACCAACAGTTCTGTGAGGAAACCCCACTAAGAAAAATGTGCAGAGTAATACAAGACTGAGGAGAAAGAAGAAAGATGTGCTAAAATATCCAGAATTTACTCCACCACGTGATGCTGTGACAAGTGTTACAAATGTTCACTGAGATACAAAAACCAGACCAAAACAGCTCTGAACTGTTGAATTTGGACCCAATTCCCAGGTAAATTCATTATCCTGAGTGCTCATGAAACAAAAAGAGGGAGAAAGGGAGTTACAGACTGTCACAAACCATCTCCTTGCAGATCAATTCCCTTCAGAACCACACTCCAACACCAAACAGGAATTCCAAGCAGGAATTATCACCAGAATCCACACACTGACACTTCCCATGAATGCCAACACTGAAAAAAAAGTTTGCTTCATAATTTGTTTGGCTCTTCTGGGTTTGCAACTTTTTGGTTGTAAAGAAACAAAAATGAATTTGAGGAGGGGAGAGGGAAGAACACAAAAGCAGCAAATGCAAACCCTCCCTGCACACACAGTCAAATTCCTTTGAATTTCTTATGGAAAACAGCCCTAAATCCATGGAGTTCAATTATAAATATTTTTAATTGATAGCACAATTAGGTGAAGTTTTATAGAAACATTAAATCCCTTCCCCAAAACCAGTAAGGTGCTTCAGGAAATAATTGGTACAGATGCATTTACAATGCTCCATCTAATCTAATTTTCCTTTAGCTACTACTGTAGCTACTTTGCCTTGAGAGAGATTTTAATTTCTAGCCAAGAAACAACCTGGGGAAAGCTTTCAAGTACAAAGGTTTTTTGCTCATACTCAAATAATGAGGTTTTTTTT
>VWYE01028848.1:0-18540 GCA_013398995.1 Alaudala cheleensis | reverse complement strand
TTGCTAACCCAGGTCCCCTTGTCCTGCTTTTGCAGCTAATTGGTTTGGTTTGATTTTTTATTCACCCCTTGCCTTGGGTTGAAAGAGGCATTCCAGAAAGTCACTTCTTGGAATTTGGTACTAATTGACTGAAGTAACTCAAAAGTAGAGGATATACAGGAAAACAAATACATTTCTTGAAACATTATTTTCTTGCATTCAGCTTTGACTGGGAAAGGAAATACTGCTCACAGTTACACTCGAACCTTGTTATAGCTGGTCATCCCATCAACTGTACGTGATTCATACAATTTTTTGCACCTTATTTCCATTCATAAACTGACAGAACATCAAAAGCTGTCATATTCTGTCTCTTCTTGTTCTGCTGCTCAGCCCTGAATGGTCTGGTTATTAGCTGACCTACTTGACTGAGTAACTGGAGAAAATACCCTCTTTCTTCTGCAGATGGTTCCTAGCCTGTCCTGATCCTGCCCCATCCAGCTGGATGGCTGGGGAAAGTGAAGGATGATCATTCCCATTACTCAGAACTCAGGTCCTGGTCTGCTCAAGGGCTGCATAACAGACAAGATGTACCCCAAGGCAGGGGCAGTGGGCATAAGGAGAGGTGAGCCCAAGTCCCTCCTTCTTAGCACATGTGCAATTTATTAATACAGATGTGCACCACTGTCTTGGCAAAATGTTTTAACACACTTCTGAGAAAGACATCCCCCTCCAATGATGTCAACAGTGTTAAAATAGCAACAAAGCAATATGCTTATCAAGTAAGTATCAAAGCCAGGCTAAATCAGCAATGTAGTGTTGATGGTAATTCATCAAATTAGTGAAATCACTATGTAAGGATTGATTAATTTGGCTACTAATTTGAAGTCTAAGGGGATGACTCTCCTTCTGAGGCAGGTGGTCTTCTGGGATTTCCAGTAAGTCAATCAGATCTATAATTGCAAGCTGGCTAAATCATATGGAAAATAAATTATCATCTGACACTTCAGCCACCACAACAGAACCAGCTGCACATATGTGGTGCAGGAGGGCTGGGAAGGACTCTCCAATACCTTTTGTTTCATCACACAGTGTTTACTCACTAGCAGGATGAAAAGTCATCAGGGCTCAAGAGCAGAGGGCTGCTAAGCTGTGGAGCACATTTGAAGCTGTGGTCTGTCCCTCATCTGTGGTTGCAGTTGGCATGTTGGCATATTCCCAGGGATTGTGGATGTGTTTGGTTTAATGAGAGGGAACTAAAAGGCCTGCTGCATTTTCAGATGTGTTTGCATCGCTCAGAATGCTGGGTGCAGGCTCTTTTAGTGTTGCTGAGGGAAGTCTTGCTGACTTCAACTGTGTGCAAGTTTGATCATGTTTCTTTCTGGATACAGTGAGAGGTTGCAGAGCCTCTCAGAGGAACCAGGGGGTGAATGGATTTTCTGGATGCTGGGGATGTTGGGACTCTTCCCCTTTGCTGGTACTGTGACTCCAGCCCTGTTCAGGCTCCTCACCTCAGTGTGTTATGCTGCAGGGCCTGGCCAGGGCTGGGTTTCTGAAGTGCCCAACCGGCAGGAACCACTGGTCTCTGGAGAGCTGATCTCACCCAAATGGCCGCTGCCAGGAAAGCTCCAGATGAAAGGCTGAGAATTGCTTTCTCTAATGGCTTTGTATCCAGCAAAATGTTTTGTTGCCTTATTTATGACTTCTTCTGTAACATGGGATGAAAAGGCTGAAGGCTTCCTTTTATTTTTGCCTGCAAACTCCCTCTCACTGCTGTGGATTTGCAAGTTTTTTAGCGGGATAAAAGTTGTGGCTGAGGCTGGCCTTCCCCTGAGTTGTTTCATTATGCTGTTGACATGAACACTAAATCCTGGTTTCCTTTGCTGCGTGCTGAAGGTCACTGCTGCAGTATGATCGTAATGAGCCTCATAAGCCAGTGTCTCATCTCGGCAGAGCTCTCTGCGGGTTGCCCAAAAAAAACCCCAACCATTTATTCTTTAACCTTATCAGTCTACAGATGCCGAAGGCATCGTGTGAGCCTGAGTCTTGTAGCTCATCGATGTTGGATGATGCTTTGATCTTATGAGACTTAGGGGCTAGCAGAAGGAATTAGGCAGTGGAATAAAAGTAGGCAGTGTTTCAGGTAGTAAATGCAAGACTCAGCATCAGAATGCCCACGCTGAAAGTAATGGTCCTTGTGCTGTGTATCCTGTATAATCTGGCAGGAAGAGGTGGTCATGCAAGCCAATTCTGGTTTTTGGCTACACACAGTCTATAAGAGGTATATGGAAAAGTCCTTCAGTAGGTTGCAGGTCCTGAAACAGAGGGATAAGTTGGAAAAGAGCCATTTAAATAAATGCACCTGCAGCTTCTCCACCCTCTCTCTGATCATAGTTTTCCAGTTAAACACCTGCACATTTAGAACACATTAAAATAATAATTTCATGCTCCACTGACTACCCTGGCTATTAAAAACATGGAGGGATAGTCTGGGAATACCCAAACAATGTTCTTTTGAGTGGGTCTGTTGTTGTATAGATCAACATCAAGAAGTAATGTTGTAATTTAGATTGTGTGAGTTCAGTTTAATTAAAAATACAAAGAGAGGGAAGAAAAATCAGACAAATGTTGAAATAAAGCACCTGAGAGGAAAATGCTTGTCAGAGCCTTTATTGTTATAGATCAAAATCTATTTTTGGATGTGAATATGTTTCTTGAGGAAGTGAAAACACATTGGTGGCATATCTGTAGTGTTCCCATGCACACCTCCACCTGCATCATGGGCTGAGCTCCTTAATGGGTGCCTCTCTGGATGGGAGTGTTGGCTTTCCATGCATTTTATTGCTTGGGTCATGGCTGCACCATACCCTGAGTGTGCAGATAAAGAGCTCAAGGACTCGCTAGGGTCTGCAGCTCTGGGCATTTACCTTTCTGACACAGCTTCTCTTCTCTGCTCCATGTTGCTTCTCTATGTCCTCCCCTTGCTTGCAGAACAAGGCTGAGCTGATGAAACACAGACTGTCCCTCTAGTGCTGGCTTCCCTTGCAGGTGTCATGGTCTCAGCCTGCTAGTTCACTTCTGTTAAACATGATTACTTCTGAGTCAGTCTCAGGTCAGCAGGAGGGAGTTCATCTCCTCCATCTTTCAGATGTCTGAAAATTATCTGGAATTTAAAGCCTGTTGGAGTGAGGCTACCATTACAGAAAAGAGAGGAGGAATGGGGTTGTCTAAAGGCTAATTCCTTTCTCCTTCCCCCTTGTCTTCAAGCAATAAGCCAGGGAGACTGCCCTGCTGAACAGGGATGTGCTAGGGAGGAAGCGGAGCACCCCACACTCTGGTCCAAGGCAGAAACTTCTGAAAGCTCCTGCCCTACCCGGCGGTCTGCTCTGGTGCTGTGTTCTTGGTCAGGCTGGCTGTGACATGATGTGCTTGCAAAGCCCTGCTTTGTGTGACCCCAGGAGAGTTAATTCACTCCCCCTTAGCCACCTGCAGGAGGGTGGATAGCACAAGCTGTCGTTAGAGTGTGAGAATTTTCCTCTGGATTTGTGAGCTGAAACGAGGATCCATGGACCTTTATGAGGCTGTATTTAGAGCCATATTTGCTGCTCAGCACAGTGAGGAAGAGATTGCTGTAAGAGACAAGGGAAGGTGCTCATCTGTGATCCAGACAGCGTGTGACAGCTGATTCAGCCTGGATCGGGCAGCCGAGCGTGCAGTGCGCAGTGGGTTTGTGCATCCTGCTCCGATCCCTGTTACAAATGGTCCTGGGCTGGAGCTGCTTGCTGACGGTGCAAACACCCCTGGGGAGGGAGGGAGGCAGCTGCAGAGCCGGTGCTGTGCGAAAGCCAATTATCCGGACGTGGTTTTCAGCAGGAGGGACTTCTCAAAGCACGGGAGCAAGGAAATATGCTAACTCCAAAAGCTGCCTTATTCTTTGGTTTTGCTTTATTTTAAAGCTGTATCTGCCTCACTAGAGATCCAGCTTTCCTCCTGTGTGCTCCTCCTGTCCAAGGCAGGCTCTCCTGCGCCTTTGCCATTCTCTCTGTGGTAAGAGGTGTCTTAAAAACTGCAAAGAGCAGAAGTTCCTCCTCTTCCTTGGGCAATCTGTCAGTGTCCTGGTTAGTGGTATGCCTGCCCAAGGGCATCATTCTGTGCTGTGCTTTGCTTGAAGCTCACTCCTCTTAGTGGCCCTGATCAGTGAGCAGAGAGCTAAGTCAAAATCTGACTGCAAAATAANTCAGTATTGATTAACTGTAATTTTAAGCCTGTTTGGACAATTCAGCCACTTGACTGAGGGGTTGGAACACAGTGAAAGAAATGTTAATAAGTGTAGCTCCCCATTTGATCATGAGCTTAAATTTTAAAATCCTTCGTGAAGGAATTGAGTTATTGTATTCCCACAGAGAAGACAGTTTGATTTATGACCTTTTGATGTCCCAAATACAATTAGCACTCCATCAGTATGCAGATACTATCACGGGGTCCAATGACTTGAATGACTTCCAGTTACCCCTCTATCGGCAAGAGGTGTCAGAGCTAATGAAATTCTCTCCAAAAATTATTGATTCATTAGACAACACAATCCTTTGGCTGTCCTTTGCCCAGTGAACTGTCAGGAAAAATGCATCTTGGGATGTCAAAATGTTCCTCCTGTTTCTTATCACAGTTCTTTCTCCTCTCTGATGTTCCCCCGGGTCACTCACATCATACACTGCTCGTAGTAACACACTGGGGGCTTTTGAGCGCCCAAAAAAGTGTGACCCTCTGCCCAGGGTTGGGTAGTGCAGATATGCCTGGCAGAACAGATGCTGTCTCCTGAGCTGAGGTACTCACATGGCCAAAATCCAAGCTGAAAGACAGCAATTTCATCTTGGAGCATGTGGGGTAAAGGAGGTAGATCTGGTGATTTGCAGAAAGCCTGGTAATTCCTGTGGTTGGCACCAGGGATATTCTTAACAGATAAGTGACAGCCAGAGCCCACAAAAATATTCTTTTAAAAACTCTTAGTGACAGCATCCTAACCTTATGTAAATAAACCTCTTCCCTGTGCCCCTGCAGTACGTTAAGATAATGCTCTTTGATAACATTGTGTGAGGGAGTTGGAGAACACAGAGTCACAGAGCTTAGCCAGAACTTAACAGAACTTCATGTTTCTGCTTTCCTCTCTTCACGGATGCACTTTGGGCTGTTCTCCCTTCATTTAATTACTGTGATGATAGCCGCAATGTTTCCAGATGCATTTTTAATTTATTTCCTTTCCCAAACAACCGCTGGAATGGCAGGAAATGCTAAATTAGCAGCAGACAGCCAGGGTGCTGCACAGCTGAGGCCAGGCTCAGTGACAGCTTGTGCCTGCTCATGTAGCATGGAAGTCTTTACTCACCCAGTATCCAGAGCAAATGAAATTTGATGAGCCTTCTGCCTTTTCTGAGGGGGAGCTGGGCGGTTGTTTTTTTGCCCTCTTCACACTGCCAGCTCTGTGCACCAATTAATCCATGCTAAAAGGACTTTCAATGAGCTTGTTATTCTGTGGGCTTGTGAAGTGGCAGCTCACCAGATTTGAGCTCGTTTCAGATGTTTAATAGATAGAAAAGTTGATCACTTGGAAGCTGAACCCACACTCTGGAGACTCTCCCAATGCTGTGAAACACTCTGGGATCCCGCAGTTTGGGAAAGGCCAGGTATTTATGAGATAGAAGAACTTTTAGCCTAAGTAAAAACAAACACCTGGATACCTGCCTGAACTTCATATTATTTGAACTCTGTTGTGAATGCCCCTCTCTTGACACAGTGCTGTAATGTTTCATCTTCCCATCAATACAGGCAGTGATAAGCAAATAGAAAGATAATCACTAGCAGATTAGCTGTTGCTTTGGAAGATTATGCTTCAAAGTTATGCAAATTTTGCTGTCTTCATTGAATCCAGCATGCACACAGAACTAAATTTTCTTGTTTTATTGGCCTTGTTTGTAATAAATAAATGCAAGCTGAAAAACATATTTGGAGCATATAAATATGGATTTGTTTGAGGCACGATGCTTCTCAGGCAAACTTAGAAGGATCCTTGCCAGCAATTTATGAGGACAGACTGTGTGTGATCCCAGGAGAATACTTTGCCATCAGCATCAGATGACACCTTAAAGGACAGAATGAAATCTTGGCTAAGGACAGCAGCCACCTTAGGTACGGGGAGATTTCCTTTTGTTGTTGTTTTGCAGCTTTGGGATACTTCTTTTTTAACCAAGTTAGTACAAAAATAAGAGCATCCAAATTATCACTGTTTGGGGTCAGGGTTAGAGGTCACAGTTTGTACAGAGAGCACCAAAGCAGGCATGCTGCAAATGCTCTCTGTATAAAGCTTAAGGAGGGGCTGTCCAGGGAAGGAATATGAGCAATAAATTGCCTGGAAGTTTGCAGACTGCAGAGTCCCTCAGTGATGGCAGATGCTGTGCAAAATAGTCTGTTCCGGTGTTCTAAGTTTTGTGCCAGAAAATCAGCAAGACAGCAGCAAAAGTAATGAAATTCTGTGGTTGAAAGCAGCAGAGGGAGAGTAGTTTGTGATGAGTGTCATTTTTTCTTCCAGGTTACTATTTTTTGAGTCTTCTGGACTCTATTGTGCTTTGGTGGACCTAGGCAGTTTGAGCATGGGCTAAGTCAGGCTTTTGCAAACTTGGCAGGCAGAGGTGCTTTTAGTTCATCTGTNATTACAGTGGAGCGGGAGAGGTCCAGATGCCCTGCAGGATTAACCAGGATTTAAACGTGTTTGGGTTTTTTCTCCATCCTGGGCATGCAGTAGGTTTTGCATTACCTCTTGGAAAAGCCTGCATGTGCCACTCGGATCCCTCTCCTGCCTCTTCAGCCTATTTTGGGATGGGCTATTTTTGGATTGCAGCACAGGTGACGTGCCTGGGAAAAGCGGCATCGCTAACGATGGCTGCGGCGCTGCTGGGAGGATGACACCTTGCTGTTCCTCTCAAGTGGAGGGTTTCAATGAGTCACTGCCTTGTGATTTATTGGGGAGTTTTAGTTCTCGTGCTAGTTCTCAGCAGCTGACACGGAGAAGGAGAAAAAAGTCCACCCCACAACAAAACCCTGCTAGAGAAGAAAAGTGAAGGGCATGTTCTATCCATTGCAGCCTTTGGTATAGGCTGGGGTGATTGTTACACTAGTCTAGATGAAAATATAATGCAGTTACAACTTTGGATATATTTGCTCTCAAAAATACTAATGCTAGGTAATTACTCTTTTTTTTTTTTTTTTTGTGNTTTTTTGCACATGTATCCTGCCTATCAAGTGATATCCAGCACTAGAGCATTTGATGAGTACTTTCAGTGTTCAGCTCAGTTAAATCTCCTGGTTGAGAGCTGTTCCTAAAAACATTTACACAGTTATGTCTTGTTATAAATTATCTGAAGTCTGTTATTTAGCTGTGATTGGTATGTTTGTGTGCAGAATAGAACGTGCTTTGTTTATTGAGACTTTTCTTTCCCTAACATACTGCAACTGGATTCATGTCCCAGGTCCCACACCCTGCCATAATGCAGGTTATCCTGTATTTACTCAAATATTCTGTTTATTGCCCGTGTCTTGCTGGTTTGTTAAAAGCAGAAATTAAGCTGTTTTCAGTCACATTCCCCTAAGTTGTCTCAGGCTAAGTGAGGCTTGCAGATGATGTGCTGGAATTAAATCCCAATTACGTTAATAAGGAGAAAGCAATTGAAAAGTTGCACGTGGTCTGTGCTGGGGCACCAAGGATGTTGTCTGTCAGCAGCAGGCACAGGGCTGAGGTTTCAAGAGCCCTTGAGCTCGCAGAGCTGCTCCCATTAGTNAAGTTTGCAGACTGCAGAGTCCCTCAGTGATGGCAGATGCTGTGCAAAATAGTCTGTTCCAGTGTTCCGAATGTTGTGCCAGAAAATCAGCATGACAGCAGCAAAGTCATGAAATTCTGTGGTTGAAAGCAGCAGAGGGAGAGTAGTTTGAGCTGGGTGTCATTTTTTTCTTCCAGGTTACTATTTTTTGAGTCTTCTGGACTCTATTGTGCTTCGGTGGACCTAGGCAGTGTGAGTATGGGCTAAGTCAGGCTTTTGAAACTTGGCAGGCAGAGGTGCTTTTAGTTCATCTGTTGTTGCAGAGCCTGTAGATAGCCCAGGAAATGGGTGAAATTCATGAAAATTCAATGTTCACATTGTTGCCTTTTCTTAAATCCTTTCACAAGCCCTTGGAGTATCTGATCTGAGCCCTGTTCCTTTCTCTTCAGTTTGCCTGTCTGCAATTTGTCTTGGGGAGATCTTAGATGGTGATGACAAAAAGCCACAAAATAAATATAAAAGGGCATTAGTTTGACAGGAGGGCTTACACCTGCTTTCACCGTCTGTGATCTGCTGCACAGGGAACAGAGTTTTGGGGAGTTTGAGGTTCCCTCACTAAAACACATTTGATCCCACGGTGCTGTCAGAGAAGCAGAACCCACTTGCAGTTATCCCTAGTTAAATGAGGGATAAAGCTGAATCCTGATGTTTCAGAGCCCCAGGTAGGGTGTTGGACTCTGGCAATGCTCTGCTGTACCCCACCACAGCAGAATTCTCTTCAGTGGCCCCATATCTGCTGCAGCAGTATGTGGAGAGGTGCCCAGCTCCACCTCCTGCATCTTTCCACCTCCCAGCATAGGAAGGTGACAAGGTGTGACTGCTGTGGGCTCTTCTCTGGCAGCAGTTGAACATGTTGGTGCTTAAATGCTCGTCTCACACCTCAGTGTTCCAATCAGCATTACAGTGGAGCGGGAG
The DNA here is from genome assembly GCA_013398995.1 of Alaudala cheleensis. Lineage (NCBI taxonomy): Eukaryota > Metazoa > Chordata > Aves > Passeriformes > Alaudidae > Alaudala > Alaudala cheleensis. Next base: position 9,778 of record VWYE01028848.1, on the reverse strand, counting down.
AGGTCCAGATGCCCTGCAGGATTAACCAGGATTTAAACGTGTTTGGGTTTTTTCTCCATCCTGGGCATGCAGTAGGTTTTGCATTACCTGTTGGAAAAGCCTGCACATGTCACTTGGATCCCTCTCCTGCCTCTTCAGCCTATTTTGGGATGGGCTATTTTTGGACTGCAGTACAGGTGGCGTGCCTGGGAAAAGCGGCATCGCTAACGATGGCTGCGGCGCTGCTGGGAGGATGACACCTTGCTGTTCCTCTCAAGTGGAGGGTTTCAATGAGTCACTGCCTTGTGATTTATTGGGGAGTTTTAGTTCTCGTGCTAGTTCTCAGCAGCTGACACGGAGAAGGAGAAAAAAGTCCACCCCACAACAAAACCCTGCTAGAGAAGAAAAGTGAAGGGCATGTTCTATCCATTGCAGCCTTTGGTATAAGATGGGGTGATTGTTACACTAGTTTAGATAAAAATATAATGCAGTTACAACTGTGGATATGTTTGTTCTCAAAAATGCTAATGTTAGGTAATTACTCTTTTTTTTGCACATGTATCCTGCCTATCAAGTGAGATCCAACACTAGAGCATTTGATTAGTACCTTCAATGTTCAGCTCAGTTAAATCTCCTGGTTGAGAGCTGTTCCTAAAAACATTTACACAGTTATGTCTTGTTATAAATTATCTGAAGTCTGTTATTTAGCTGTGATTGGTATGTTTGTGTGCAGAATAGAACGTGCTTTGTTTATTGAGACTTTTCTTTCCCTAACATACTGCAACTGGATTCATGTCCCAGGTCCCACACCCTGCCATAATGCAGGTTATCCTGTATTTACTCAAATATTCTGTTTATTGCCCGTGTCTTGCTGGTTTGTTAAAAGCAGAAATTAAGCTGTTTTCAGTCACATTCCCCTAAGTTGTCTCAGGCTAAGTGAGGCTTGCAGATGATGTGCTGGAATTAAATCCCAATTACGTTAATAAGGAGAAAGCAATTGAAAAGTTGCACGTGGTCTGTGCTGGGGCACCAAGGATGTTGTCTGTCAGCAGCAGGCACAGGGCTGAGGTTTCAAGAGCCCTTGAGCTCGCAGAGCTGCTCCCATTAGTGCTGGCAGGAAAGTTTGTCCCTTTGCTTTAATACTGAGACAACACAAGAAACTTGAAATAGAATAGGAGCTGTCCTGTTACTGCCTTAACATGGTATTGAAGAGCATATCCCTGTGGTGTAAAGATGCCAACATACTACAGCAGAAGAAATCCTAGAAGGAGAAGGAATACTTGTAAACCAGTGCTTGGTGTGAGTTCAGCACAGCCTCTTGCCATCCCTCCCTCCCTGAAATGCAGAGCTACTCCTCTCAAATGAATCCATCAATGTGGCTCGAGCTGTTTTGGCTGCAAGACCAAAGCCTGGAGAGCATATGTTTCCCAGAGTAATTCAGAGAACCTATAATGTATAGTGTTCACAACTGGTCTCCAGTTGTGAATTTTTAATTATGCCAGATCATTTTCAGTAAATGGGACTTCAGGCTCAATTAGGGCTGTCAGATCCAATTTTTCACTCACCTACTATTGAACTCATCCTATGTTGTTTGCAATAATTGCCAAATCCACAGGAAAGATGAGACTTGCGAAAAAGGAATGTCTGTGGCGTTTGCCATTCTCACAGCCTCCTTCAGCAGAGTGATAGGAGCACTGGATGCAAGGGAAAGTAATGTGCTTGGAGAGATGTTTAGACTGTTAAGAAGTATTTTTGCCTGAAATAGCAAGAATACTAAGTCTGGTGTTTGTATATATCAAGGCAGTTCGGTTTGCCAAGTCCAAGAACTTGCACCTTTAAAAAATCAGATCATTTCCTCTAGTGTGAGTGCAGTTTTGTGGGGCACTGGTCTGTTGTGGGGTCTTGTTAGGGGACACCAAGCTTGTACCTGAGATGTGATTTTCTGGTTGGAAGGGCTTGACTGGCAAGCTTGGGAGGAGCTTGCAGTGCTTCTGGGGGAAGCAGTGCTCCTTCCCCCGCTCCTCTTGAGGGCTTGCCCCACCCTGGGGCTGCCTCACTGCTCTGGTAACTTCACTGGAAGTGTATTTGCCCTGTGCCTTTCTATTTCTATTGAGCTTGCTTTAGCTGTCTCTCTCAAGCAGAGACAAGGTAGATGCCCAGATAGCAAAAAATGCTGCCTTTGCTCTATAGATCCATGCAAATTTTGGTTTTGAAAATAAATGGACATCTCTGTATGCAGTGACCTGAAGAGGCTGGAGCTGTGCAGGGGCAGCTTTCCTCCTGCCTTTGGCTGCCGGGGCACTGCAGAGCCACGAATGCACAGAGCATCTTCTAAGATAAACCTTGAGCCTACAGGGTGGTTTATCCCTCACAATCTGCCTGGTGCAGGTACCTGTGGGGAGGCCCCCTCTGCTCACCACAGGGAAGTGGGGTGTGTATCCAGACTCCCTGTCTGGATGCAGAAGTGCATGGAGAGCTTTATTTGGAACCGAAAACAGCACACAAAAACAACAAACTGTCTTGGGTCAGCCAGCTCTGCACTGGGATGCTTGGCTGTTAGCAGACAAATTGCACCCAGGCTCTTTGCCATGCTCCTTCGGTGTCTCTCTCATGGATAATGTGAGCCTCTCGGCCACATTTGCCAGAGAAGTGTTTGAAGCAAAGTCCCTAACAGATGTTGAATGGTGCAGTGATGCCCACTGCATTCCTTACTCATCCAAAGGCAGTGGGGAGCCAGGCAGGCCGTGCTGTGAACCTGCTATGAAGAATAGAAAGCCTGTGGATGTGTGTGAGTGTGCTGGGTGTTCTTGGGAACTGGCTGCCCTTGCTGGTCCCAAAAGGTTTGGAGAGGTTGTACTTACTTTTTACTTAAATTCCAGAGCAGAACAAAACCTAAGGAATGGGAGGGAAGGGGATAAAATGAGCTGAAACCAGTGTGAGTATGCAATGTGCCTGTCCTTATCTGCTCCCTGAAGGAATGGGTATGTGGAAAGAAAGGGGTGGTGGGATCTAGATGGTGGAGCCTTTTCCTGAACATCCACTTTCTCATACTGTTTCAGTCTGCTCAGAGACTGCACTGAAATGAGAGCTGGGTTATAAACAACAGCATCCGTATGGATCGCTGTCCCTTCCGCACCAGCTAATGGAACAGGTGGTGTTGGACGGGGGAAGGGTGTATTTACCCAGCCACTTACCTGAGCTCCAGCAATGGATTTTAACATCACTTAGCCCTCTGGCAAGTTAATAGCCTGCAATCTCTCCTCATCCTCTTAGTAAAACACTGACCCAGATGAAGTCTGTGCTAACTGGGCAGAGAAAAGCTGTTTCTCCCAGCCAAATGCTGGCACCTACGATCTGGTCCTGGCTCCAGCGGGCACTCTGCTGACTGGCAGCTGTGCTTCTGCACTTCTGTTACCTTGCAGCCTCTTTCCTCACCCATTTCTCCTGTGTATGTACTCTTGTGACCCGTGTCTTTTTGGTGCTGAGCCCCTCTCTGTGTTTGATGCCTTTTCCTTGTGACAGGGAACAGCCAGTTCTCTCTGCACACTTGTATCTTCTCCCTTGTTTGATCCAAGAAAATCATTAAACAACATAAAAGTTCATCAGCAGTGGCACTCAGCAGAACTGGATTTTCCTACTTTTCTGGCATTTTGCATCTTTGTCCCATTTTTATGCCTTATTTGAGATGACATATCAGCTGCTCTTGGCAGGAGGTCTGTAAAACGTCACTGGCACTCTTGGGATGTGCTGAATGCTGCTCTTTAGCAAAGCCATTGAGCAGTACCTCGGTGTTGTGCCCCTGCTGCATCTGTCAGCTTTCCATGCTAAATATCACCGTGCATGTCCATCTCATCTCAGGCACAGGTGACAGGAGGCACTTCTGCTGTCAGGCCAACTGCAGCTCACAGCAATTCCTGCTCTCTGTAGCCAGCTGGGTGTTTTCCCCTATATCCCTTCTCAATGTTTATTTATCTCCTACTCCGATTTGACAGAGGGGTCTCCAGATAAAGGAACCAATTAAAAAATTATGGGGAGTGTTTTGAGAGAGAAGGGAGATGGACAGTGTTTGCGTAAGAAGCTGATTTCTTTAGAAAATTAGGCTAAAAAGAAGTTTAATAATGTTTTACTGAGCTTTTGCTTCAAAGCAATCTGCTGAGTGTGTCTCATTCCTTCCTGCTCTGGGCATCCAACTGCTGTCATGTTCTTGGCTGTAATTTTCTCTGCACTTTTAGGGAGGCTGTGAGATCTTTGCTAATCACAGAGGGCAGACAAACCTTCCATTTTAAAGGTCTCATCATAAGCAAAAAAGAGAAGGAAGTCACGCAGTAAATGGCACAGAGCTACAGCGAATCTGCCAAGGAAAGATGAAAGCTTGCGCTCTGATAGCCAATATTTGAAGTGGCTACCAGAAGTCGGAAATCTCTGGCAGGATGCTAAGCCACCACTGCTGGTGGCATGAGCTGGTCACTTGATAAACAACCAGCTTCCCCACGTGTCTGAGGTGGGGATGGCACAGCCCCTCAGATGACCACACATAGCCAGGGACCAATTCCACATGTGCAGCAGTGGTGAAGAGGATCTGGCTTTGGCTTCCCTTCATAAAATTAGCCATATGGTGCTGCCTGAGCCTCCTGCTTGATGGAAATAAGGATCCAGAGAAGTGAGGAGTCAAGTGCATTTTAGAGATTTGAGCGGCCTGATGTCTGTGTCCTTTAGAAAGTGGAGCAGAGTCCACAGTGCCCCTAAATCCACCCTCAGGGGTGACATCCTTTCTCAGCAGTAGGCAAGTGGTGCTGGATGGTTTTTCATAGAGCATCTGGGCAGAGCTGTGCTGAGCACCATCAGCCTGACAGCCAGGCAGGAGAACACTCTGGTATTAATTAACTTGTCCTGCCAAGAGCAGGTATTGATTTGCTTTTACAGGACTTTGATGAGTCTTGATTATGATTCTATGGTGGTTGGAAGGTTTCCTGCCCTCAGAAGACCGGAGCAGCCATAATTATAAAATAATTGTGCTTGTTTTCTTCTAAAGTAGTATTTTATTATTTGACAAATCTCTTGTTTGCACTGAGTAGACAGTACGACTTCACAAATGACTTGTTTACTGTCGTGCTTTGATTTATAATTCTCCCTTAAAATTTTAGAGGGTGGATTTTTTTTCCCAGATATGCATTCAAATTACTGTAAAAGTAGGTCACACCATATTTGTGCAGATGTTCCCCTTCCCCTCTCTCTCCAGCTCCCCACTGGTGTATGGGCTGATAAGTTTGTGCTGATGACCCAAGGCAGCACTTTGCAAAAGGTGAACCAATCTCATAAATCTTTCACCGTGATCCTGCTGTGTGGTAAAAGCTTGCGTGTAGTTTGGAATATTAATTAAAGACAGTTAAACGGCAGTTTTTTTTAAACGGTGTCCTTAGTGTCTCCTACCTAGAAAAGACAGTTGTTCTGCGTTTGCCTTGCACAGTCTCCTGAAGTGCTGGCTGGGGTTTGGGGAGTGTTGCTGGTGTGGGAGGGTGCGGGTCAGCCTTGCTGCAGTGCCAGCTCTGATGTCCCCTCTGGGACTAGCCCCGTGCTCAGGGAACAGTGGGAGGAGTCTCTCCTCCTGCTCTGTGCCACCAGGGCTGCTGCGACCTGCCATGAAGCTGGGGAGAGGATTTATGTTGGTTATGTGGAGAAGGGAAGCAAAAGCGGGGTAGAAGCACAGTAAGGTAAGGCAGAAGCTGGTCTGGCAGCAGCTGCTAGAGCAAAGGGGGTCACAGATGGAGCAGGAAGGAGATTTATACCACTGTTTCCTCTGCACTGAATAGGAGTTTTCCCTTAGGAGGTTTTTATGGAGAGGTGCAAAGAGCTGTTAAGTCATTAGTGCAGTTTCCCATTGTGGCAGCATTATTCCTTGTTATCTCCACTTTATAGCTGCTCTTTCTCACCAGTGACTACTGACCCAATAAATATTTGTCCTGATTGTATTATCTGCATCCCAAATGCTTACCTTGTCCTCTGGCATGCAACNCACCAGGGCTGCTGCGACCTGCCATGAAGCTGGGGAGAGGATTTATGTTGGTTATGTGGAGAAGGGAAGCAAAAGCGGGGTAGAAGCACAGTAAGGTAAGGCAGAAGCTGGTCTGGCAGCAGCTGCTAGAGCAAAGGGGGTCACAGATGGAGCAGGAAGGAGATTTATACCACTGTTTCCTCTGCACTGAATAGGAGATTTCACTTAGGAGGGTTTTATGNTTTATGGAGAGGTGCAAAGAGCTGTTAAGTCATTAGTGCAGTTTCCCATTGTGGCAGCATTATTCCTTGTTATCTCCACTTTATAGCTGCTCTTTCTCACCAGTGACTACTGACCCAATAAATATTTGTCCTGATTGTATTATCTGCATCCCAAATGCTTACCTTGTCCTCTGGCATGCAACTTAAAGACAGCCCCTTTTTCTACCTGACAGGGAGAGTCTGGCGAGCGCTGGCCACTAATGCCTACTCGGGAAACAAATCCTGACCTAGAGTAAGGGCCGGGCAAGTTTTCCACCACCAAAGCACTTTTGTTCCTTCAGCTTTTAAACCCTCGACTTCGAAGACGTCCTTGACGAAGCAGCTTCTAAAGCAATCTCCGTATTTCACAGCACCAGCTCCTTGCCTTCTTTTTTTTCTATTCCATTAACTCGGTGTTTTGCAGCCAACACTCCTGTTAATTAGGTGCTAATTTATTATTCCAGCCAGCTGTAATTGCTGTGTAACCCACCCCTCCACACAGATAGACCCCAGCCCCAGGCTGTCTCAGGTTTGGGTTTTGGGTGTTCTTCCAGCCATGGCATGACTACAGGCTGGGTGACCAGCAGCTCCAAATTAGCATCCAAGGAAGACACCAAGGCTGCCCGCACCATGAAGGAGGAAAATGAGATTGCGTGGACACTCCAGGGATGTTTTCCAGTGTTTCCTTCCCCTCAGCATCATTCCTGTGCATGAGCCCCTACTCCGGCGTAGTCCTTTCCATCCCCATGAGCACTGACAGGATCTCCTCAGGGGTTTATGTCTCATGGTCAGTTGGTTTTAAAGAGGTGTGATTGCTAATTGGAGCACATGCCATCTCTCTCCCATCTGGACATCCTCATGTCCATTAAAACCTGACAGCATCTCTGTGGGGGAAAGATGAGTCACACTGGCAAAACCGGACAGCATTTTTCTCACTCTATTCTTACGATTTTTTCTTTAAATATTCACAAGAGGTTTTTTTGATGGAAAATCAAACTAGTAAAAACTCCTGAAGAGAGGAGTAATTATCCAGCTGGCTCTTGCTTGCGCATTTCACAGCTATCAAAAACAATGTTCTCCTAGCTCCCTGCCCTTGCTTCAATTCATTAATTAGTGATATTAATTAGTTGCATTAATTGCAAGCTGATACTTCTAAAGCAAAGGAGGCTGAATTGCAAGAATGTGGTTCATAACCTCTCTGTGGATGAGTAAAGGTTTCTTTCTGAGTATTGGAGGTGCCCTGGAGAGTTGTGGAAATGCCTGCCAAGTAGCAAAGGTGGCTATGTCCATTACTACTAGCAGGAGCATCCTACAATTTGGAAGTCAAAATACTGATTTTAATGATGTTGTTTGTATGTACAGGATCACAGCTGCTCTGCTGGCGTCTCCCAGCTCAGTGGATGTTGTTCTTGCCTGTGTGTTGAGGACAGTTCTGTTACTCAGCATCCTGGTAACTTCCCAGGATTACTTCCCACCTCCCCTCTCTGGCTTTGGTGCTCTGGGGGGTTTGTCATGCTGTGGCGAGCCCAGGTGGCCCGAGGGCTCTGCTGGCTCAGCTCTGCCACTGGTGTTGCAGGAGGTGGTGAGTCCTCCTGGCTCCACATCACTGCCCCAGGGAATGTTTGTCATGGCTCCTTCTAAGCCGTATCAGGCTGACAGCCTGCATCAGCCCAGTTCCCTGCTCTGATGCCAAGAAAAGATCTGTTGCTGCCCATCCTTGAAGGTCTTTAGTCCAGTTCCAGGTTTGTTGCCAAAACAGCAGCCTCTGCTGTGTCAAGTCCTTGTGGTCTGGTGGCGTCAGTCGTGTCACTCGAGGATACAGCACCATGTCATCGAGCCCTGCGACGACTCAGCCTTAGCAACATGATTGAGGTCATTTGTGTAACCAGATGTGCTGAGACGTTAAGACAGGCTGGCGCTTGCTGTGAAGAGGTAGGGGTGTATCATGTAATTGAGGCTTTCTGGTCTTTTGCATATGCGACAGTCGCTTAAGAGATCATTTTGGTCAAGGACAGCAGGGCACTGCCATCAAGGAAGAGAGCTCTGTGGAGACGGGCTTTGAGGAGACAGGTCACAACGTGGTGGCAGAAAAGGCTGAAGCTGCAGATTAACAGAAGACGGTTTTGTAAGAGAATTGGGATGCTGCAGTCAATAATCCCACTCAGTTTTGTTTGTGCTGTGGTCAGTCGACTCCCCCATGATACTCCAAGCCTGATAGGAGCAGGTAAACAACCTTTGCAACTTATTTAGCGCAGCTTCCTGGGTGTGAGTTGAATAGAGAACTATGGAAGCAGGGAGTTTGGGTACAGGCCCCTGCTGTGCTTCTGCAAGGCAATACCAAGGTGAGCAATCCACACAGCCAGTCCTCCTGTCAGAGATACTGAAACTGCTTGCATTTAATTTGAACAGTGCTTAGAGATCAGGCAGTGTCAGTGGATTTCAGGGTCTTTAGTTTGAAGATGTGCCAGGTATTGCCAAATTCTGCAAAATACCCAAGCTGGTTTTTGATTTTCCTTTTCCCTCTTCCTCATTTTACATCTAGAAATACCACTAAATATTAGTGCAATATTTTTGATTGGATAAGCCATCAAGGCAGGACCACGTGGTGGCATTGAAGAAGTGGTCACAGCTGGGAACAGCTGTGGTTACAGCTGCAGCATGGGCTCTCCTATCATTGCTTCTTTCCCTACTCTGGGAAGCTGCCCATTCCCACCATCACCAGGTATTTTGCTTTCTGTGGCACAGTGCTGAGCTCCTGGGAGTTCAGCAACTGAGTTAGCAGCGAGGTGCCATTGTTCCAACCCACGGGCAGAGAAACCCACTTGGCTGAAAATACGATGCTGGACAGTCCTAAGGAGCAGTTGTTCTTCCGGCAGTTCTTCTGTTCATGTAGATTAACGGCCCTTTAGACCAGGCATATGTGCAGATTTTAGGGGTACAGCTTCTTGGGGGTCTCTTTGCAAGGGGCTGCCGAGGTGGGCAGCATGTGCAGCGTGGAGCTGCCTGTGTGATCCTGTGCTGTGACGGGGGGCACGGTCGGTCAGACCCCAGAGCTCACAGTAAATGTTCACCTGACGCCTTTCAGTGCTGATCTACAGGCAGAGGCACACGAGGTAGTTAACACTTTTCCCCCTGCTGTGTGCTCTCTCAACTTGAGGTAATTGGGTGATTTGACAGCGTTTCTCCCTCACGCCGAATATAAAGCAGCATTTGGCACGGTCCTGCAGGACTGCAGAGATTCTGGGGCAGAGGCAGCAGAGCGAGTGCTGTCAGTGTGCAGCCAACGCGCTGCTGGCATGCTGAAGCCCACATTTCTGCAGTGTGCCAGCCCCAGGAGACTGCAAACAGCCCCTCTTGTCCTCACAGACCCTTGGCCCATCACCTGGACCAGAAAGTGGATGGGTGCTCTGCCCCTACAGCTCATCACTTACTTGTGCCTTGGGGGTCAGCTCCATCCTTGTGGGGACACAGGAGCCTGAACTGGCCCATGGTTAATTAACTATGAGAACCGTGAATTCTGTAATGCTTCACAATTAATTTCTTAGTT
>VWYE01028842.1:0-28262 GCA_013398995.1 Alaudala cheleensis | reverse complement strand
GGCGGTGAGTGGGGCCCGCGGGTCCCGGTGTGGCGGCTCCGGCCCCGCGCTCCCGGCACATGAGCGCTGCGTGTCGGGCTCGGTGAAGGGGTCTGGGCGGTGGGGGCTTGAAGTACCCGGTGAAGGACCCGCCCGAGTGCCCGGTGAAGGGTCCGTTCGGTCGAGTCCCGGCGCCCTGTGCGGGTTCCTGTGGATACCCGGTCCCGGTTTGCTGGGCTCTGTGAGCCCCGGTGCCCGGCGAGGGATTTGGCTTGGCGGGATCAGTGCCTATCCCCGGTGCCCGGTGAGGAGCTGAGCTGTGCCAAACCCCAGCGCTCGGCGAGGACCCGGTCTGGGGGGCTCTGGTCGGTGTCAGTACCTGATGAGGAGCCCGGTACGGGGGTCTTTAACGAGCCCCCGGGAGGCTGTGCCCCGGAACCCAGTCAGTGGTCCCGGTCTGCTGGGCTGTGTGAGCCCCGCTGTCCGGGGATTGTCCCGGAGCCCGCTGAGGAGCCCCGGTGCCCAGCGAGGGGTCTGGATCTGCCGGGCTCTGTGAGCCCCAGTGCCCGCTGAGGTTTCGGGCTGGTTGAGCCCCGCTCCCCGCCCAACCAGTCCAGCCTAGGGGATCCTGACGGGCCCTCGAGCTGGTGAGGTTGGAGCTGTGCAGCCCCCTGCCCACCCATCCCGGCTGCGGCAGCTCTCCCTGCCCACCCCGCCATGCCGGCCCAGGGCCCCTCGGGGTCCCGCCGGCCGCTGCTGGCCCTGCTGGTCACGCTGGGCTGGCTGCTGGCCCTGCAGCTGCTGCTGGACCTGCGGGCTCTGGGGCTGCTGTGCGGGGCTCTGGCCGTGCTGGGGGCCTGGCTGGGCCCCCCGGCCCTGGGTCCCCGCGGCCGCCGGCTGCGGCTGGAGCGCTTCGTGAGCTCGCTGCGGGCCCCGGCCGGCAGCCCTGCGGACGAGGGCCGGCTGCAGGAGGAGATCGCCAGCACCGTCCGCAAAGTGGTGCGCGATTTCGTGGTCTCCTGGTACCGCACGGTGAGCAGGGAGCCGGCCTTCGAGGCCGAGGTGGAGAGGGCCATGCTGGGGCTGGCCGCGGAGCTGAGGCGCCGCATGAGGCGGGTGGACCGGCGAGCCCTGGCCCGCCGCCTGCTGCTGCTCTGCGGGCAGCACCTCCAGAGCTTCCTGCGGGCACGGGATGCCCTGAGGGCTGACCCCAAGGGCGGCCGGACGCTGTGGAAGGAGTACAGCCGGCTGGCAGGCCCGCACCCCGCTGTCCTGAGCCCCACTGCCGAGGTGGGCTGTGCCCGGGCCGCTGTGGACACGCTGCTGCGGGCGCTGGTGCCGTGGCCGCACCTGGAGACACGGACGGGACGTTTCGTCGTGGTGGAGCTGGTGGCCTGCAACGTGCTGCTGCCGGCCATCAGGAAGATGTCTGATCCCGACTGGATCAACCTGCTGCTCATTGGGGCATTTTCCAAGAAGCCCCGGGGTGGGAAGCCCCACCCTGCACCCCCAGTGCCGGATTCCTTGCCTTTCCCGGTGCAGACGGACACAGCTCCTGCCCGGCTACCCCCGTCCCCGAGGGCTGCAGAGGGGCTCAGGAGAGAGGCGGGGGCTGCTGGAGAGGAGAGAGAGGAGGTGAGCAGATCATGCCATGCAGAAGAAACCTCCCTGCGCCCCCAAGCCCTCGGATCTCTCTTCCCCTGTGAGGGTTTGGAGCTGGAATCCCCCGCACCTGATGTGGAGCTGCTGGCTCCTTCCCCTGCTGGAGAACTTGAGGAGATCCCTCAGGATCCCTCTGTGCCAGAGGGAGCACCTGCCTCGGAGGATGGCACAGGGGACCTGGACCAGGGAGCTGGACCTCGCCCCAGCTCAGATGCTGGCATGCTTCCCACCTCTGCTGTGAGCTCCTGCCCTGACATCCAGATCGAGCCAGCAGTTGAGAAGGAGGAGGAAAGCCCCGCTGTCCCGAGGAGGTTCTCACAAAGACCCTCCAGCCTGGGGAGAGATCTGGGGGCAGCAGAGGGCCCAGAGCCAGGGCAGAGCCTGCCCCTGCTCTCATCCTCCCCAACAGCTGCCATGAGCACGTTCAGCTTCGAGCCCCTGAGCAGCCCTGAGGGCCCGGTGGTCATCCAGAACCTGCGGATAACCGGGACCATCACTGCCCGCGAGCACAGCGGCACCGGCTTCCACCCCTACACCCTGTACACTGTCAAGGTGAGGGCTCCCCGGGCAGCCACCCCCCTTCCCACATCCCGGCTGCCATCTGGGAGCTGAGGGCTTGCTCTGTGTGTGCCTCCACAATAAATTGTGTCTGGTAGAGGGGAAATACTGGGTGTGGTGTAGGGATTCCTGTGGGGCTGGTTGAATCTTTTCCTGCTTTTGTTCTGTTGTGGTTGGTTCCTTCAGGGAAGGGTGGACATGAGGAGTTGCTGGGTGGGCCCTGGGGACTGAGGGGCCAGCAGGGAGTGGGGTTGTTTCAGGATGGGTCAGGATGGTGCCTTTGCCTTCCTCCTCAGTATGAGACAGCGCTGGAGAGCGAGGCAGCGGGCAGCCTGCAGCAGGTGGCTTACCACACCGTGAACCGCCGCTACCGCGAGTTCCTCAACCTCCAGACCAGGCTGGAGGAGAAGCCAGAGCTCCGCAAGTTCCTCAAAAGTCAGTGCCTGCAGCAGCTCTCTGAGAAAATCCTTCTCCCTCTTGTCCCTCTCCCTGTTCCTCTGCTCTGAGGGTTTCCTGCCCTGCTTGTGCAGCTCTGGATGCTGGGCTGTGTCTCCTGCCCACATCCTCCATTGTTCTGTGCAGAGCTGGCTGGGGCAATGATTTATCTCTTCTGGAAGCAAATTCCAGAGTTTCAAAACATTCCTCTTCTCATTCCACCACAGTTGGCTCTATAGTTTTGCACCATAGCAGTGGAAAGAAACAATGGTGTCTGTGTATTACCTTGGGCTGATGCCAGGCAGTGTGTGGGGATAGCCTTAATCACTAGAGCATTAGGATTTTAATAAAGACTAAAATCTGTATTTAGACTTTAGGATTTTAGAATTTTAATTTTTAATCTTGAAAATTTTTAGATTATAAGATCTAGAAGTTTTTTAAATTAAGGTTACTGTAACTTTGCAGTTTTCTCAAGCTTACCAGTGGGTTTGTTTCCTTTGTAGACATAAAAGGCCCAAAGAAACTGTTCCCTGATCTGCCATTTGGGAACATGGACAGTGATAAAGTGGAAGCCAGGAAAAGTCTGCTGGAATCTTTCCTGAAGGTGAGATGTTTGTGTGCCCCTGTGAGCTGAAAGCAGAGCTCAGGACAGCTTTGTGTGGAGCACACCATGACTCTTCCACATGACATGATCAGCTTGGGAGCTTGACTCCAAAATGACCTAAATCTCCATCTGTCCTTGCAGCAATTGTGTGCAGTCCCTGAGATTGCAAACAGTGAGGAGGTGCAGGAGTTCCTGGCCCTCAACACCGACGCCAGGATCGCCTTTGTCAAGAAGCCCTTTGTTGTCTCCAGGATAGACAAGGTGGGAAAATGGGGAGCTGCTTTCCTGGGCCCCTTTGCAGCTGCTCTACCTGAGCCCTTTGCAGCTGCTTTCCTGGGCCCCTTTCTATTGGGGATTGAGAGAGATGGGAACCCCGATTTCCTGATCAGAATTTGACTTTACTGAGATTTTCCAAACCCTTATATACTGTTTTAGGAGGGTTAGTAATTTCTCTACAATAATTATGTTAAACGTTACACAAACAAGCTTACACGTTTTACATCTCTTGGTTGCTGAAGTTTGATTCAATCTTCTTTTTCCTGTCACCAGACTTAATCCAATCTTCATGTAATCTTCAAAGCTTTGTTTGTTCTTGCCAAGGCATCTTGGTTTATCAAACTAACTATACTAATTAAGTCCACAGCACCCAGTCTTGTGTACACACCAGTCTTGTGTACCCCAGTGTCTTCTACACCTTTTCTGCTGCTTTCCTGAGCCCTTTTCTTCTGCTTTCCTGAGCCCTTTGCAGCTGCCCCCAGAAGCTTCCTAGGCTTCAATGTCTCCCAGCAGCCAAAAACCTTTCTCTGTAGCTGGGCTCAGCTTGCCCAGAAACCCATAAAACTACAGAGCGTCAGAGCTCATGTTAAAGAACCTTTTTAATAGAAAATCCAGTGCAAGTCTCAAAACTCCTAATATGTTCCAGTAACAAGGGTCAATGCAGTAACTGAAGGCAGTGCTGGCTTTGCAGATTGTTGTCAATGCCATCGTGGACACTTTGAAGACAGCATTCCCCAGGTCAGAGCCCCAGAGCCCCACAGAGGATCTGAGTGAGTCAGAAGTGGATGGGAAACCTCAGACAGAAGGGAAGAAAACAACCAAGTAAGGACTGCCTCAGCTTTGGGGAGCAAGGAATTAATGCAAAAACTGAGCCTGTGCTGGGGAAGAACTGACTTGGTGTTTTAAGGGGTGGGTAGTAATTCTGTCATGCTCTAGCTGAATTATTTTCTCCTTCCCTTGCTGAACACAACTATTTGAGCTGCAGTTTAAAGGGTTTCCCATGACTGCTCAGGTTTCCACAGAAGGTGAGTTCCTCCTAAGGGAGCTCTGAAGTGCTGCCATTTGCCAGCCAAGACACTAATGCTCCTGAGGAATTGCTTTTCAACCCTAAACATGTGCATTGCTTAAATATGCAAGGAGTGATTGCAAAATACAGCTGTAAATTATCTACCTGAAGGTTCCCTCCACACTGTGGCCTTGCCCACAAAATATGTAAATAGCTATCTGTGTTATTTACATATATTATATATGCAAATAGCTATTTATTATGTACATTAATTATAAATGTAATGTTTAAGATAATTTCATCTGTGTTCCTCACCAAATGTTGGTGCTGCTGACAGTGCCCAGTCTCATTGTGATTGGCTCATCAGTGATTCTTCCCTCACCAAGGAAGGGAAGATTTCTGCACAAGTATGCCTTTTTCTTTCCAAAAAGTGATGTTTTGCTGCAAAAAGCTGCTTTGGACAAAAAGACAAACTCAAAAAGTACAAGTTTGGAACCATCTTGGCTGAAAAGGACATTCCTTAATGATAAACAGGCTATTTTACAATTTGTCCCAAAATCCCAGTGTCCTTTCGTATCCTCCTTTTTGTGAGTGTTTGTACTTGGATTTCACAATCCTGCTGAGTGTGTTTCATCTCAGAGGCTTTTCTGAGCACTTCCCTGTGTGTGCTGCTGTGCTCACACCTTGCTGACACCTGCCTACATCTCCCTGTCAGCTTCTGTGTGACACCTCCCTGTGGAATGCTGGAAAACCTTGGCTGGACTCAGGTGTACATGAGGAAAAGTGCTTTAAAGCTTTTGTTGTGTGGTTTCACTGCCATCCCTCTGTTATCCTGGAGGCAGATGCTTGTTTTGAACCACTTCAGGTCTAATCAGATTTCTTAGCTTAATAACAGGTCCTGGGGCTTGGCTGAGGCTGGCAAACTCCTGACTCACAGCTTGCAGAGAAAACTGACTGTGCCATGGCTCTGCTTTCCAGGTCCAGGCTGAGGTTCTCATCCAGTAAAATCACTCCAGTGCTGAGTGGGAGTGAAGCTCACGACAGGATCGTGTACTCCATCAGGGAGGGCAGTGCTGTAAGTTCAGATCTCTTGGAATCCTTTCCTAACCCCAATCACTGTTTGGGAATAATCACCATCCACCAGCCCTGTGGCTGCTGCAGCCCTGCTGCCACTTGCCAGCTCTTTGCAGAAGGACAATGAGCAGCCCTGGTTGTGCTGTTGGCTGCACCTGGGTGCAAACAGGAGGTGGGGGGTTGTCTGGGCACTGCAGACCCCAGGCTCTGTGGCACTAACACACTTTTGTAGGTGTCTGGCAGCCTGTCACTGGCTGCTATGGAATCCTTCATCCAGAAGCAGGAGAAGCTGCTGGAAGCAGTCCCCAGCAAAGCTCCTGAAGGCGAGGGAGGCAGAGAGGCCAAGGAAATCCCTGTGCAGGAAGAAATGGATGGGCTGAGCACACAAGAGCTGGGAGCACATCCAGACACTGGTGAGCTCAGCCCCTCTCATAGTGCTTGAATTTCTCTCCCTCAGTACCACAGCAGCTCCAACATCTGCAGGTTCAGCTGGAAATGTCTTCAGGACCTGCTCTCCTGCCTGGTGCATCTTGACTGAAGGGAAAGCAGATGAGGTTTTCCAGTGCTGTTTGGTGATTGCTCTGGGCATTGTTGCTGGTGGGAGCCAGAATTGGGTTTTGGCTCAGTTGTGTCACTGCAGATCTTCACCTTGGTGTGCTTAGCACAGTCACTGCACAGAGAAGTTTCTTAAGGACACACTGCTTAAACTGGCAATGTTCTAAAATCAAGCTCTTACAAACTAAAAATTGGCCACATTACAATTTCCTGGTAGTTTCCAGTTAGCCATAAAGGATCTTTTGTGATTAAGTTTAGATAGATTTGATGGGAGTTGTACAAATGTCATCTCAGTTCAAGGAATGATGTTCCCTTTCTGATTCTAGAACCCTCCTCTGAAGCACAGGGCTGCCCCAGAGCAGTTACAAGATTATCCTGAGCACAAGCAAAAATATGTTCTCCAGTCTTTTTCTTGGAATAGCTGAGCTGTATCAACTGGAACTTCCCAAAAGCTTCTCTCCAGTGGTTCAAATTTGGCAAGCTGTGACTGAAAGCACGTGTTAGTGACAGGATGGGCCTGGTGTTCTGAAAGCCAGCCTGTGCTACCAGCTTTGCCTGCAATCTTGGAACACAAGCCTCTGGTTTTGGGGAAGCAGGACTGGAGTTGGAGGCCAGGGCTCTGCACAGAGCAGGCCAAGCTAGCTGAACTCTGAGGGCAATGGAATGTCAGTGATCTCAAATGCTTGCTGGTCTGGGATGCTTCAGGCTGGGCTGGCAGGGTGAGGGGAACAAACGTCTGGATGAAAAGGCAAACCCATGTCCCTATCTGCTCATGGAGTGACTTCTGGGAAGTGCTTGGCCAGCAGCTGTCTGAGGAAGAGGATTTGGATGCTGTGGGAATAAACAGCTTCCTAAGGATCCTCCCTGTGTGAGGTTATGGGGAAGCTGAGCAGCCTGCTCCAGACTCTGCACTGGGAAGTCAGGTCTCAGGGGCAAAGCAGGTGGGGAGTAATTTATGCATGGCCCAGAGCACGAGATGCCAAGTGCCATGTCTTTTCCAAGAGAAATCCTGGAATTAATTAGTCCAGCTTTTAGGAAGAGGAAGAGGAGGGAAGGAGAGGTGTGGAGTCCAGAATCCCTCTTCCCTTTATTTCCAGTAGTAAATTGAGTGTAAATTGTCTCTGTGGACAGAGAGGTTGGAAGATGAGGGATGAGGGGAGTTAAATCCTGCTGCACAGGATCTCACCTGGACAGCAGAGGCAGCAGCCTCAGGTCGGGGTGGTGGCCTGGGAGTGGCTGTCTGGGGCAGCTTTGTGGCACATCAGGGAGCTTGTTCAGCACAACACCTCAGGGCCAAACAGCATTCCTTACAGAGTAGAAACTGGTTTTGCTGAAGGCTCTGCCATCCTCCTGAGGATCAGAGGGAGGTTTGGTGTGTCCCAGGTCTGTGACAGCAGAGATACCTGGGTAGGTGTGTGGGTTTGTGTTTTAACTGGTCAGTCTGGTTTATCCACATGTGGTTCATCCCCCTTCCTGCCAAGGCTGGGATCTGCCACACGATGGCAGCCCACAGCCACCGACACAGCCTCGTGCCTGGAAAACTGCTGGGAGAAGGGAAAGGAATGGGGAAGAGCAGGATAACAGTCCTCAGCAATGCACCTCTTCCTGGCTGCAGTCACCACCTGTTTTGTCACCAGTTTTGGGCACATGGCCATCCCTGTGCATAGACTGGGATTTGATAATCCTGCTGTTTAATGGAAGAGGAACTGAGCCTTTGGTGCAGCCCTTGGTGGGAGACTGGGGCTGCCTGGATGAGGTGGAAGTCAAAGAGTGGGGAAGGCAGGGCAGAGTCCCAGGCTGTCTGGGCTGCAGCAGATTTTCTGTGTGTGTCCACTAAGGGCCAGGCTGGGGAGAAAAGAATGAGTTTGGGCTGATGCTTTTCACCAGATTTTCCCTGAGGTGGCTTCTTCATCTGCCCCTCCTCTTCCTCCTGGCAGACTCTGAGACAGCTTTGGCTGACCTGGCGCTGGACGTGCTCCGTCTGGTGCTGGTGGATCACTGGAGCTGGCTGTGCACAGAGAACATCCAGAGGGTCTTCAACCTGCTCTTTGGGACCCTGGTTCAAAGGTAAGGCCAGAGTGGCCAGCCTGGCTGCTCTGGGAGAGGCATTCCTGTGGGGACACAGCTGGAAGTGGAGCTCGTGCCTCAATGCAGATAAATGCTGTGTGTGCATCAACCAGCCAGGTTCTGTAGAGCAGGTGCTCCATGAATGTGGAGTAAACACCTTGGAGATCTGCACTAGGAGCTGCCTTCTCTGTGAGCAGTGGTGCAGCTCTGGTGGGCAGCCTCCTGTCCTTTGGTATCAGGGAAAGGGCAGATGCAGCCCTGGGAGTGGGAGTTTTGGCTCATGCAAGGGCAGCAGTGCCCAGCTCTGAGGCTTCCAGGGAGGATTGGCCTCCTGCTCTCTTGCTGCCCAGGGCTCCAGCTTGTTCCTTCTGCAAAAGTAGAATAAACAGGCCCAGGGAGCAGTCACTTGTCAATGACAGCTCGGAGTGTGGTCTCTGCTCTCACTGCTGCACCCCTCTGCTCTGCCTGTGCCTGGGGCAGGGACCCACACATGGAGCAGGGACAGGCTTCCTTTCCAGCTGGGATGGACTTGCCAAGCTTTCCTGGGGCCAGTGCCTCTGGGTGGTAAGGCTCAAGGCCAAGACACACAAACAGAGAATTCCTGTTTTTTGGTGTAGGTTGGTGACTATCACTAGCTGAGGATGTATTTTTTTAGAGTACAAGGAAAGCCTTCCCTGAAGGGCTTGGGATGGTCCTGGGGCACTGCTTTTCCCTCTCCTGTGCCCTTTCTTCTCCCACAGGCATCCAAAGCCAGTGTCAGAATGTGCAGGGCAGCTCATTATAACTGAGCTGGTAACTTAAGCTGCCCTCAGCAGAGACTGCCAAAGTGCTTTGAGGTCAGAGACTGCTGCCCTTCAGTCCTGTCTGTTCCTTCAGTGGCAGGAGGTGGGGGTTGCTCCCACTCCTCCAGAATGGGCTCTGGTCTCTTGGGAGGCTGCAACCCAATCTGTGTGTGTAAGTACAGAGCTATGAGAGCTTCAGTAGGCACATCATCACCTCCTAATAAGCTGTGCCCTGCTCACCCAGGGAGCCTGCAGCACCCACACGTGGCATTGGCATTTTCCACTAGAGGAGTTGGGATACACACAGCACATCCTGGCTGTGGAGGCTGGAGGAGCTCCCTGAGTTGTGCTGGTGGATTAGAGTGAGGAGGAATGTGTCTGTAGCTGCTCTGCTTGAACAGGTCAGAGTGAACCACATGTGCTGCAGGCAGAGCTTTGGCTGGGGGTGATTGGGGGAACCCATCAGTTCAGGGTACAACTACAACCTCTTGAACAAACCCTGTATCTGTGCTGAAATCCACACTGGCTCTGCTCTTGTTCTGGGACAGGGGAAAGAGCTGCACAGTGGGGACTGACCTGTCACCAGGAGGATGGTGTTGCACCTGGATTGCTGCAGGAAACATTTTCCTCCCGTTTCTGCTGCCTGTAGTTACCTCCTCAGTGGAGGAGAACTGGGAATGGGGAGCCTTCCTGCTGTTTGCCACTCACCCTGTCCCTGAGACCTGTACTCATTCCTGGCCCAGGTGGTCACTGCTGTCCTGAAGGTCTCTAGCTCAGACCTGCCTATCCAGGGACACAGTGTGGATTTGGTATTGACAACATTTAAGTATTTACAGCTTGATCACTGCTCAGCCAGACCTGCCACTCTGGCTGTCACGGTCTGGGGACCCTTTACAGGTGGGGAAAGTACCAGAAACTCTTCTGGGAGCATCTGCTATTCAAGGGATAGTTACTCCTGCCTCTGAGAACAGGCAAACATGGGACAGCAGATGGATTTGTGTTGTGTCTTCAACCATTGCTGGTCACAAAGTATGAATGGGCTTCATTCCTTCAAGAGATTACATCCTTCCCTGTTCTGTCAGTGGCTGGGTTAGGGGATGCAGAGGAGGTGTCCTGGCAGTGTTTTGGAGGGGCTGCTGCTGGATACTCCTCTGCCAGCTTGTATTTGGAGAGTCGGTGCTGCTCCTGCTGCCTTCTTGCAGCTGCAAGATGATGATTCTGCTATGGCATGAGAAACTCAGTGCAGAGTGATACAAATGATCACAAACCTAAAAAACTCACACCAAGATCAAGATCCAGCTTCTCCCACAAGCCAGTTCCCCTCTTCTTGGAGGACTTTCTCCCTTGGGCTGGCAGTGCCATCAGGTGATTGCTGTGACCGTGCTGTTACTGACTGTGGGGCCTCCCGACCTGCTCCATTCCCTGTTCTCTGCAAGGAGCATCCCACCACACTCCTCCTTCCCCCCTTCTCCTCAGCTGGGCCAGCTGGAGCCAGGCTCCATCCGTCTCCCTGCCTGTCAGTTCCATGGCAGTGGGAGAGGAAGGCTCCATGACCGAAAAAGGGATTGTTGAGTGAAGGGCGGCCGTGTGCGAGCCCGGATCCGCACTGCGCTCATCCCATTATGTAACAGGGAGGGATCCTTTTTTGGAGCTCAGAGGAGAGGAGGATGGAGGGGAGGCAGAGGGGCTGGGAGTGGGAATGACCCTGGGGCCGAGGATGGCTTCCAGCAGCCTCTCAGCGTGCTGGGGCCGTGCCTGTAAACAAACCCTCTGCCCGCTCCCGCCTCTGTCCGGCTCCGCTTCCCTCCCGCGGGCTGGAAGGGATCATCTGCTCTTCCCCTGGGAGCTGCAGCAGGAACCTGCTGGCACAGGGGAGGAGATGGGACTATTCTGGGTGTTTGGTGCAAGAGCTCAGAAGCATTTGGAGAATCCAGGTGCTTTTTAGAGCCTTGTGAGTCAAAGAGGTGTTAAAAATACGCAGCAAGCGCGTGAATCATGCGGGGCCCTGACCCCACACCCTGCCCTGACCCCACACCCTGCCCTGACCCCACACCCTGCCCTCAGCTGTCCCCACAGGTCTGGGGGCTGCCAGTGCCCTGCAGAGCTGGGGATGGTGCTGGGCAAGGGTGACAGACACCACCTCTGCTTCCCGTTCCAGCATCCCAAGGATGGACCTGGGAGTATTGGAGGGGCAGCTCCTGGTCTGTGAGCTTTTCCTGGCCCCTTGCCATGCAGCACAACACAAAGCCATGGCCACAAAGCACTGAGTGGGGGGAAGGTGTCTCAGCACCTCCCTGGCTGTCTGTGCCCTGGAACCTGAGCAGGGCTGGGGCACAGGGTCTGTGCCAGGCTCGGAAGTGCCTGTCCCTGAAAGGAGCATGTGGAGTTACTCAGGCAGCTTTGCTGGTGTCGTGTTCCACTGGGCATGAGTTAAAATAAATGTAAATCATCTCTGCCTTACCCAGGAGCTCAGCACTGCTTGGCTTGCTGTTTGCTTTGGGTCATTCCCGTGCTCCTCCAGGCTTTGTCCAGGTCTCCTCATCCCTTGGCCAAACTGGAAGATTTGAGCAGGTGATATTCCAGTCTGTGGGAGCTGTAGGTGAAGATCCAGGGATGCTTTGAGACTGATTGCAGGTGACCATCATGCTTTTGAGAACTGGTTCTTGCAAGTTCATGCTGTTACCTTGGTGTTGGGCTCTTCTGGTGTGTTGCTGTCAGGCTGAGTGTCACAGGCACTTGTAAGTCAAGGAGCTCTGGAGCTTCAGAGAGCTGCAGGCTGGCTGCTTTTCCCTGATTTTCTCTTGGCTTTTCTTTGATCTCTGTGCCAACAGAACTGGCACAAAGACCCTTGACAGCCACCTTGATCCTCTTGACTGGAAAGTGCCACCAGCAAAGAGCAGTGCCTGACCCTCTTCGGTGTCCCTGAGTAAACCTGGAGCACCAGGGGATGCAGGGCTGGCAGTGCTGGGAGCACAGTGCCCATGGGCAGGGAGTTCTGCCAGCCCTGGAGGGGCCACGTGTGACAGCTGAGGCAGTGCTCCCACTTTCCTGTGCCTCCCTGGCTGCAGGTACCACTGCAGTGCCTCTGAGTTTTGCTGGCAGAAACAACCAGAAATGCAATATCAACCAGAAATGCAATATCAACCAGAAATGCAATATCAATGCAGCTGGAGCATCTAAATCCACTCATTCTGGTTTGTTACCTGGGGAGTGGATTTGGGCATGTTTGATGAGGACCTTTGCTGTGCTGGCAGGCCCAGGTATGTGGCAGCAAAGCCCCTGTCCCTAAAAACAAGCCTCAAAGCAACACCAGAGTTGGGAATTAGGGGAACCAACCTCATGGCATCTTGCTCCTCATCTCTGCATTTGGCTGTTTGTGCTGGAGCTGTGAGGAGCAGCAGGAACTGCAGCCTGTGGTATGTCAGTAAAAGCAATCTCAGGACTCTCTGTGTCTTGGTGTGTATATGTAAAGTAAATAAAATCAGCTTGGAAATGGGCCTCAATTCAGTTGTCTCCAAGCACCTGGAAATTTTGGATCTGGCTTTGAATCTTTGTCCCAAACAAAATTTTTTTCCCCTCTTCTAGAAGCAGCATTCTTCCAAAAACAGCCACTAGAATGAAGCCAGCACTCCATGCTTTGATAATAATTGCAACATTATTTTAACTCTGATTCTGTTTCAACAGTTACACATGCCAGCTTTCTTCCTGGATTTGAAAAAGCTCAACAACTTCCTATTTCAAATAGAACAAAGAAGAAGAGGATTGAGTGGAAGTAATGTCTCCCTGTTGGTTTTGGTTTTCCCTGGTTTTAGAAGGGTTAAAAGTGGATTTATGTATTTGGATTCTGAAGTGGGCTAATGAAACAATTGTTCCAAGCAGGGCCTGGCTGCGGCAGCCTGGCCTCTCCCTGGGGCACCACTGAGAGCTTAATTGGCTCAATAAATACTTGAAGAAGATGTTATCAAAAGCCAGGATGCTTTGTGAAAAATCAAGGAGATTTGGGGACAATTATTTTAATCACATACCTTCCCCCCCTTCCCTGAGCCCCAAGGCACCACAGGAAGATCTAGGCTGGGAAAAGCAAAATCCAGAGCAATTTGGTTCATTCACTGCAGGGTGAAGACTTTGGAATCTTGTGAACTTCCATGAGTTCTTCTTGCAGCAGGTTTTGAGGGAGCAACACATAAAATGGCACAGAAATTTCAGCACCAAGGGGTGGTTTCCCCCCTGCAGGGATGAATGATTGCCTACAGAAGAGAATGGTTTCTCTTTCTTCTTCTCTGCCCCACAGTAGGATGTCCTACACACCCACATATCCCAGGGTTTCTGCCTGGGTCAAGCAGGTGGGAAGATCCCTCTGCCCAGGATGTCCCCAGCCAGGTCCAGGATGGGTTTTTTGCAACTCTAAATGTTCCCAGGGCAGCAGAGGAGAAACATTTCAAGAAGGAGAATTTCCTTAGTGCCTCAGCCTGCTTCGTGTTCTTTGATTTATGGAGATTATTTTCCCCTTTCCTGTTTCCTTCCTCAGCACAGGGTTTACCCCTGGCCTGGACAAGTGTGAGGTTGCTTTGAAGGTGCTAAGCTGAGTGTGCTGCACATGTTTCTGCTGTGTGGAGAAGGTGGATTTAGGCTCAGGTAGCAGGTGCTGAAAGCTGAGCCTCAGGGCTAAAACTCTCCATTTGTGTTTTTCAATTCTTGCTGTGCCCACTGCAGCCGCTGCTTCATTTTCACAAGGTTTCCTCAGAAAGGTTTTGCAGTCAAAGCACTGAAATGCTGCTCCTCTTGAGCCCTTGAGTTAAGGATAATCTTGTGCATTATCTGAGGAGGAATTTGGGGAACAAGAGCTGGTAAGGCAGGAATGGTCTGGTGATTTAAGCACCAGACTTTCTTAATTTCAGAGTCATGCTTGAATGCCTCGTGTGTGCCAGATGTTGCTTTTTTGCTTCAATCCTTTTCACTACGTTGGTCCCACAGGACTTTTTTGAGCTTCTGGATATCCACACTGTGTTCCTTGGGGAAAGGGGGCCGTGTTCTGGGGTGGGCAGCACTCAGTGTTGGGCTGCACATGCTGCTTCATGTGTATTTGTAGAGCTGTTTGTATTTATCCAGCTAGAGCAGAGAGGCTGTCTCCTCTTTGTCATCTTCTAGCCTGGCCTTCAGTTTGTGTTTATCTAAATCCTTAAAACCCCAGGGTTTGAGGAAATCACAATCAGATTTCAATTACAGTTAGGATATTTAACTTGACTGTTCCTTAGCTGAAGTGATCTCAGTTCTTATCCTCACCTTGATGGGCAGAAAGAGCAGAGCTTCACTCATTTCTGGCAGGTGGTTCTAAATCTGGAGATGATTACATCTCTCTGTTCATCCTTAGGACATCTTTAATGTCCAGACTAAGCCAATCCAACCTGTCCAGGCTTTACTTGCTGAGCTGAGCTCTGTGGATAGTCCATTGAAATGAGTGGATCCAGCCAGGTGAAACCAAGCCCATTTACCTGTTCCTGACTCTCAGCCTGCCTTTCCTCCCTCCTGGCAGCTCTTGGTGTTTCTAGGAGCCCAAGGAAGGCCAAGGTTTGCACCCCCAGCCCTTGTTTTTCATTCCCAGGGCTTTCTTATCATAATGGACCCCTGCAGCTGACCTTGGAGTTCCAGCCTAAACTGTGGCATTACTTTGGCTCTTTTTTAGCAGCCATTTCATTCCTGCACCAGCAGCTATTTCAAACAGAGGTGCCTTACAGCATGGGCATGTTATGCCCCTCCAGATTATCTTGCAGGCCTCAGTAGCCTTTGCAGTCTGGCTCTTTGAATTGGGCACTGTCAAAGCATTCTGAGCCCAGGAGGTCACTTCACCTATTTCTGGTCTCAGCTGAAGTGTAAGGAGATGGTTCTCTGATGGGTTTATTTTTTCTTTCTTATTAAGGCTATTTCTTCATGAAATAGCAGAATGAAAATAGTAACTCATCAGCCATCCAAAAATAAAAAATAAGAGAGGCTTATTTATGTTTCTTGGTGGATTTATTTCTACCTGGGAGCAGTGTGTGTGTGCTTTCAATGTGGCACATGAATCTCAAATGCTTAGGCCTTTAATAGCACAAAAAATCATCTGTGACCTGCTGGTGAAGGTCAGCCTTGAACCAGCAGATATTTGGAGTTCCTGAGGTGTTAATCCTGATCCTGGTGCAACAAGTCTGCAGGATGGAAAGGTCAATTTGCCATTTTCTGGGCTTTACTCAGGTAGGAATTTTCTGTAGAGTTGGTGTGGCTCTCTCTGAGTTGCAGCTACAGCTGTGGGAGCTGAGGGGGCATTCTTGGGATGTCCTGTGCAAGGCCAGCACTTGGACTTGACTTTCCTTGTGGGTCCCTTGCAATTCAGGATATTGTGTGATTCTGTGAATTCCTCTGCTCCTCACAGTTTTAATGCTGCTGGTGCAGCCTCTGTGTGTGTTGGAATGGAATGTGATTCCCCAGAGTGGATGTTGGTGGTTGACTGTGACTGAGAGGAGGGAGGAAAACTCTCCATGACAGGTCACTGTGTTCTGAGATTTTCTTTTGAAGCCTCAGCTGTTCTCCAAGAGTGGATTTAGGACCAGTCTTGACAGTTCTCCTCTTCCCAGTGCTTTTGGAATGGCTCCACACTGACAGACTGACAAAAGGGAACCCAGAGCAGAGTCTGTGTCCATTTGCACCTGCCTTTGGTTTCTCCTTCTTTCTTGTCCCATTTCCTGTTCAGTTCCTTGACTTTTCTTTGGAAACTCTGTGGGTTTGGGTGCTCCTTCCCCAACTGTCTGAGTACCCTGTAATGGGGGAAATTGGCCTCAGGAGCTTTTGTGGAGCTGTGCAAGACCCATGGAGCCATTCCCAGCTCCTGCCCTCTGCTTCCCAAAGCTGCCAGCCTCAGGAAGGAAATCCAGCAATGTTTCACACCTGTGGGAATCAGGACCTGTAAGCACTTGCCTGCTCACAGGATGTGCACACGTGATCACATTTAGAGGTGTAACTTGGGGGCCTTCTTGCCTAATCCTGGTGGTTTTAGGGACATCCATGAGCTGGAAACAGGAGGTTGTTTGGGAGGGGCTTTCCAGCATTTGTCAGTTCTCAGCTTGTTCTTGAGCTGTCTGGAAACGTGTGCTGTCCTCTGTAGGTTCAACTTTCTCTCTGCCCACTATTTGCTTGATTTTTTTGCTATTTTAGGAACATCTCTAAGAAGAAAAAAGCTTGTATTCTGCTTTCTGCAACCTTTTAAAGGCTGGAAAAGGGCTCTTGCTGTAACAAGTTTGGAGTCAATGTTCAGTCTGATCCCCCTTGGTGCAGGGTTGATTCTGCAGCTCTGTCCCCAAGTCTCTGAACTTCTGTTGCTTGTCAGATGTTTTCTCAGCTAGGAGAGCAGGTTGTGTAAGAAAACCTGTTAATGAAAAACTGTGTTAATGAAAACTGTTGCCCCTAGAGAAGTCACAGTTTAACACTTTAATTTGGTTGGGAATAGCTGGAGGGTTTGCCATGATCCAGAGTGTTAAAATCTGCTGATGGCTGGAGATTAAAACTTTTTATTTCCAACGTGGCTTTTCCCAGGCAGGACTGGGATGTGACACTTTGTCCTCTAGGACA
Source organism: Alaudala cheleensis (assembly GCA_013398995.1). Taxonomy (NCBI): domain Eukaryota; kingdom Metazoa; phylum Chordata; class Aves; order Passeriformes; family Alaudidae; genus Alaudala; species Alaudala cheleensis. Next base: position 11,662 of record VWYE01028842.1, on the reverse strand, counting down.
GGTGGACAGTCTCAAGCTGCACCAAGGGAAATTTAGGTTGGATATTAGGAAAAAGTTTTTTACTGAAATAGTGATAAAGCACTGGAACGATCTGCCTGGGGAGGTGGTGGAGTCACCATCCCTGGATGTGTTTAAAAAAGGCTGGATGTGGCACTGAGTGCCATGATCTAGTTCAGGTGTTGGTAGATGGGTTGGACTTGATCTTGAAGGTCTCTTCCAACCCAGACACTCTGTGATTCTGTGAGGGTTTGCACCTCTGGCATTATCTTGTAGCAGCACCCATGCTCTGTGTCCGTGGCCATGCTGAGCATGGAGGATGTGCCTCCCCATTTCCTGTGCCAGTCCTGGCAGCACCAGCATCATCCCCAGTGTCCCTTGCTCTGAGACATTCCAGGCACTGCACTGAGACTCCTTTTCAGGCTTTTTAATGCCCCTTGCTTTGCAGCTGGCATTTCCTAGGTGTGCATCCCTCCATTACTGCTGCTTGCACCTCATTTCCTGCTGCCAAAGAGATCCTCCTGCCCTGTCTCCCATGGTGCCAGCCTGCTTCCTTAGCCCTGCTTACCTTTGGGTGCTGCTGCTGCCCACTGCCAGCTGTGTGGGGAAGGCCACCCTTGGCCCAGATGCCTCTCCCAGGAAGAATGCAGACAGTCTGGCAGAGTGCAGGTTAAATAAAGTTTGCCTTGGCAGGGCTCTTGGATGTGCTGGGAGCTGCCGGGGCGTAGTGGTGACGGAATTGCAAGCACGAACAGCAGCTGCCAAGAGGAATGGCTCTCCTGGCCCTGCTGGCTGCCTCCTGTCCTCTGGGAATCTTGAAGAACTGGCAAAATCACAAGCCTTTTCCCTACCCCAGTGCCGTGCTGACACTCCCAGCTTTGCTGCAGAGCCAGTGAGGCCAACAGCACCATCAGTGCTGCACCCTGAATCCCCATCCTGTGGGGTTCATCCATGGCCTCTCCTGATCCTGAGGGGCACAGCACCATCAGTGCTGCACCCTGAATCCCCATCCTGTGGGGTTCATCCATGGCTTCTCTTGATCCTCAGGGGAACAGCACCATCAGTGCTGCACCCTGAATCCCCATCCTGTGGGGTTCATCCATGGCTTCTCTTGATCCTGAGGGGAACAGCACCATCAGTGCTGCACCCTGAATCCCCATCCTGTGGGGTTCACCCATGGCCTCTCCTGATCCTGAGGGGAACAGCACCATCAGTGCTGCACCCTGAGCCCTGAATCCCCCCCATCCTGTGGGGTTCATCCATGGCCTCTCCTGATCCTGAGGGGAAAGATTTTAGGCAGTGCAAATTGTGGCTGGTGGCTGTGGCATGGGAAGTTGTCACTGTTGGACACACAAGACTCCAGTAATTCAGAAGGCTTTGAGGTTTCTAAGATGAAGGCTTGCTTTATTGATTCTCCATTCATATATATAACATAGTCTGTGCAGAGTTACATGATTGGTTAACAAGATCAACACCTCTCTGGCTCCATGGGGTAAAGCAGAAAAACACAAAACACCAGATGCAAAGATATTGTTCTGAGAACACGGAAATTGGTTACAAAAGACAGTTCTGGGAACAAAGTCTCAAGGACTTTGCCCTGAGACAGGCACTACTAACAACAAGCTACTAACAAGCTTAACATTTCTAAAACTCAGAGAAATCAGGGCTCCAGGAAGTGATTTCATATCTGGCTAAGAGGGCCCATCCATATGGGTGGTTTAGAACCTGTGCCTGGCCAGCCCTTGGGTGGTGGGGACACATCATCCCAGTGCAGCTGCAAACTCCTCCAAGCCCTTTTGTGGAGCAGGGATTTGGGGATTTGCAGGTGGTTGCTGTGGAAAGGGCACAGCCCTGCCCCAGCAGGAGGGACCAGCAGCAGTTCTGTTGGATTTGGGATGGGAACAAAAAAATTCTTGGCTGTGAGGATGGGGAGACCCTGGCCCTGGGTATCTGGAGAAGCTGTGGCTGCCCCATGCTTGTAAGGCCAGGTTGGATGGGGCTTGGAGGAGCTTGGTCTAGTAGAAGGTGTCCCTGCCCAGGGTGGAATGAGATGAGCTTTAAGGTCCCAAAATTGAACCATCTGGGGGTTCTGTACTTCATTGTTTGCTATCAGTGGATGGAGCAGGACTGGGCAGCAGGGCAGCATGAGAGGGGAGTGAAGCATCAGGATATTCATGGCTTGTCATCCTTGGAGTGTGTTTTGTTCTCCAGGAAAGACATCCCTGACTGTCTTGGCAGCAGAGGGACTGATGAGAGGAGCAGAGGCTGCCAGAACAGGGCTCATGTCCTTCCAGTCCTTCCTGGGGGCTGTTTGTAGTTAAACACCAGTTCCTCCAGCTCTGTCTCACACTGTGCTTGGAGATAACTTAGGAGCTTCAGGCCAGTTGTGTCCCTGAGCTGGGCTTGCTTTGGTGACCAGTGATTCACTTGGGTTCCTGTGATTAGCAGGGTGATGGGACCTTTTATAGCCTTTCCTTTTCCCATTTGTGTCTAATGCAGGGAACACATCCCACTTTTGGTGCGTGGAAACCTCAGCTGATTAACATTTGTGAAAATCTTGGGTGTACAGACATGAAAACTGCACATTACCAAACCCAAGGAAGCTGATTTACCTCTCCAGGGCTCTTGATGGGTGGAAATATCCCAGCTTGGTCCCAAGCCTGACTTCTTCTGACCTTTCTCCCTCTGGCTGTCCCTGCAGGTGGCTGGAGGTGCAGGTGCTCACCCTGACCTGCACCCAGCGCTGGGTCCAGTATCTCCAGTTGCTCCAGGAGTCCATCTGGCCTGGAGGAGTTTTACCAGCAGTGCCTAAACCCCCCAGGACAGAGGAGCAGAAGAAGGCAACAGCAGAGCAGGCCCTGCAGAGCCTGATGGGGATCTTGCCCAGTAAGTGTGTCCCAGAGACTTGTCAGCTGCCCTTGGGATGGGAGAGTGGCTGGGAACTCTGCAGTGCACTGGAATCTCTGGAAATGTGCTTAAATGCAGAGATGGAGACTGCTCGTGCCAAGGCACTGGGAAACCTTCATGACCCTTGAGGTTTGATGGTTTCCTGCAAGCAAAACCCAGAGTTTTCCAGTTCTGGATAGTTTGTGTAAGGATTTGGGAAGCAGCCCAGCTCAGAGGGAAGGGATGTGTGTCTGGGCAATTCCTGTGTGTAGCCAGGCCATGATTCAGTGCTCACAGTTCTGCTGGGCTGCCTCCCCAAGGCAGGGGCTCAGGACAGCTCTGCCCCACCTGCTGCCACAGGGTCCTATGGTGAGGAAAGTCACCATGCAAAGCTTTTCCACTGGCCTGAAATCCTGAGCCCAGCTGCACTGGATTTCCCTCTCTTGAAGTTTGACACGGGGACCTTTGGCATTAAAGCAGCTGCTGCCTAATCCCTGTGAGTGCAGTCTGAACTTTTAACTCCTTGATGCAGTGTGGAGGGCCCTCACTGTCCTTTGGGAGTGAAAAAGCACTGCTGCCATGTGCCCTTGTAGCCAGGAATGCTCTCCTGGCACTCCCTCCTGTCCCAGCCTCAGAGCACCATCAAAAGCTTTGATTCAGCACCCACCAGGAGTAGAGTGACCTGTGGAAACCTGCAATTCCCAAAGCTTTGTCTCCAACACTTACAGATGTGATCCAGGAAATCCTTGGGACCAGTAAGTGTCAGATGAGCTGGAGCCTGGTGCTGGAGTCTCTGAGCCAGCCTGTGATAAACAGGTATGTGACTGTGTTCTTCACCCTGCTGCCCTCTGAGAGCTGTGCCCAGGGTTTTGCCACTGCTGCTTCCAACACATCCAGCTTATTATTCCAGCCTTGCAATATCAGGAGGCATCTGCATGTCCAGTCTGGCTGCAGATTATTGAGCCAGTCAGGTTAATGATGTTCTTTGGCCTGCTTAGTTAGTGGATGTCAGAGAAATAGGACAGATCCTGGTTTAGTTTGGTTCTGGAGAGCTGCAGTCTGTTTCTGTCTATTCCTAGTGCTGTGTTTGGTGATGGGCAGCAGAGAAATGAAGGTCAGACTGGACATCAGGAGGTATTTCTTCACCTAAAGGGTTGTTAAATATTGAAAAGGGCTGCCCAGGTGTTGGAGTCCTCATCTTGAGGTGTCCAGGGAACAACAGGAAGTGGCACTCAGTGCTCTGGTCTGGGTGACAAAGGGGGGGATTGGGCACAGGTTGGACTTGATGATCTCAGAGGTCTTTTCTATCTTCAGTGGCCCTGTGATCCTGTTAAACACATGTTTTGCTCCAGAAGGTGCGTTTGTATTTTCTGAGCTGCTCTGCAGCTTCAACACCCACAGGTTTGGGAGAGGTGAAAAAGAGCTGAACCACCTCAGAAAACATTTCTCCTGGGGACCCAGTATTGCTCCTCTCTCCCCTGGAGCACTCCCTTTCCTTGTGCTGAGCTTTGTCTTCCTGAGCAGCCTAAGCTTTGTCTTTTCTCCATTCCAGGCACCTGGTGTTCTGCCTCCTGGACATTCTGCTGGAGTTCTTGGTCCTGAAGGAGTCCAGCAAGGAGCCTGAGGCTGCAGCTGCCACACCATGTGCCTGCAGTGGCCTGGACAAAGGTGTCCCAGCACTTTAAGCAGGGCTGGTGTCCCAGCAGTGGAGGAGAAAAGCAGCCACAGGCACAGAGTGATTGGATTTTCAGCCTTTACTGAATGTGCCTGGGAGCTTCTTGTAAGGAATTCCTCCAGCCAGTGCTAAATGAAGCTGCTCCCAGGCTTCTGTGTTTCAGCTGGGTGGTGGATCACAGCCAGAGTGAGGGGCTGAAGATGCTGTGCAGCACTGCTGACCTGATGGAGAGCCTGGAGTGAACCAGCCTGACCTGCTGGAGAAGGAACCACAAACCCCGTGGTGTTGCCCCACCCTTGTGACCATCTCTAACATCTACAGAGAACACAGGAGATTGGCTTTTGTGGCTTCAGGGCCCACCTGGCACTGGGAGAGTTGGTGTGATGGGACCTTGCTGCTGAATGACAGCAGCAGGGAGGGGCAGAGTAGTCCCTGCTGGGTGAGCAGCCTGCCCTGGGCCTGCTCTGCACCTTCTGTGGCACCAGAAGGAAGCTGGGCAAAGGATGGAGTGTGGAGTGTGCTCCTGAAGTTCAGCATCCAACTGCCCAAATACCTGGGAGGTGAGAGCAGGGCCCAGAGGAGCTGCCCTGCCTTTGGGACAGGGATCAGCTGCTTCTCCTGCCCCTGCTCTGGTTCTCCATGGAACAGTGGGGTGCAGGCAGGCTCTGATGCTGGGAAATGGACTCTCCCCAGGCTGGGGAGGAGTGGGAGCTTGGCTGGACTTCAGGATTCACTTATATTGTGCTTTCTGAGCCACTTTGAGTCCCTGGGACAGTGAGCTGGAAGGCACAGGACAAAAGGAGCTGACCCTTGTGGGACACAGCAGGGAAATCAGCTCCCACACGAACTCCAGGAAGCTCTGGGAGAGGAATGAGTACCTGGAGCCCAGGGGAATCCTGGATGTGTGCCATGGACAGGCAGTGGGTGAGACCCCAGCACAGGGCTGTGGGCACTGCCTGAGCTCTGCTGCTCTGTGTCACTGGGCTTGGCTTTGCTGTGCCTGCTGCTGCAGCAGCTCCAGGCAGGGCTCTGGAAAGCTGCTCAGCTCATGGAACATGGATTTGGAGCTGCTCCTCCAGGCTGTCCAAGACCTGGGTGGTTTTGTGAGCATTTGACATTGCTCAGCAATCACCTTCCTGGGAGCACTGAGGGACTCAGAACATGCACCAACAGACCAGTCTGGTGCCCTGCTGTGGTGTATTTTCTGGGAGAGACACAGAAGGAAGCCCTGAGCAGTGCTGGTGAAGGTGTTCCCTGCAGATCAGAGACTCCACACAGGGAGCCCTGCAGGATCACATGCAGTGTCTGGGCTGGTTTCATCTCACACAGCCATGGAACACCAGGCTGCAAGAGCCTGCCTGCAGCTCCTTGGAGCAGGATGCATGTTTGGAGAGAAGGCAGTGTGACTCCAACCTGCCTGTTCTGCTCCTCCCAAAGGAGCTGTTTAATAATGGACACACAGCAGTGTGAGCTGCTCTGTGCTCCTGGTGGGTGGAAATACAGGGAGGGATCATTTTGCTGCAAGCAAACATTTTTAGGGAGCTCTAAGGACATCCCAAGGCCAGGCAGAGTCCAATGTCATGAAGCAAATCAATTCTGCATCACCCTTGGAGACATTTCTCAGCAGGGAGGCTTTGGAGATGGCAGATTGGCCACTTGCTTGGAGAAGAAGGGAGGTAGTTTTAGAGGAGATGAGGGGGAGAATGCTTTGGGATAATCCCAAATGGCCAAGCAGCACTTTGGGACTCAGATACATCCTTAAATATCTGCTTGGAGCAGCTGCCTCACCTTGTCTTTCAGTGCCAGGCTCCTGTTTCCCTCCTTTTCCCTCCTGCTTCCATTTCCCAGCCCAGCTCTCAGGGGGGACACAGTGCCACCAGCCAGAGATGATGCAGCAGAGCCCTGTTGTGCTTGGTGGCTTCCCAGGTGTTCCTGGTGTTCTTGTTTGCTGCTGCTTCCTAATTAATTGTGTGGCTTTGGAGCTCCAGGACTGTGTTCTGTCATTGATTTGGGATAATATGAAGAGGCTTTGCTGCAGTACAAATTATCCATTGCCAGCTCCAGGTTAGGGCAAAAGTCTAAAACAGTCCCTACACACACTGGGAGGATGAGCTGACACTTCTTCTTTGCTGGGGAGCCCAAATTCTCCCTGCTTTTACCCCCATCTCTGAAATTATGCAGATGACTGAATATTCAGTCCTCCAGATGGAAATAATTAGTGATTTCTGCCAGTTTGGGAGCTGGTGCTTTGCTGGGCTGGTGCAGCAAGGATTTGGGGTTGTCCCAGCTGCAATGTCCCCCTCTGTGTTCAGATACAAAGAGCTGGGACAGAGAGAGAAAAGAGAATTACTTCTGTGCACTCTGAAGGCAGTGTGGGATTTTGGAACAGTTCTGGAGAGTAAAACAATCATTTGGCAATTCAAACTGAGGAGCTGGAATTGCCAAATGGTTGTTTTACTCTCCAGAACCCCCTTTCTGGTCTCAGACATGAGGGGTTTGAGCCCTTTCTCATCCTCTCACTGGCTGGGCTTCAAATTCCCATTCTGTCCTTGGGAGATTTCTCCTCACAGCTGAGGTGAAGTGCCCAGGAGCAAACAGCCCCTCTCTGCATCCTGTTGTTAAGGGGTCAGACAAATCCAATAAAAAGCTCAGCTTTTCTTCTGCTGCAAGTTCTTTGCCCCACTTGATCTTGGGATTAAACTGAGCACAATGGTGGCAGATCCAAACCTCTGCATTCAGGTGGGCTGGGAGTTTATTTCCATTGGACTGAGACTAGAAAAACTGCTCTGGTAAAACAAACAAACTTGACAAAAAACCTTCAGCTTGCTCAGTGTGTGTCATATTCCCAAAAAGCTCCTTTTTTCTGCAGGAATTTGTAGAAGGAATGTGCAGAAGGCTCCAGCCACCTCTCTGAAGAGCAGGTGGTGAGAGCAGCCAGATCTGATCTCAGGAAAGAGTTGCAGCCTCGTGTCACGTTGGGTAAAGAGCAGTACCTGCCTCAGGTGTGTGCTCAGCTCTCCCTCTGCAGCTCCTCCTGCCTGTGTGGGATCTGCCCCCAGCACTTGCTGACTCTGTGAAGTGTTTCCCTTCCCACAGCTGACTGGAAGCTTCCTGGAAGCAGGGATTGTATGAGTGCAGTGGTGCAGAGCTCCAGGGCACCACTCTAAGCTAAATAAACGTTTAAATGTGTTTTTAGGGGAAATAAGTCCCACCATGCACTGACTCCCTGCCCTATTTCCTGTACTCAACCCTCTGTCTCAGCTGTTTGTGGTGCTGTTGGACTCTGTGTGGAATTTTGCTGTCTGGAAAACCCATTCCATTGTTAAATGGAGAGCAAAGCTTCACTCCCATGTACTTGTGTGCAATAATACTTCATTTCAAACTTACCTCTCTGTCAGAGTTTAAAATTTGCCTTTGGTCTCTGAGGGGAAGAGAAGAACGAGTGGGGAGGAGGCTGGGGAAGGGGTGGAGGTGTCACCCAGGTGTCACAAAATGCATGGCCAGGACAGCAGGGCAGGTGACAGCGGGTTTGGGACAGGTTTTCCCTCCTGCCACAAGTGGGACTGCTCAGACCTGGGAAAGAACAAAGTCCTTAAAGCTTGGCCAGGAATTGGAACAATTTCCCACCCCTCAGCATTGCTGCTTTCTCCCTGACACCAACTCCTTGATTTAGGCTCTCCTGGGAGTCTGAAACCAGGCAAGCAATGTGGATCATCTGCCTTTCTTCTGGCAAACAGGGCAAGGCTCTCCTCGAAGCAGGGATTGTGCAGACCCATCTCCACTTCCCCTGGGCTGCTTAGGAAGCTTTCCTTGCTGGTAAGCTGTAAGGAAATAGGGAATGGCTGAAAATGAGGAATTCCACATGAAATTTGTAATACTATGTCAAAGGAAAAAAAAAAAAACAGAGGAAGGAAGAAAAACCTGATCCAATGAATGCTTGGGTCATGTATTTTTCTGGATTAGCTGTGCCACGGAAGGAGCCCATGCACCCTATGAAATCCATTCCCTGCAAGCCAGAGAACATTTGTGCAGCACATGATGTGGGATCATGGCTGAGGCCAAGTTCCCTGGGATAATATCCACCCCGGGCTAGATTGGGCTATTTCCAGTGTCAACAGCCAGAGGATTAAGCATTTATCTCTGCAGAACAGGATAATTAATACCAGATCGAAGTGGGGGCTGTGCTTGGAGCTGATTTTGTGCCTGAGCCTGGTTTTGCTGGGCAGGGGGAGGATGCTCTGGGTGCTGCAGGGGGCAGGCATTGCCTCAGGGCCCTGGAGTGGCACTGGGATGCCCCCAGGCTTCCCAAATGAAGCTGAGGGTGAGCTCTGCCAGCCTTGCCACGTGAGGTGGGTGTTCATTTCTCACCCTTAGCAGGAAAACTCTTCCATCCAGGTAAAAGCTGGAAGAACGAAACCAGGGTGCTGTGATTTGCCATTTTCTGGGTTTAAATGGAAAATCCATTGTTTTGGCACTTCTGGCTTTGTTGAAATAAATGAATACCATTATCCTGGCCACAGTCCAGGTCAGGTAATTATATTCTTCCTACCTTAATGCCACTGCAGCCCCTGTCTCCCCTGGATATGTGAGACTCTTTAATTCCTGTCTGGAACTTGCTTATTATGTTACAAGCTTGGATTTTTCCTTCCCCTGTCAGTAGAATTTGTGCACAGAGCACCAGCCAGGCCCCAGCACTGTGCTGAGCTGCTAAAACAGGAAAAAGCTGCCCTAGACATTTATTTGATTGTTGATTTGATGCTGTTTGATTGCCTGGTGTTCTCCTGGCACATCTCTCCTGGTTTGTCAGGCTGTGGAGCTGGGAAGGTGGGTGACATGGAAGATGAGAGGACTTGTTTAATTCAGTGCCTGCTGGAAACCTGCTTTTCTCCTCTGGCAGCTGCTGGGGCTGGTGTGTGTTCATGGGAGAAACTCAGGACTCGTGGGTGCTGTCTTACCTTCTCTCCTGTCATTTCTTTGAAGATTTTGGAAGACTAAAACATGTCCTTGATGGGGGAAAAGCTCTCCTGCCTTCAGGAACATTTGCCATGTCCAAACCTTGCTGATCAGGCAGAGCCTGGGTTTGAGGTCCAGCCCTGAGAGCCCCCATTTCCTGAAGCCCTGAGCTGCTTTGCAGTGCCTGACTCCCCTGTTGGAGCACAGCTCCTCGTCTGTGTTGGTGGCTCCTTGGCCTTTACATCTGCAACTGATGCATTGAGTTGGTTTTTCTTTCTTTCCCTTTTGAAAAGTATTTAAAGTCTCCTTCTTCCCTTCCCCTTTCAATCCCACTCCTCCTGTCCCAGCTGAGCGGGTGAAAGGGTTGTTCAAGCAGTACTTGAGGAGAGTGTCCTGCAATTCCACGAACTTCCTTCCTGTTCCCAGGCCCCTCCACTCCACACCGGCCCTCGAGGACAAGGAGGGTTTGAGGGACAGCAGGGGTGAGGATCAAAGCCCCTGAAGCACAGTGTAAAGCACAGAGTGCCCACTGCTCCTCTGGAGTGTCGCATCTGGCAGAGCCTCATTAACCTTCTGCTTCCCCCTCCCACTCCTTTGCCCCTGAAAATCAACAAAGCCAAACATAACAAGTTGCCTGGCCTGAAGCAGCCTGAAGTGTGTGTGCTCAGTGTGAAAAAGCAAAGCCAAGCCATTGGCCAGAGCCCCTTTTCTGTGCAGGCCACTTCACATTTATTACACTCCAAGCCGGAGCTCTTTAAGCCCTGATGCTCTTTAGAGCTGAGCTCTTTAACTTTCTCCCTTCCTCCCCTTGCAGGCTTCATTCTCCCCTTGTTCCGCTCCTTCCGCTCCCTCTGCTCCCCTTTGTCCTGTGAGAACGAGTCTTTTAATCCTCTTGTACTGCAGATTAAAGCTGTTACAGCCTCCCCAAGCTGACATTTTCTCAGAGAAGCTCACAGCCAGACCTTTATGAGAGCTCTCAGTCTGTCTGTGCTGCCTTTCTTCTCGCCACACTAACCTCCATCCCTGACCTTTCCCTGAGCAGGGAAAGGCTGGGGACTGCAATCCCATGTAGGCACTGCCTGGGCTCAGCAGGGCTCGGGGGGCAGGAAATTAAGACCCATGGAAATAAAGAAGTAAATAAAGAGAGAGAGAAAAGACGATGGGAATTAAGAGAGAGAAGCAAAGCAACATTCGGCGTGTTTGGAAACCAAATGCTGGGCTGGGGTCTGAGGTGGTGGAGCCAGACCATTAACCTGGGACTCATTTCCAGAACTCACCTTGCAGGACCCAAGGGAGCTTCCAAGAAGGCTGGAGAAGGACTTCTCACAAGGACATGTAGGGAAAGGATAAGGGGGGACGGCCTTAAACTGAAGGATAGAATTAGATTCAATATTGGGAAGAAATTCTCCCCTGTGAGGGTGCTGAGGCCCTGGCACAGGGTGCCCAGAGGAGCTGTGGCTGCTCCTGGATCCCTGAAAGTGCCCAAGATGACCCTGGACAGGGCTTGGAGCAGCCTGGGACAATGGAAGATGTCCCTGCCCATGGCAGAGAACAAGATGAGCTTTAAGGTCCCTTCCAGTCCAAACCATTCTGGAATTTTTTTTTAGTAGGAAATCGGGGTTACCCAAAACCCAGACTTCAGTTTGCATTTGTTCCAGGGAGAATGGATTCAGACACCCACAAGCACAGAGGCAGATGCTGTTTGTGAGCTCACAGGGAGTGAAGTGACTCCTGCTCCTCGGGGCTCTGTCCATGACAGATTCTTACTGTTTGTCATCAAATGAGTGTGCTCACCTCTGGCACTGCAGAGTGCATCGATGTGCTGGTCCTTGTCTTGTGCACATCATAAAACCACAAAGGATCAAGGTAACCTGCCTAAAAGTGTGTGTTCTAAAGGCACAAACATCTTCCCTTGAGGTTTCTGTCTCCTCATCAGCCCTGCCTCTATTAAGTGTCCTACAAGTGTCCCAGAGTTATTGGCAAAGCACCAAGCAAGGTGAAAAGCTGGTTCTGAGATGCATTTTCCAGAGAAATGGTGTAAAGTGACCCCAGTCAGGCCCCATTTCAGGTTTGTGTCCAATACATGAGGAGGCATCAGGGAGGGGCAGAGGTATCTGACACACTTTCTGAGCAGGGAGGGAACAGGTTGGG
>VWYE01028841.1:16069-31500 GCA_013398995.1 Alaudala cheleensis | reverse complement strand
TTCTAGGTTAGTTTTAAATCGTGCATGCATGCTTGAATGACTTTCGCANTTTTCCCTGTAAAGGCTGGCCGTTCTGGTGGAACTTACAGCAGCATTGATTAGCAAAGTGAGGGCACAGTCTCTGTCCTTGAGGGCTTTCTTTTTTGTCCGTGACCAATTTTCATGTGCATCTGATGGGAATAGGCCCAGATCTTTTTTCAGGGCCGGGGTCAAAAGGCTCCCATTCAGTGCTATAGTGAGAGTCCACCTCAGTAGCAATAAGCGTTCTGTGGGTCTGGGGTCGCTAGTGGACTAGCAGTGGTACTGTAGGTGGCGAGCAGGCTCTGTCCCTGGCACTCATTGGGGAGGGGATGCGGACGGGGGACAGGCATGGGGACCTGGGCAGGTTTTGGTCCGGCACGGCTGCTGGGACCTTCTTGGCACCAGCCTCACAGGCTGCCCCGCTCCCTCCCTCCTTTGTAATCGCCTCCATCACTGCCCTCCAAGCAGGAAGAATTCGTAGCTCTGGCTCATGGTCAGGCAGTGTAGCCAGGTCGTAGAGCTTTATGCCGACTTTCTCCCAGTAGCAGAGAGTAAAAACATTGGGAAACACGCGGGGAAGTGACTTAAAGTCCTGTTTCAGGATGGGGGATTCGTTAACGTCTCTCTGGTCGGACATCTCCTGTCCCATACTTCAGTTCCCTTTTAGTTCCCCTGCCTCGCCTGTCACGTCACAGCGTACAGATGATTGTGGGCCCAAACGCGGTTCTTTCACCGTCACAATCAGTTCCAGGGGTGTCCCCGATTGCCATCAGCTGGCCGGTTCTTTTCCTCACATGAAGGCACCAATTATCGGGGATTGAGAGAGACGGAAACCCTGATTCGTGATCAGAATTCGTTTTTACTGAGATTTTGCAAATCCTTATATACTGTTTTTGGGAAGATTAGTAGTTTTTTCTACAATGATTATGTTAAACATTACGCAAACAAACTTCTACATTTTACAACATCTCTTACTTGCCGAAGTTTGAGTCAATCTTCTTTTTCCTGTTGCCAGACTTAATCCAATCTTCTTGTAATCTTCAAAGGTTTGTTTGTTATTGCCAAGGCATCTTGGTTTATCAAACTAACTATGCTAATTAAGTCCACAGCACCCTGTCTTGTGTACCCCAGTATCTTCTACAAACTTGCTTTTTTTTCTGGAGTTGATGTAGCCAGGAAAGACTTGAGGAAAAATTAAATGTCCAATCCAACAGGAACCTTAGTCTGTGCTAACTGTTGAAGAGTCTGCAACAAACTTGCATTTGAATTTTATTGGTGAAGTACCTAACCTTTATGCAGACTTATCTGACTTACTTTAGGATGTAGGGTCCTATGGCATTTGGTAATAAAAAGTCGGAAGCAAGGTATTTGTTTCATGTGAAACCTCAGTGCTGATGTGTCTGTTTTGGTTTGTGTTTTTAGGGATCAGACGGGAATCTAATTTATTGCTTGCTGAGTGTTCTGTCTGGTGAAAGTCATGTCATCCATATTGCCATTCACTCCACCAGTTGTGAAGAGACTTCTGGGGTGGAAAAAATCTGCTGGTGGCTCTGGAGGGGCTGCTGGTAGTGAGCAGAATGGTCAGGATGAAAAGTGGTGTGAAAAAGCAGTGAAAAGCTTGGTGAAGAAGCTAAAGAAAACAGGACAGCTGGATGAGCTTGAGAAGGCAATTACCACTCAGAATTGCAGTACAAAATGTGTGACAATTCCAAGGTGAGTGCTGTTGTGTTTGAAATTTTTACAACCACATAGGAAATAAGTAAATGGATGTTTAGGCTATCTGAACAAATGACTAAAAAATCAGTTGCATGCTTTGATTCTTTACAAATTCTTTAAAACCTATTTTGGTTTTATATAGTGCTTGCTTAAAACTGAATCACATGCTTTGTAAAATTACCATTTCTAATAATATCTTTGTTTCAATTTTCATTGCTACTTAGATTCAAAGTCTGTGTATTTTGGTGTTGCCTAGCACAGTTCTTAGTTTGTAGCACTGCCTTATGGTTTTATTTAATAATCCTGTCTATAATCAGAGGGGCATACTTGAACTTTCATTTTAAAAATAAGACTAGTTTTTCTTTTGTCAACACTTCAGTCATCTATTTTCTGTTGTGTCTGATAGTTTCAGTTAAATTGTACAAGCTGTATCCATTCTCCCTTTTGAAGTTTTGTCTTTGGAGGCATACTGTCTGAAGACCATTTTAATTATTTGTTATTGGTTAATGTAAATGCTTTTTTATTTAATAACTTGGAGTATTTCTAGAACTGTTCTTCCACTCCTGGTATGTATATACATTTAGGTAAATAACTTGCATTCTTGTCTTTCTCAACCTAATTCATAGCAACTGCTGTGCAAGGGGCAAGGGTTATGTTTGTAAGTACAATACAGTCTGTTTTCCATTCATGTTGTACAGAAATACCACTAAGGTGCCTGTGTCTCAGGTTTTCTGGTGTTTTTTGCACCCTGAGAGTTGATGATAGAGTTTGAAAGAGAGCCGAGGCCAAGCAGCTGCTTTGAAGAGTTCTTTATTCTTTTTCTTCTCTCTAAAAGTTCTCTCAGTCCAGCCTGATGTTCCCAGGAAGCCAGAAAAGCAGAATCTGACCCTCCTACAATGGCACCTGAACTTATTATAATCTAAACTATGTTAAAAATGTTTTCCTTTAAGTACCAATAACTATGACCCATGTCAGACAGTGAAATCTTACTATAACCCAATCAAGAAAAGGCCACCACCACTGCAAAGATGGAGGGGAAGAAGAAGCAGGAAAAGGACAAAAAACACACTCTGATTCCTCCATATTTGCCCCATTCTATCTATATAGTAAAATCTAAAAATTCTATTTTTTCACCCTGTGAGCTAACAAAAATCATACCAATCAAACCCACGTGGACTACATTTCCTCTTTTAGACGTGGCAGTGTTTTCCAGGGAGTCAGATCAAAGGAATAGGTATTTTTGGCTCTTTTGGCTCTGTCCCAAGACCCTCAGGGTCCCAAGCCTCCAGGGACCCCCAAAGGGGTAACCTGGTTTCCCACACATGTGCAAGCTCATTATGTGCAACACAAGTATCAAATCACTCCACAGATTTGTTTTTCTATGAAAAAGCAGATCTGGTGACATGGGACTATTTTGGATATTTAGTGCCTCGACCCTTAAAATAATTTGTAGGGGAGAGAAACTGCATCTGGTTTATGACACTAATTTCTGTACACTTAAACTTTGTATTAATCATAGCACAAGCTAGGTTTGACTGGTGTCACTAATGATTTCCACATATCAAATGTGTTATAGCTCTTACGATGGTTCTAGTGTTCTCTTTTAGATTTGACACAGCTGTTTGGGAAAATTGTGAGTATGTTTTGAATAACTGACTAATTGTGTTTTCTCTTTTCTATCCACTTTTTGTTTCTAATGCTGCCCTCTGCTTGTATTTTCTTCCCTAGAGCAGTTCTAAAATTCTCTGGGTTTCCCTTCTGCTTTCTTCCTTTTGCTGGCTGGAAAACAATCGGAAATAAAATATTAGCTCTTTCTTGTCTTGGTGTATTTCAGTAGACTAAGATTGGAACCTGTAGGGGTATGTATTTCTTGACTTGACATAAGATGACTATTTAGCAAGTCTTTACCATGATAAAGACAAATTAATTGCAAGGTGTTTCATATGACAGAAGCTAAATATCCCGTATAGAGATTCACTTGATATAAGATGTGTATCTGTCTTCAAGAGCTCTCCTGGAGGGTTACTGAGGCAGTAAATATTGGTATTTCAGAAGAACAGTTTAATTTTTCCAGAGGATACAAACAGTATGCTAATATATCATTGTTTTCCTAGTCTACATTGGGTATGTCCTTCTGCTTGCATGACCTTTTGTGTAAGATACTAAATAATTCTTTAAAACAGAATGCAAAGCTCTATGATACTCTGTATAGCCTCTATGTTGTGACCAGCAGTTCTTGCTGGGCTTTGATATACTGTTCTCCTCTATTTTCCAATAAGCCGTAAAAAGTACTGGACCTAGGTTTTACTTTTCTTGACTACATTAGGAGTAAGCTAGTAGCTAGAGAGCTCTTGAAGTGATATTCGCAATTGTACAAGGTTTAATTTTAAAATAAGAAATGGCTTTGATATTAAGGGGTGAGATTATATCAGGGTTGCCAGAATTCTTGAGTTTCATAGTTAGGTTTTGGACTCTGGATATTATTTCACTTTGATAGCAGGAGTCTGGGTTCCCAGGAAATAACAAATTTCAGCTCAGTACTGTAATGACTTCTGGAGATTCTTGTTCTTGGATTTAATAAGTTAACAATACTGCTGATTAAGACATTCATTAAATAGGTCTCAAAGATCTGCAGATCAGACAGGATAAATAATAAAATGCTGTATTTAGAACTTTTTTCCTTCCTAGTCAACAGAAAGTTTGAGGTGCCAAGATGCTGTGATGTAATTCTGATGTGGCAGCTGGGCTAACTTTCCAAACCTTGTTTTGCTTGGGGAGGGTTTTTGTGTTTGATTTTTGTGTGGAATTTTTAAACTTCCTTTAGATTTACTTACTAATACTCAGTGTAGATATTGACAAAAGTGGGATGTTTGTTTGTCACTGTTGCATTATTTCCTCAACAGAAGGTTCATTTGTGGTTTCACAAGTTTCTGGTCCCCTTGGAGATTTCCAGAGAGTTTGATACAGTACTTAACTCTAGTATACTTTTTCATAATTGAAACCTAAAGCAACTAAGCACCTACAAGCTTTTCTCAAAACTGAGAGCAGCTTGGACAAAGGTTGCATTAAATTGCCTCTTCAGAAATCTGCATATTATATATTACTGTATTTCATTGATAGTCCTGTTGAATTAGGATTGCTCTGGTCCTATGCTGTTTGTCAAGATTACTACATATGAAGTGAGGCTGTTACTGTATGTACTATGCAAAAACTGCTCATGTGGTAAATAACAGAATTTCTTATGCAGACTAATAGAGGTTCTGAGAAAGTAGAAGCAAAACAGATGGAGTTGGGTGTTGGCACTGCACAGCAGGGATGCTCAGCTCTTCATTAGTGGGTCAGTAATCTAGAGCAGAGGCTAAATAAGTACAGAGGTCCTTTTGACACTAAGTAATTTGTAGTTATCTTGCTGAATCCTCCCAGCAAGCCAGTGGGATTTTAATCACATAATCCCCGAATATCTTGAAACTTAATGTTGGCATGTGAGTTCACCATTTATGAGTCTTCTAGTGGAGCAGTTTCTTTCCTATTATCATGGATTGTTCTGTTGAAATAGAATCACAGAATTGTAGAATGGTTTGAGTTGGAAGGGACCTTAAAAATCACCTAGTTTGAACCTTCCTGCCATGGGCAGGGACACCTTCCACTAACTAAGCAAGGTTGCTCAAAGCCCTGTCCATAAATACTTTGTAATTAGTGGTACCTAAAATCCAAGCCTTTAATAAACCAAACCATGCCACATAGTGAATAGTCAAATGGCATATTCATAGTCTATCTTTGTTATTTAAAAAGTTCTTTCAGTGATGACAGTACAGAGTATTAGAATCCAAAGCAGGGAAACAAATAGCTAGTTTCATCATCTCAGTATTTTGGTGTGATCAGCTGTGTGGCTTTTCTGTCATTAAAAGAGTATAGATATGCTTCATGCCTTCTTCTTGCTTCTTTTAAATAGACTTGCCAAATGCAGTTGCTTTTGTAAAATGCCTGATAATGTACAACTAATAAAAGTTTAGTTTGGGCAAGTTTGGGATAATGTTGGCCTGGAATGTTGCAGCTTCTATGTTTTTAAAACTGAAAAAAAGCTAGTCAAAGGGAAGCATTGAGTTTAGACTCCTTCGTGATGTCCTGTGTTCTTCTAGAGCATACATGTCTGAAACCTAGTGCAGAACTGACTGTGACCTTCCTGAGCTGTAACTGGGTACATCCATATCACAGGTTGAGTTCTGCTTCCATGGAAACATTTGTATAATGTGATGACTGTATTAGGGATTTATTTTTTTATGAAGTATTACTACTAAAACTGCAGAATCTGGTGATAGTTCATCAAACGTGAAAGCAAGTCCATTTTACGTGGTCAAAATTCTCTAAAGAAATTATGAATTTCTCTAGTATACTAATGTTATTCCTTTGCTTGCTTGTCCTGCAGCCCTTTTTTTCATTCCCTGCAGTGAGTTGGCACTAAGAATAAGATAAGCAGCCTAGGTGTAGCTTATGGTACATGTTAAAATTGTTTTCTAAAGGCTCAGTCTCTTTATTAGTTGATATGAGCCTCTGTTGCTTTTATCTTCTTTTTGCCAGAGTCGGGATTAAATGCTTGAGATGGTATTTCTTGTTCGGACTCAGATGTTTATTCATTCTTTTCTATGTTACAGTCTCACAGACCATGAGTTCTACAGAACATCAAACTAACAAACTAAAATGGACCTATATCTTATCTCTCTACAAGGCCTTTTAAGGATCAACTGCCCAATTAAGAAATGACACCTAAATTATTTTTACTTTTAACCCAATAACCAACCACCCTCGGTCCTCAATGTGGACTTTTCTATCCAATTACAAGATGCCACCTAGACCCATGAAGAAGGTGAAAAAGAAGGACTAGCCTCTGCCCTAAAACCTCCATCTTACTTTATATATATTACTATATTCTAAAACCTTAAACACTAAGTTTTCCACCATGTGATATTACACACTTCTATTCAAACTACACACCCATAATCTCAGTTCTCTCATTCAATTTTGGAAGCCTTCTCCATGGCCTCAGGTCAAATGCAGTGTTTTCTTGGGGGTCATTGCCTGTCAGCACAGAAAGTCTAAAATTCTCAGTGACCAGGGTTCCAACAAGCCTCCATACATGGAACTATAGAGCTGATCACAATGTCTACAAAGGAGTTAACATCAAAAGTAAGCTAGGCAAAGATGGGATAACTAGCCTGGAACTGCTGTTTCAGAAAAAAAAAAAATCTTTTAAAATTATGACATTTTGAGGCCTTTTCTCATAACTGCATAAAAAATTTCTAATTTAGGTGTAAAGGACACAGTTTTTCTTGAATATGACCTGTGCTATTTGTTAGCATGTTTTCTTTGATTCCTTGGGAATATTTGTCAAGAAAGTGATCACACAGCTGCATGCAATAACCTAGTTTTAGGGATGCTTTTGATCACCAGTAGGGCAGAGGTGTCAAGCTGATGTGGCTTTTAGAATAGTTTGTTTCAAATTTTTAACATCTTTCCCCTAAATAGGTTGCTTCAGAGTATAGCAATACAGGTTAAAGCCATAGGAAATGGATGTTTTCAACAATTATACTGGGGGGAAGGGAAAGTTGCTCTGGAAACTATTTTAGGAGAGTTCCCAACATCTGCTGCTAAGCTATGAATGTGTCCGGTAAGGGGACAACAGCAGGCAGTTGGATTGACACAGTAGATCCTAAAATAATATTGCTATCCAGACAGAGGTGAAGTCTATTTTCCCAGAAGCAGAACTTGCCACTGTCTGCTAGTTTGTAGCAGAGCTGGGATAATTCACTATTCAAGTTGGGGATGAACAATGATTCTTAATCATAGCTCACAAGTTGAGAGTTGCTATGTATAAAAGAATGTTCTCATGGTATATACCATATCTCAGTCTGGATGCATTAACTTCACTGTAAATTGGTTGTATGAATTTTTGAAGACTATAGTTGAACATCTTAAGCTTTCTAAAATAAGTATAGTTATTTAAACAGTGCGTCAGAATATATTTTTATTGCTGAGGTTACATGAAGAATGTGCTTG
The DNA here is from genome assembly GCA_013398995.1 of Alaudala cheleensis. Taxonomy (NCBI): domain Eukaryota; kingdom Metazoa; phylum Chordata; class Aves; order Passeriformes; family Alaudidae; genus Alaudala; species Alaudala cheleensis. The sequence goes on along the minus strand of VWYE01028841.1, from coordinate 23,709 downwards.
TAAATTGTTTGTAAACTGACTCCCTTTTCTTATGGCAGGACTATTAAGGATGAAGCAGAGCTTCCTGTGATTTTTCTGTTGTTGGAATTTGAATTAAAGTAATGCTTTAGAAGAAAGCCAGAGAGATCTTTCCTGGAAATATGGCAAGAGATAGTTGATATTTTGGGGAGTGTTGGCCAAAATGAGCTTCAAAATCCCCTAATTCTCCTGATGATAGCTGGTACTGTGAAGACTTTGGCTGTGTTAACTGGAAAGGTATAGCAGGAGGATCAAATTGTCCTTCCTTGTCTCAGTTCTGTAATGATGGTGGGAGTTGAACATTGTCTCTGTGTTTTCTGTAAAAGACTAAAGAAAGTTCTTGGTGCTTTCTAAGTGTGTTGCACCAGGCTCTGGTCTCCACAGGGCAGTAAGGACAGAGTGATGGTGTGCTTTGCAGTAGCTTCCTGTTGTGTGTGACATTTCTTCATCTGGGAGTTGGCCCTATGTGTATGTACTCCTATGGCAGCTTACTGTGTAACTTCCTGACTTCCTCTTAGTAAATGGTGTTGTGCAGCCTGAATTTCCAGCCTAGGAGACAGCCAGGCAGCTGCTTCTCTGGTGAATAGAGTCCACCTGCATTGCCTGAACACAAAATGTAAGGTGATCCTGTGAGAGAAGCAGTCTGTTGTTTCTGAAAGTGGTGAGTGTGAAGCCGTTGACTTTGAGAGTGTTTTTCTGACATTTTGGAGTGTCTTTTAGTCTGTGTTGAGTGTTTCTTTCAATAATTTTACAATGACCGCTTTCAACTAGTCCATGTTCTGTAGTGCTGTATTGTGCAGTCTGGATTAGTGTGTAGCGAGAACAAGAGTGCTCTGAGAGATTCTACTAATTTCCTTGGAGCCTTTTGCAGAGCTGGAGTGGTAGAAGCTGGCACCTGGTTTTCCAAGACAATTTTGCACCCCAAGATAAATGGTTCCAGCTCTTCTTAGTTCCTAAATTTTCAGGATGATGTGGTTATAGACACAAGGATGCTGGCCCTAATTACATATGTGTAAATTGACATGTTCAAACTCTAGGTTGCAGAACACTTTTAGATGCTGTATGGACATACAGTGGGAAATAAAAATTAATGTCAGGTTTGACTTCGAGTCTCTATGAAACTTAATTTCTAAGCTTGATGTTAGCAATCAATAAGGCAGTATTGTGAGATTTCCTGCATCTGTTTGCAAGCTACTCTTATACATTTCTTTTAACTAAAAAACTATCTTAAAAATCAATTTAGTTCATGTTTCATTACCAAATTAAACTTAAAAATGAGAACTGGTGATCACTCACAAATGTCTCAAATTCTTTTGAGCTGGTGGAAAAAAAAAAGGCTGTTCAGACAAAGTAACTGCATGGAAATATCACCTTTTCTGGCATTAGTATTCCTGATTCTTTTTTTTTTTTCCTTTTTTAAATGCTTATTCAGGGAAGGAGTTAGATAACTGTATGTCTAGGTTTGAAAGACAGGTGTCTGCTAGGGAAGGCAGGAGCCTCCATTGGAATGGAGAATGTAAACCCCCTCTCTCTAAATTATTATAATTTTGAAATTAAGGGGCTCTCAGGTAAAAAAGATATAAGAATACGAATAACAGTTCTTTACTAGTATGTATAACAAGGCAAACAAAACAACAACAACCACAGCATTAACAACAAACAGAACCAGGACTCTAGTGATAGCCTTCTCGGCTTCAGGCAATTTTCCCTTTGGTGTAGTGATGGTCACAGCTGACAGGGAGCGCTGGCAGGCTCTCGGTGGACAGGGCAGGTGCGATGATCCCCATTCGGCTGCAGGGGGCGCTCTGGCGTGGGCTCGGGGACCATGTGACAATGGTGGCTTTGTCCAAGACGGGGAGGGGTGGAAGAGCGGCTTCGTTTCACAAACCCCTGGGGCTGTCGATCCCAGTGCCCTAGCAGGACTCTCGGAAGCAGCAAGCTGGAACGGCAGGGATGAGCAGAAATCCCGGGGCGGTGGACGATATGTATCAGAAACTCCGCTGTGATAGCTGGAACTGCGGGACATCCCGGCAGGGCGGGGGGCAGGGCCCAGCAGCAGAAGAAAGGCAGCTCCCAGCTGGGTTATAGCGGTGGTAGCGAAATTCCTTTCCCCAAGCGGCAGCTCTACCATCCTCCTCCGAAAGCCGAGAGCAAGTGAGAGCCCGCAACTGCCCCAGGCCTCAGCCTTTACCTGCCTCTCTTCTCCCGGTATCTCTGTCCCTCTGAGAGAAACTCCCAAAAACCGGAATGCCACCAGACACCCTCCTTCCCTGAGGCCTGGCTTCCTACCCCTGCCCCCATCAGCGCGTCTTAGCAACTCAATGGGAAAATATTCCACAAGTNCAGGGCAGGTGCGATGATCCCCATTCGGCTGCAGGGGGCGCTCTGGCGTGGGCTCGGGGACCATGTGACAATGGTGGCTTTGTCCAAGACGGGGAGGGGTGGAAGAGCGGCTTCGTTTCACAAACCCCTGGGGCTGTCGATCCCAGTGCCCTAGCAGGACTCTCGGAAGCAGCAAGCTGGAACGGCAGGGATGAGCAGAAATCCCGGGGCGGTGGACGATATGTATCAGAAACTCCGCTGTGATAGCTGGAACTGCGGGACATCCCGGCAGGGCGGGGGGCAGGGCCCAGCAGCAGAAGAAAGGCAGCTCCCAGCTGGGTTATAGCGGTGGTAGCGAAATTCCTTTCCCCAAGCGGCAGCTCTACCATCCTCCTCCGAAAGCCGAGAGCAAGTGAGAGCCCGCAACTGCCCCAGGCCTCAGCCTTTACCTGCCTCTCTTCTCCCGGTATCTCTGTCCCTCTGAGAGAAACTCCCAAAAACCGGAATGCCACCAGACACCCTCCTTCCCTGAGGCCTGGCTTCCTACCCCTGCCCCCATCAGCGCGTCTTAGCAACTCAATGGGAAAATATTCCACAAGTAAAAAGGAAAGGAAAAGGAAAGAAACCCAACCCCCAACAATGTATGATATCTGTGGTGCTTGTCTTCAGAAACTGACTTGAAAAAAATGCCTTTTTGAAGCCTTTTGTTAAAACAGTAATTTCTTACTAAAAAGCATTTTTTAGTAAATTTCTTTGTGAACTGGTCAACAGTCTTGGGGTCCTTGTTCATTGAGAGGAGCCATCATGGATGGGGGTGTAAGAGAGTGCCGTGAATGGTTGAAGCAGAATAAGCTAAGAAGTTAAAATACTGTTATTCCCTTAACCCTCTTTCTACATAACTTCCACATTATAGCCTGAAGTTAAATGGTTTGCTTTCTCCTATTTGTTTCATAGTTTCAGTGTATTTCATGATAGTGTAGGATGCAGGATTTCTAATAGCATATGTATCTTCTACCAACACTTTCTACTTGAATGGCTGATTAGCAGCAGGACCCTTCTGATATATTCTGATATATCTTCCTTTCTCTGCGGAGACATTTTAGCAACTTTCCAATACCTAAAGGTGCTGCAAGAGAGCTGGAGAGGGAAGTGTTCAAGGCCAGGTTGGATGGGGCTTTGAGCAACCTGGTCTAGTGGAAGATGTCCCTGCCCATGGTGAGGGGGTTGGGACTAGATGGTCTTAAGGTCCTTTTCAACCCAAATAATTTTGATATCTGTATACAGAAGAATGTATGTGCATCAGTAGGGCACTGCTCAGACACTGTGTTACAGCAGTTAGGGCCTTGCAAATAACTCATTCTTTAGAACATTATTTTGAAGATTTAAGTTTCCTATCCTTCTAACAGTGTTGATTGAAGTTAATAGTGATTGCATTTAAGTGTATTTGAGTTTTAATTATAAATACTAAAATATAGCTGATAACTTGGTTTGTTGCACAGCTGGTGATGAGGACTGCATTACTATAAGGTTAAGCTTTAGTGTAGACATAGTTCAGGTTACAGCATCTTATAATGATGTCATCCTGAAAAAGGAAGTCTTCGAGTATTAAAGATACTTAGGGCTACCAGTTTTAAGCTTGTGCAATTCAGGAAGCCATGTGACTTACCCACTTAATTTGTCAGAGTTGGTGTGCCAAGCAGAAAGTATCGGCATGTCTTTTGAGGTAGGTCAACATGTAAAAATATAAATGTGCAAGATACTTAGCCAGTAGCAAAATGCTATATAGTTCAAAGGAGCTTCTCTCTCAAGTCAGGAGGAAAAATACATTGAATTTTGGGGACTATATTGTCTACTAACTGGTGCACTGGATAAAGGCTCTGGGAATGTGGATTCTGGCCTTGGGTCTGCTGCTTTTTCTCAGGTAACCTTGCAAGTTTTTAATTTGCTGTCATTTTTCAGTCTATAAATTGAGATGCTTTTTTGTAAGGTGTAGGATAATGCAATCTCTTCACCTCAGTGGTATAAGCTGTATTATTTGTTTAGGGAGTAAATTTAAGGTATTGTTCCCATTGGTGTATCAGTGATGTGGAAAGCAAGTTTATGGGTGAAAAAACTTTGGAATTTGTGCAAGTTCAAGTTACTGTTGCTCCTCATTAGGATTGTCTTAGTAGTAAGCAGGAAGAATCAGAATCAAAAATAAGTGTTAAAGCTTGCTTGAATTTTTTATATGCCATTTTTTATTTGTCAGGTTAACAACTGATGCTAGGACTGCTGAGTTTTAAGCAAATGAAAAAGAGCTACTTGTGATTACTTTAGTGACTTACCTGCTCAGTGAATCCTGGTATAAAGCTCTAACTAGTTAGAATAATATCTGCATCTGGCACTTTATGCTGCCATTAAGAAGACATATTAGTCACTCAAGAAAAATGTTGACTGTGCTTTATTGTTAATACTGAGCCCCAAATTATCTCATAAATAGTACTTATTTTCCCTCCATTAATGGAATCAAGGCTTTAGTTGGCTTCAGTCAATTCTAAACTATTCCTGGTTTACTGTGATAATTTGCCTTTATATCAGGCCAGCTATTCAATGTGGCAAAGATTCCTTTCCTCATTATATTTTTTTTCTGTATAAGTTAGCCAATTTAGTTTTCCTGGGACTGTAACAAAACAGCTGAGTGCTGTTTTTACTGGTGTGAATGTTTTATGACAACCAGAGCAATTTTACAGAAAAAACCCTTCCTGGTTGTGTTGCTGAAGCAGTTAGCTTACCAAGAATTTCTAGGATAAACAACATACTGCAGTTCTTTTACTGCTGCAGCTTTGAACACAAATAGCTAGTTAATAGGCTCCCTACTGATTTAATCCTGCTTGTAATCTATACCTGCAAATTTAATAAAAGTAACTTCCCATGTCTTGTTTACTACTTGTTTTTATTTACTTACTCTGAGTTGCAGTGCTGATTGGTGGAAAACTAAAATTTACAGTATAAAATGCTGTAGTCTCATAATGAACATCTTTCTTTGGCTTCTGTCATGCTGTATTATTTGAAGCTGACCAGCAGGATACAAGAAAACAATCGAGAGCTGGAGTAAGTTCACATCTTGCTGCATATGCTTAAAAATTGGCAGAAGAACAATGAGGTTGGGAAAATGTTCTTGAACAAATGCTGCACGGTAATCTGACTTGAGCATTTGTTCAGAAAAGATTCCCCAAATTGTGGCTTTTTATTCTGAAATGTTGTTGTAGTTTGCGAAGAAAGTGATTTTTTTGAAGAAAGTTATAGCAAACCAAATCTGACTCTAGGTTTGAATATTGACATTTGGTATAGCCATTAGAAAGATGACACGCCTCTGGGAACACACAGGGTTAAAATCAGAGGAATTCCAGGAATCGCTCTTTTCTTCCAGGATTTGAGAGAGGTAAGCCAGCCTGACTCCCTGCTACCTGCAGGGAGCTGGGCCGGGCAGCCCTGCCCGAGGCTGCCGGGCAGGGGGGAGGGGAAGAGAGGGCCCGTCTCGGCTGGATCGAGCTCGAGCGGCTGTTACACATCCTGCCGCTAAAGCCGCAGCCCGGGAGGCCAGCCCGGGAGGCCTGCCCGGGCCCCAGCAGCTGCCGGCGCCGCTGGCCTGGGCCGAGGGAGGTGTCCGCCGGGCCCCCAGGAGCGGCTGCTACGACCTTGCCACTATGCCGCCCCCACCCCAACGCGGCCCAGAAGGCCTAGCCAGGCCGGGCGGCCCCTGCCAGGAGCCAGGCCCCTTCTCCCCCCAGTGTGGCTCTGGCTGACCCTACTAAGTCATCCAGCAGAGGGGAGGGGGCCCAGCCATGTGGATTGGACCTGTAGCTGCAGTTTGGGCACGGCCTGAATCTACCATCTTCGGCCACTTCCGGGGAAAGAACCATCACGCCCTCTGCAGACCTGGGAGAGATGTTAACTCTTTCCTTGACAGGTGAAACTTGCAAAGCACTGACCTTTCTCTGAGTGAGAGAGGACAGAGTGTCCTAGGGTGACTTCATGATGCTTGTATCCCCAAATCGTCTGTTCTGTTAGATAGTGTGTTCTGTAGCTTTAAGACTGATTCCGAGAGCGAAGGGGGAGAAAAACGCGGAGTTCGTTTTCAGAAAAGCAGCGCACTCCTCCACATTCCAGCTCCTGGACTGTTCGTCTGAAGCATGGACAGGCGGCGGGTCAGAGATCTCCTTTGCTTTTAGTTACTTTAGCCAGCTAGGGCAGAGAAGTTCCCTGGACTGTTTTTTTTTCCTTTTTCTTGGGACGGTTTAAACCTGCTCTTGGACTGAAAGTCCCACAAGAGCGAGAGCACAGGGAGTCCACACCGGTGGGCCACCAGGCCCAGGCCAGCATTTTCCAGCACTGGAGAGGCTGATAGCAATCTGCGCGAGCTGAGCTCCCACGGCAAGGACTTTCTCAATTTTGCCAGGTTTTATTGTTTCATATTATTAATTTCTATGTTTGGAAGCACGTTGTTTGTTAAATAAATAGTTTTTTCCACTCATCTCTAAGGAGATTTTTCCCCAAACCAGTAGGGGGGAGGGGCCGTTTCTCTTTGCTTCCCAGAGGGACCCCCATTTGGGAGGTTTCCTCCCAGATTTGCCCTAAACCAGGACACAGAGTGAAGACACGTAGAGAGACAATATGAAGATATCAAAGGCAGTGAAGAAAGAGTGACATCTTAGATGAGGACATGGAGAAGATGCCTTGGTTTGTGCGCTGAAAGTCTTTTGTGAGCTGTTGTAACAGACTGTAATATGCTGGAATATCCCTTTAAACCGTGGGAAAAATATACATTGAGGAGATGATGAGAGTATTCAGATTGTACATTTGAGCAAAGGTATCTTTAATGGACTAAGTGAATACTCAAGTAGTTGGGATCTTATGAGAAACTTGAACAGAGAGAAATATATTAGGCCCTCTGCTCCCATGGAAAAAGGAGACCTCTGTTTCTTGAGATGGACATGATTGTAGAGATAGCTGAAGAAAATCCTTTGCTCTTTTGGAACTGTCCATTTTTAAAAATGATACCCCAAGAGTATGCATGAGTCCATGGCCCATATGCAGCTTCGGGAAAGGCTGCATGGTATGGGAGGGTTTTCACAACTGCAGATTTCCCCAGGTGGCTGCTTTTGTGAGAGTTAAGAGCCACAAGCGGACTGTTCTTTCTTTTGGAAAGTTACCATTAACAAACCAAAAGAGACTTCTCTCTCTAAATGGACTGATGAAAGACTGTTTTATAAGTGGTACTGACCTAGAGTTCCAAGTTTTGTCTCTTTATGTTGTTAGTG
>VWYE01028841.1:0-10928 GCA_013398995.1 Alaudala cheleensis | reverse complement strand
CATTTTTCCCAGTCCCCACAGCAAGGAGAGCCAAAGTCTGTCTCTGTCTTTGAAGGTTGTTTATTCTTCTGTTACCTATTAGATCCTTTTTCTGCTCAGTGCGGTCTGTGCAGGAGTTTAGAATGCCAGATCTGCCCGTCCCACAAGGGCAGGTTAACTTTTTATACTAATCACTACGTAGAAAATGTTTACTTTTAATTACCAATATCTATGACCTATGTTAGACAGTGAAAATCTAATATAATCCAATCAAAAAATACCACCACCACAGCAGAAGATGGAGGACAAAAAGAAGAAGGAAAAGAACAAGGACACACCCAGATTCCTCCATTTTGCCTTCTTGAACCCCCATGCAAAAAATCCAGAAATTCTACTTTTCACCCTGTGATAAATTAACTATCATTCTAATTACGCTCTTGTGACTTGCAGTTCCTCCTTCAAAGTCAGGGCAGCTTTTTCCAGGGGCTAAAATCAAAGGCACTGGTATTTTTGACTCTGTGTCAGGACCCTCGGACCTCTTGTAAGGGTCTCAGATCACCCAGGGCATTCAAAGGAATGTCCCAGGCTCCAACATCTTATCAGTCCTTCTGGTGCTGGAAAATGCTGTCCTGGGCCCCGGTGGGCCACAGGTGTGGACTCCCGGTGCTCTCATGGGTTTTTCAGTACAGAGCAGGTTTAAACAGTCCCAAGAAAAAGGGAAAAAAACAAAACAAAACAAAACAGTGCAGGGAACTTCTCTGCCTCAGCTAGCTTAAACTAACTAAAAGCAAAGGAGATCTCTGTTCTGCCATCTGTCTGTGCTTCCGATGAACAGTCCCGGGGCTGGAATGTCTAGGAGTCTGTCTTGGTTTGAAAGACAGGTGTCTGCTAGGGAAAAAGCTGGAGCTCTCCCCTTGCAATGGAGAATGCAAACCCCCTCCCTCTAAATTATAATAAATTTGAAATAAAGGGGCTTTCAGGCAAAAAGATGTGGGAAATGGGAATAACTGGGGTTTTTTACTAATCTATATATATCTAACAAAGCAAGCAAGCAAACAAACAGCTACAGCATTAATAATAAGACAGAACTGAGAATGTCGAGGGACCACAAATCTTAGGGCAGCCTGATCCCCGGTGGCTCTGAGGCACTAAGCTGTAACGGTGGAAGATCCCGGGCTGGTGATAAGGTAGATGGGCAGTTCTGCAGTGGTGGCCGGAGCAGCAGAGATGTCCTGGCTGAGCAGAGGGTGTGAGGTCAGTGTAGGCAAAAGCCTCAAAGCGACGGTGGGACAGGGTCGGGCCCACTCCAGCAGGGCAGGAGGAGAGCTCAGAAATCCCCGGGCACACGAGTAAATGGTGGTAGGTTTTTCTCAGGAGCGGAGACGATGGTGACAGTGAAATTCTTCTCGAAGCAAGCGAACAGCTTTGAAGTCCTCTCTCCTCGGTGCCAAGGGGAAGAGTGCCCACCCCCCTGCTCCCCGTCCTTTCGGTCTTCTCTTCTCTGGTTTCTTTTGTCTTTCATTAAGTACCGACAATCACTCAGTCTATAGTGTCTTAGCAACTTGAGGGAAAAAATTCCAAAAGGTAAAACAAAAAAACCCAATCTAACCCCCAACAGAGTCATAGCACTTTCTGAAAACAAACTCCACGCTTCACTTTTCTCCCCCTTCGCTCTCGGAACCAATCTTAAAGGTACCCAACATAAACAGAACAGATGATTTGGGGATACAAGCATCTTAAAGTTACCCTAGGACAGTGCCATATCCAATCTTTTTTAAAACACATCCAGGGATGGTGACTCTACCACCTCCCTGGTCAGACAATTCCAGTACTTTATCGCTCTTTTAGTAGAAAACTTTTTCCTAACATCCAACCTAAATTTCCCTTGGTGCAGCTTAAGGCTGTGTCCTCTCGTTCTGTCATTTGCTGCTTGAAAAAAGAGATCAACCCCCACCTGACTACAACTATCCTTCAGGTAATTGTAGAGAGGTATAAGGTCACCTCTGAGTCTCCTTTTCTCCAGGCTAAACAACCCTAGCTCCCTCAGTTGTTCCTTATAGGGCTTGTGTTCCAAACCCCTCACCAGCCTTGTTGCCCTCCTCTAGGCCCATTCAAGTGTCTCAACATTTTTCCTAAACTGAGGGGCCCAGAACTGGACACAGTACTCAAGGTGCAGCCTCACCAGTGCCAAGTACAGGGGAAGAATGACTTCCCTGGTCCTGCTGGCCACAGTATTCCTGACACAGGCCAGGACACTATTGGTCTTCTTGGCCACCAGGGCACTGCTGGCTCATGTTCAATCAGCTGTCAACCAGTACCCCCAAGTTCCTTTCTGCCTGGGTGCTGTCCCGCCACACTGTCCCCAGCCTATAGCATTGCAGGGGGTTATTATGGCCAAAATGCAGGACTGGGCACTTGGGCTTGTTAAACTTCATCTTATTAGACTCTGCCCATCTATCCAACCAAGGAGGAAGAAGGAAAATTAGCAAAGGAGGGGTTTGATCAAGAAGCTGTTCCTTCCACACAGAAATTGAAAGGAGTGAGGCTAATCAAACAGGAAACCAAAGTTACTCGGTCCCTGACTTCATCAGAACTTTGAGACTTGCGTAAAGGTTGCAGCCGCCAGCCAGGTGAGCGGATTTCTGCATGGCTGCTTTGATGCTGGGATAATGGGGCCAACAGTCAGCAGTTAAAAGGTCATGAAGCCCAACAGCTGGGATCCCTTGCTAAAGATTGGGAAATTGAAAGAGGAATTGGAAAGGAAGGAACAATTTGCAGCATTTGGAAACGGCTTCTCTCAAGTGTGAGGGCAAGATATCCATTTAAGGAAGACCTTGTGAACTCCTCAGGGAAGTGGACCACTGCAGACGAAGGTATCCAGTTCTTGAGAAAATTAGCAGAGCTGGAAGTTGTCCATAGTGATCTAAAAAATTATGTCCCTAAAGATCCAGAGGATGTCTTGCTCAATGGCCCTGTGGAGGAAGGTGGTTCAAAGTTCCCCTGCATCATATTCTAGCCGCTTGGTAGCAATGTATTACCTGAAAATGGGTATGCCAGCTGTAGAGATGGAGCCAGGAAGACAATGAAACTTAGAAGAAACTCTGGGTACTTACACACCCCTACAGGCCAACACCTCAGCTTTTAGAGGCAGCCCAAGAGATCAGTTCTCTCCTGCCCCAGTCAGAGGGAAGCCCCAGGTGCAGGCCACGTAATGAACTCTGGTTCTTTGTGACCAGAGGGAGGGCATGAGAAGCTGGATGGTGAACCCATCTCTAAGCTGGAAGCCCATGTCGGTGAACTGAGAGTAAAGAGAATTTTTAAAAAGGGGTCACCCAAGAAGGCTGTCAGTGTACTTGCTGCAGAGACGAGAAGACAATCAGCCATCTCCCAGACACAACTGAAATAACTTCCTTTGACCCTGGTGAGGGGACATTTGGTGTGGCATTGCAAAGGTCAGAAAGCAAGTACTCTGACCAGGAACAGGAATAGAGGGTCCCTGCCTTTGGCCAGGAGGCGGAAAGGGATGACTGGGCATACTGGACTATGTGGGTTCCATAGCCTGGCACATCAGATCCACAGAAGTATAAAGCTTTAGTAGATACTGGTGCACAGTGTATGCTGGTGCCATCAGGGTATAGGGGCACAGAACCCATCTGGATCTCTGGAGTGACAGGGGGATGCCAAGAATTGTCTGTATTGGAGGCTGAGGTGAGCTTAACAGGGGGCAGATGGCAAAATCACCCCATTGTGACTGTCCCAGAGGCCCCCCCATGTAACACGAGGTCTGTGGGTAGGAGACAGACGCATGACACAGACCTCTTCTGAGTCCTGGGCAACAGCCAGTAATCCCTTTATTGTTTCAAGCTCCTGTTTATACCCAGTTTAAATTTCCTGGGCTTGGGAAGCCTATTGGTTGGGAATCTCTGCACCATCCAGATCTCTGGCCAGTGATGTGTCTGCCTCAAGGGCTTAGGTGGGGACCCTGAGGTCTTTGTTTCCCTAGGGACTTCTAGAACAAGCCAGGTCAGCCGAATTAGGTCTGTTATGATCAGACTTACTATATCCAGCTGTAAACCAGCTGTGTATTGCTACATCTCCTCCCTTTGTTTTTATTAAATATGTGTCCTGGTTTAGGGACATATGAAAATTGTTTTTTGTTATCCCATTTGTAAGGGCCCTTTTGCAAGCAGGTTAACAGAAGACAGCATGGGTTTAATTTGAATGAGGTTTTGACAAACTTAATTCTCGTCAGCCAGTGGTGTGTCTCATATACCACTGGAATTGCAGCACTTACTTCCAGGAGCTGTCAGGCGAGATCACAATGTTTTAGGCTAGTATGCGCACAGGCTAACTGCTTGTGGTTACAAATTACCAGTAACACAAGAAAACATTCAACTTTTAGAACTGTGAGAAAAACCATTTAACAGAAAAACAATTTGTAAACAGAACAACAGATTGTAAACAGATTCCTTAAATGAACTGTGTCTTTAAGAGTCCCAGATCTCCATGGGGTAGGTGAAGAGGCTCCATAAAGTCTGTTGAAAGGCTGTCAGGAAGATGCTGCTTGTGGTCTTGGACAGGACGTTAGGCTGGACAGACACATCTGGCAGGTACCCAATGCATTCCAGTGTCTATTGAAACACTGGCATATCCCCATCCCCAGGTAATGAGTTTCCACAGACCTCTCCACTTATTGGTGACAAGGTCTCATACCATTACCTTCAGTTTTGGCAACTGATTACCACCGGATGGCTGTAGTGATAGGAAGTGATTTAAAAGGACTGGGTTCTGGGACTTCTCTAATACTCATAAATGATTCAGTGTATAGACAGCCTTAGCTACCCTGCGCTGTGGGGACTCATGACACATTCCTGCCTTTTGTTTTCCAAGTAAACATTTTTAAGTGCCATGTGCTGTTTCTACAATGGCTTGTCCTGTTGCTAGGCTGGGGATACCAGTGTGGTGTGACACCCCAGAGCTGGAAGAAATGTCTTAGTTTTTGTGAAATGTACACAGGCTCACTGTCTGTTTTGATGGAATGGGGGATACCTAAAGCAGCAAAGGCTGATCTCCAATGTGCAGTGGCATCCCGACCTTTTTCTCCTGTGTGTACTGTAGCCCGTATTGCTGATTGTGGTGGTTTCAGGGTTTTTCTGCTGTGACATAGGATTAAGAGAAAAGCAAAGCAGGCTCAAACTTAAAAGATATGAAGATAGTTTATTCACACACACTTTAAGGAAAGAAGGGAAAAAAACCCTAAAGAATCAAAATGAAACTTCCAAAACACTTCCCCCTCTCCCACCAGCTTATTTTCCTGCTTACAGAACTTTATAAAGGCAGGAACTCAGAACCCAGGGTCTGTACTTCTTATAAAACAGTCTTTCATCAATCTCTTTAGAGAGAGAAGTCTCTTCTGGTTATGGTAACTCTCCACAAGAAAAGAAACAGTCTACTTGTGGCTTTTAGCTCTCACAGAAGACAGCCACTCGGAAACAAAATTCTGTCTCTGTGGTTCTCCCATAAAGCGCGGTTTTTCCCATCAGCTGCACTTGGCTCATGGACTCTATGTGTTCTGGGGTGTTATTTTTAAAATTAACAGTTCAGGTGCAAAGAATACTCTTCATCCCATTCTAGGGCAGAAATATCTCTCACTTCTACTCAAAGCACAGGCACAGAGGACTTTATCACATCAAGCATCTTACTCAGATGCCTCAGGGGACCACAGGGTCACTGTTTCATCAATATTTACTTAGTCCATTACAAATACCTTTGCTCAAAAAATCACCAATCTGAACAATTATTTCCCCCGTTCATATTTCCCATGGTTTAAAGGTATATCCTAGCATAATATAGTTTGTTACCACAATTCACAAAAGATTTTTCAGCCTAAGGCATCTTCTCATCTCCTCATTTCTTAAGACACAACATCTCTTTCACAGACCTCAGTACCTTCATGAAGCCTAAATAGAAGTTTCTCTACCATGACATCTTCTTCACTCCCTAGAAAGGATCAGTGTTCTGCAAGCTTCACCTTGCCAAGGAAAGAGTTAACTGTAGCTTGGGGCCATGCATGCTCACGTGCTCTCGGCAGGTGATGGTGGCAGCTCTTGAAAGACTCTGAGGCCACATGGTGGAGGGGGGTGGGGGAAGAAACAGGAATGGCGGGTGAAGTTGCGATGGCTCCCATGGTGGTAGATGCAGCTTTCGCCCCCTAAACCCCTCGGTCTCATTTGGGGTAGGCTCAACCCGGGCTCGGAGCCGCTTCAGGTGGAAGGCAGTGGAGGGGAGAATCAGCTCTAGTCTCCCCACTAACAGTGGCTGGAACTCAGTCCGAGCGGAGCTGGAGTACACACCTCTCCCTCCCTCTCTGCCCAAGAGTCACTGAGCTTAGCAGATGTCCTGACCCAGGCAGGGCCCAGCAGGCCCCCGGCTCCCCCCGGCTGGAGGGAGCTGGGACTGCCTCCTACCTCTCCAGATGCGAGCAGTGAAAAGAGAGAGGAGTTCCCAAAATCCCCAGCTTTTATAAATGTGCTCATTCACGAAAATGAACTGACTTTCTCACTGGCTGACTCAGGTGTCAATCTCAGGTCCTTGCAGGTAACTATTTCCTTTTTAACTAAAAGCTATGCTAAACCATAACACTGATTAAAAGAAATGGATAAATGTACATATTTCTAACATCTGAATTCAGGGATGTGTGTGACATCAGTTTGCCAGACTTGCAAAGCACGTAGTCCACAAGGGTTTACCCCTATCTTCAGCAGTGCAGTGTGGCCTTAGCAGTCAGCACAGGTGTTAACTATATTGCGAGCCTCTGTGTTTAACAGATGGAACTATGTTTGTAATGCTCGAACACCTTGGTAGAAAAAATCATGTGATGCTTTTGCTTGCGCCAGCACATCTGGCTGTGGTGCTGTCTAAGCAGGGCCAGCTAGCTTATCTGCTCGAGCATTGCCCTCTGTGATGAATCCTAGTAAATTTGTGTGACTTCTGATGTGTAATATGTAATATGGGCAAGTTCTGGCTTGGATAGTGTGGCACAGAGTTTTTAGTAAATCGAATAGTTGTTTGGTATCAATTTCCTTTAGCAGTGCTCGATCTAATTTTTATGTGATATCAGCAACATAGGCAGAGTCAGTAACAACATTTAGAGGGGTGAGGGGAAAATGTTGGAAAGCCATAGCCATGGCATGCAGTTCTACTAACTGCAGTGATCCATTTTCATAACCCTCTAATGTTTGCCACTCACCTTCTTCTTTCTACGTTACAATGGCCTTTGCCGTTTTCCCAGAGCCATCAGTAAACACTGTAGCATCCTTTAATGGTGTTCGGCTGTTTAGAGGTTTTAGAGAGAGTACCGTTTCTTCACTCAATTTCAGTCATTTATGGCTTGGTAAATGGTAAGTGATTTGTCCTGAAAAATTTTACAAAGCACTTTGTAAGGCTGTACCGTTAGCAAAACACCATTTGAATTGCTCTTGTGTCACAGGAATAATAATTTTTGAAGGATCTCTAGCATTCAATTGTAAATACCTGCAATGACATGATAATTAGCTGTGCAATTAATTCAACGACAGTGGGTGCTGTGTTTTTTGGCTGGTGAGGTAGAAACATCCACTCTAAAATGTGCAAAGGATCAGGCCAGTTTGTATTCCACTGTCCAATAATAGCAGTAGGGTGAAAATTAACAATTAGAATAAACACAGTGATACACACCTCTGGGCAAATCCGGTGGACTTGTCTGTGATGGCTTGCTCTGCTGTTTCAAGAGCAGCTTTTGCCTCTGGGGTTAATTTTCTGGGGGAAGTTAATTCAAGGTCACCCTTTAGGAGGTCAAATAAAGGTGCTAATTAAGAGTTGGTCAGTCCTACGTAAGATCTGACCCAGCTGATGGTACCCAAAAGTTTTTATGCATTGTTTAGAGTTAGAATTTTGGTTAAGAACTGAACTGTGTGTGGCTGTATAGTCTGATTCATTATTTTGAGTCCCAAATATTTCCAGGGTGGTTGCTGCTGCACTTTGGTGCTACTTGCAGCCCAAATGTTTTTAATGCTTGCAACAGGCTTGTTTGAATCAGTGAGAGTTGTTTTTTGGTTTGGGTTGCAATTAAAATGTCATCCATGTAATGGTAACAGTATGCCTCCGGAAATTGTTCTCCTACTGATGAGAGTGCCTGAGCAACATACCACTGACAAGTTGTGGGGCGGTTTCGCATGCCTTGGAGAAGAACCAACCATTGATAAGGCTCTACTGGTGCAGCATTATTAATAGAAGACACAGTAAAAGCAAACTTTGGGGCATCGTCTGGGTGTAATGGAAGAGTGAAACAACAGTTCTTTAAGTGCACAATCAGGATGTCCCAGGAGGCAGATATCATGGTAGGGGATGGCCTACCAGGCTGGAGAGCCCCCATGCTCTCGATCACAGAGTTGATTTTTCTCAGGTCATGGAGTAACCTCCACTTACCAGATTTCTTTTTTATAACAAATACTGGGGTGTTCCAAGGGCTCATAGATGGCTCTGTGTGTCCTTGAACCAGTTGTTCTTGTACCAGGGCTTTTAGGGCATCTAGTTTCTCTTTTTCAAGGGACCGCTGTGGTACCCACACAGGCTGAGTAGTGAGCCATTTTAAGACTAATGTGGGATACTTCACGTCCTCTAATATAGTAACCCCTGTCAAATATCCATCCCACCCGGACTCCCCATGCAGATAGGACATCCCTGCCTCAGAGGTTAAGTGGGGAAGCAGTGCTGTATGGGCAAATTGTANTGCCTGCAATCTGTTTTGCGGACAGAAGACGTAAAAGGAATGAGGTGAGCAATTTTGGTATTAGCAGGGATAGTCACAGGTGGAATAGAGGTTGATACCATAGCTTGTATTTGTCCTGTAAAGTCAGCATCCATGACATTGGGCTGTACAAAGACACCTTGCAGTGTGGCACTGGATCTTCCCAGAAGCAGTGCACTTAGTCCTTCCTCTATGGGCCCCTGGGCCTCAAGAGGGACTTTTATGTACCTGTAATGAGTTTATGGTTATTGGGATTGAGGTGGAAACATCCATGCTAGTTGATCCTCTTGTCCTGGCTGTGAGTTGGTCACAACGGCTTGTACCGGAGGGTGGGAAAATACTTGTGTCATCATGCGTTTTCCTCTCGCGTTGGGTTTCCCATTTGCCTGGTTCTGGAGAGATTGTCCATCAACACAAAATTTAGATCTGCATACCTTGGCTGTATGTCCGAATCTCCCACATCAGTTGCAGTTTGTATTCATACCCCTCCGCTTTTGGAGCATCTCCTGTAGTATAGGCTGGTGTGGACAGTTTGCCCTTATGTGGCCTTGTTGCCCACATTTGAAGCATTGGGGTGTTTGTTTAACAGCAGCTGTAATACTATTAGCTAAAATATCCATGTTGTGAGATCCAGTCACAACCTTACCACATGCATTTATCATATCCTCTAGGAACGGATTCTCTTTAGGTAATGCATCTACAATTTTTCCACAGTCCTTGTTTGCATTATCTCGTGCTAACTGTAGTATTAATTGGCTCTTTGCTTCACTGTTTGCTATCTGTTTTTCCATAGCATCTTGCAAACGTTCTACAAATTGCGTGTATAATTTGTTGCAGTTTTGTTTTATACTTGAATAACTTTTGGTAGCCACAGACATATTTATAACTTTTGTTAGAACTCGCATTGCCAAGTCTTTTGCTTGGGCTAGGATTGGGGGAGTTAGGTATGCTTTAGTTACTGGGTTTTCTATAGGGGGTAGTCCCATAAGCTGGGAAATATCCACCCCAAAACATGGATCTTGTTGTGGGGCCCTTGAATTTTCCAGTCACTGGCGCTCTGCATAGGATTTCCACATCGATTCAAACATCATATATTGCACTGTAGTGCAGAGTAATGTGGCTATCTGCTTCATGTCATATGGAGTCAGTTCAGTAGCAGTTATAAATCAAAGCATATTTGCAACAGCGGGTGACCCCAGTCCATGTTTAGCAGCCAGCTGGCGTAGCTCTGAAAGGGTTTGCCAATTAGAGGGAACATACTTGTCAGGCGTATTGCCATTACCTCATATGACTGGATATGCTGCTATCTCTCCCCACCCCCGCTGCCAGCTTTCGGATGATGGTAGATACCTGGGTACAGAAATTAGTTCAGCCCCCTCTATATCACCACTTGTTATCGCTTGCTGCTTTACCTCCATCCGGAAGACAACTGGGTCACGTGTCGGAATGGCTTCCGACCGGAACATCGGTGGGGCTGAAGCCAAAGGAGGCAGGCTTGCAGGGGCTTGTTCTCCAAAGCTGGTGGTAGGGTGGGGAATTGGGTTCCCTCTGTAGGTGTCTCGTGGCTGTAGATGCAACGGTGCAGGAGCGGAGCCGGGTGCAGGAGTGGTGGAGTTGACACTTCCTGGTTCTGGTGTATTTTTGGGTATGATGTGGTAATAACATCCAAACATCTAAGGCGACGTCATCTGGGGCCCCAGCCCCGTGGTGCAGTGGCAGGCAGGCGTGGTCAGCAGAGGCGGGGCTCTGGGCGCGGTCTGTGAGCTGAGCCAACCAGCTGAAGGCAGGGGCGTTCTGGGCGTTTCCATGGTGATGACAGCTGTGGGCGATTCCAGGGGTGGGGAGGTGGTCTCGGCAAAAGCATGTAGCTGAGTCGTGCCTGCAAGTTGCTCAGGCATCATGGCGATGTGGCTCGGGCTGTAACAGCAGCTCTGTGCAGCTCGGGGGTGAGATAGTTCAGCATGGCTGCCTCACAACGCAGACACTGGGCTTGTTGGAATTGCATAACACCTCCATGGGGCAGGAACAGGGCTTTTTTGTGGCACCTATTCATCTCCTGTCACCGCCCATTCTCCGCTTGGTATTAAAATTAGTTGCATACTCATTGCAACTGCATAGTCCCCCTCCCTTTAGGGTCTGTGGTCGTTGAAATGAGTCGGAG
>VWYE01028840.1:5610-115415 GCA_013398995.1 Alaudala cheleensis | reverse complement strand
AGCCGCCGGTGCTGCTGCTCGGGGTGTCCCTCGTGCTGCTCTGCTCCGCAGGTGGGCGCGGGTGGAAGGCATGGGACGGGACCGACGGGGAGGGAAAGGGAAGGAAAGGAGGGAGAAAGGGGAGGGCGGGGGGCGGCGGCTCTGTGGGGCTGGGAGAAAGCCCGGCGGGGCTGAGGGGCTGCTGCCCGCCCGGTGCCCGCCCCGGGGTCTGGGGTGCGCCGCACCTCCGCCTGTGCCTGTGTGAGGTCCCCGCCGTGTGTGTGGGCGTGGGGGGGTCTCCGCCCTGTGTGTGTGAGTGTGTATGTGTGTGTGTGCGTGGCTCTATCGCTCGTGTATTCCCCGTCCCCGCAGCCCCTGTGCCCTGCCCGCCCTCAGCCCGGGGCGCGGTGCCCGGGCGGGCGCTGGCGGCGGGGCCGCGTCGCGGAGCCGACCTGCGCTTTGTTCGCCCTCAGCGCGGTGCCGAGCTTTATCTGTCGCCTCCCCCTCCCCTTCCCCCGCCGCCCTCCCGAGCAGCCCCCGGCGGGGCCGGGGCCGCTGTGCCGCGGTGCTCGCCCGGTGCCTCTCGGCCGGAGCGGCTGGCTCCCGCGGCGGGCGGGCGGTGGAGTCAGGGAAAACCGACGTGGAAAGAGCAGAAGGGAAAAAAAAAATTAAAAAAAAAAAAAATCAACGCCCAGCCCTACGTGTGTAGCACCTCCAGCATCCAGGCTAGCTGTGCTTTTGAGGGTGTGGAAGGGGCCGCGTGGCTCCCGGAGAGCCCTCAGAACCCGGTTGTGCAGACCCGATGGCCACGATTGAACCCTGAGGAGGAAACGTGAGAGGATTTGAGGGTGGGAGGAAAGGAGTTGAATTGGATGGATCTAAACGCATTTGTTTTTCGTGGTGAAAGAAAACAAAGGAGTAGATATTCTCAAACAAAAAAGCAATCAACCATGCCCAGAACCCACACACACCAAATCAAACGTGCTTGGGCTGCTAAAAAGTAGGCAGATGTTTTTCCTCTCAAATACTAGATATTATGGGGTTCCTGGAATGAACTTGGCTGCCATATCAGTGTTTCCTAAACATATCTCTAAAATAAAAGAAAATTTTCACTGAAGTTGACTCAAACTTGTGTGAAACTATAAAAGGTGACAAAACACCTATGGAGGTTCAGGATCACAGTGAAATGTGTATCAGTTGTGTCAGGAGGTCAGATTTTATTTCCCATTGTAATGTTAATGCCTGTGTTGGAATCACTGCTGTTTTGGGAAATTACTCATGGGATCAAAATTCTGTGTCTGTAATGGAATGGTGAACTCTGATCTCCTGAATGAAAGCAAATAGGTAGTTCTGCATTAAATGTGTTTCCTGAAGCAGAGTTAGAAACAAGGTGGGTGCTGTGTAAGAACTGTGACTTACTAGTATTTAGTTGACAAAGTTAGTCATCAAGATTTATATTGAAATGCTTCATGTAACAAAAACTGAAAAGTTTTTGTTGTGAGTAGAATTATGTGTACTGCATTTGCACTGCTAGATTATCAAAGGCTATGATTATAAAACATCAGGAATAATTAATATATGAGGAAATATGATATAAAGTGTAAAATTCTTTTCAATCCAGAACAGGATTTTACACTTACGTTCTGCTGGAGGATACAGGTGTCTTCAGACCTAAGGTGTGAAATTGGATGACTTTGTAAATAAATAAATATTCCTAATAAAAACACATACCTCTTTCATACAGTTCTTTGAGTGACTGTACCCTAAAACACATATATTTCACAGTCCTCTGGAGGAACTAATTGAATAATCTGTGTATCATAGGAGTTGATATGTCCTTTGAGCTAGCTCATGCTTTTTCTCATCAGACTGAGTTACTGTTTCTGGGTCTGTGCTGCAGATAGACATTACTTCCATCACTGAAGGAACAGATGTCAATAAGTTGCTGTTCTCCATATGGACACAACTTAGAGGAAGCTATTTTTTGTGCAGTTGAGTGAAAGCTGTTGTGAGTGAAGCATTGCCTAGGTGCTGAAGTTACTTGAATTTGTGGTGGTTGTGGCTTAACCCTAGTAAGAAACTAAGGACCACCTACGTGGTCACTTGTTCCCCTTGTGCTGAGATGAGGGAGAGAATTGGAAGGGTAAAAGTGAGAAAACATGTGGGTGGAGATGAAGGGAGTTTAATGGGGAAAGCAAAATCTGTGCGTGCCAGCAAAGCAAAAGAATGAATCCGTTTGCCACTTCCCATGGGCGGGGAGATGCTGAGCCGTCCCCAGGAACGCTGGGCTCTGTCACACATAAGGGTGACTTGGCAAGAGAAACATTGTCACTCTGAACATCCCCACTTCCTTCTTCACCCAGCTGTGTTTGGTGATCATGACGTCGTGTGGTGTGGCACTGTCTCCCTTGCTAAACAGTGTTGGGGAAATAATCCCATTCCATTTGGTGCAAATTCAAATTTGTGTAGGGTTTTAGCTGACTAAGAATAACTATGGGTGCTGAACTTGTGTTCCCGATTAAATAAATATAATAATGATTTACAACTTTTAAACGTCTGAAAACGTGTAACATCAGAACACAAATTTTCAATGATTGAAATGTTAACATAGGCAGATTATACCTATACAAAGATAGCTGCTAAAAAAAGATACTGCACGCATAGTGACCCATTTAACCTTTGGAAGAAGGTTTTACAAAACAGCAGTGCTGTGCATATAAACACCCCATCTGAGGATGAGTTTGAGTAGGTAAATAATCGGGCAGCAATTTCTTTAGTCTGTAGTGGTATCTTTTCTTGCTGCTTTCATTGGGGGTTTTATGTGCATTTTTGTTTTTTGGTTGCAATGGCAATAGTTGGTATTTTGTACTCCGTTGAAATTCTGCGGTGTGTGATGCTTTATTAATACAATTGTAAGCTTTTAAATAAAATCAAAGTTCTGGTAAACTGTAGGAAAATCTGCGTATTGCCAAGCTGTTCAACTTGCAAAGTTAATTCCAGTATTGTGCACCAGGAGTAGAAGCTAATGCAGGCATGGTAAGTCAGCATTTGGTGGTTAATGCATTTTGCCAAATAAGTATAATAAGGAACTTAAGCCTGTTCATGTTTTTATGCATGCAATAGGATCTTGCAGAAGCTTAAATTAGAAAGTGTGGCTACCACAGGAATTTAATGATCACTCCTATCCCAGTGTTTTAATTGCTAAACCTAGTACACTTCATCTGTTGGGCAGTAGTTGTAACAAGATGCAGGGTTCAAGTTCTTCTAAAGTGTCCATTGACGTGAGAAGTTACCTGAGGTTCGGGGCTCATTTCCTGGATCTCAGAGTTTTAAGAAGCCTGAAAGTCTTTAACCAGAAATGAATTAATCAACTGTTAGTCCACTGCTGTCACATCAACCATGACATTTGAATTAGTGTTTTTTGCCTTGGCTAATCTGTGTTTCCCAGAAGGTATTTGATGTGTTGAGAATGCTGCTGCAGAGATTATTATAGCTCGTCACTTAGATCTCCTCTGACTGCCCCCCTGTGTTGCATCAAACTTCAGCTGCCTCTGTCTTCACTTCCAGTTCGTGCCTCTTCCACAGCCAAGCCCACTTAGCAGAGAGATGAAACCACCCCTCCTGAATGTCTGGTCTAGCTTCTATTGCTGCTTTACAAAAATATGTGTGCTCATGTTTTTATATGAGCACACGTGTGTTTTGCTGCTGATTCCATTCACGCTTCAAGAAAGTAATCTTGAATATCTTTAAATCTGCCTCAGTATTGGAGCTTATTAAAACTCCTTTGCAACAGTGCCTGCAGAGATTTGTACAGACTAGGAAGCTTGGTTTTGGGGCCAGTATTGTTTTGACATACTTCCACTTTCAATTTAATCAATTGTTGCTTGCATGCTTTCGTAAGCTTGTAATGACAGGGATCGTTTTTGGTCTTGTTGCGACTTCTGGTTGATTTCTTGAAACTTTTAGATACTGTGTGAAACATTACAAATTTGGAGAAATTTTAACAACTTTGTGTCTTACCGGCATGGAAGGATGTATGTGTCCCCACCCCTTCTTACTACAACAATTTAGTTACACTTTCTTTTTTTCTGTTTATTTTTTTCCTCCTCTCTTTTTAGGAAATTCCTCTTTTACTTCCTTGCACCTTTCAGGGGGTGGCTCAGAGAAAAGCCTCTTCAGCCAGTTGCCAGGGGAGTAAGTGGCAGGGAAGTCACAGTTCTGTGTAAACCTGTTTCAGTAGCAGCTACAATATGAGCATCCCCTGCATCCTGGCTGGTACTTTCCTTTACTGCAGTTGTAAATGGGTCCCAGTTGCTGAAAACTTTAATTTTTTTACTGGCTAGATCACATGATTTGAAACAAGAAAGTGTTTTGCCACCAATTTGTCCTGGTACAGGGCAGGAATGAGTGACAGGAAGGATGGCAGAACAGCATTAGGAGGAAAACTTGTTCAATTTGATCAATGTTTTCACAAAAAAGGGAAATATCTCTAAAACCTTGGCCTGGAGAGAGCTTAGTTGAGGAGTAAGACTACATGGCTAAATCAGGCAATCAGTTAAATGTCTAGATGTCACCTTAGAGATTATTTTTGCATGCCATTTGATGTTGTACCTGACATTCATCTGGCTCCATGGTGAGCTAGTTCAGGGAATTTAAAAGTTATAAGAAGACTAAATTTTTGAGAGGTCAGTTTTCTGCCTGCTCCTTTTCCTGATCCAACTCAATGAGTTCAAGCCTGAATTATAGCAAGGGTTTGTCAGCTGGAACCTCAAATGCACAGGGGTGGAATATATTATTGCTATTGTTTATTTATTAATTTATTTAAATGTCACCTACTTACTGGGTCACGTGTTCAAAACGTGATAAAGAGGCAAGTTTGGAGCTTTATTGGTTTTACACTGGAGCCATTCACTGGTACTCTGATACCCTTTAGCTGCTGTCAAGAAGCATCTGAGGGCTTTGATGGTTGCAAGTTTTGTAGTTGCACTTGCTGCTACATTTTTTAACAGATTTGTTCTTCATGCCCTGCAGCTAAAGCCTATATGCTTAGTACGCTGAAAAATGGTCAGTCAACAAGAACTATTTGGTGTTTTGGAGGGAAGGATGAGGATTTGATACATCCTCAATGATTTGAACTTGTGAAGAATTAGTTTGCATAAGGAAGTTTCCTGTATTCACTTATGCTCCATCTTCAGTTCTTCATTTTAGATGTATTAACAGTATAAGCTACAAGGAATATTTAACCTTAGTTGTTTTAAGACAAGTAAAAATTAACATGTGTGTATAGGTAAATACATATATATTTAAAGTCTCCCTAAATTTTTAAATTATTAGTTAACTTTGTGGTTAAATAGGGTGAATATTCTAATTCTTTGAGCTTATTCCTTTCTCTCTGTTACATGGTGGGAGTGGGGCAGGGAGGGAAACAAGAGCAGGAAGACATTTTTCTCTGTCATTGTGATGCTTCACCTTCATATTAAAAAAAAAAAACCAAAAAAAAACAACAAAGCAGCAACAAGAAAAGAGCCCAAAATCAACCCTGTGCTACTGAATCAAATAGTTGTCAATGTCAATGCCAAACTTGTGTGTAGTGGGGAAAAAGCATTGCTTGTTCAGTAGCTTGGAAGAGCCAAAGCCTCTTTACTCAAGTGAAAATAATATGGCTGCTCAGTTAAGTGTGGGATTGTAGTGAACTCCCTGATGCATTGACTGACAGATGTGCCCAATGCATTCACACTGCCAGCGAGCTGCTTCATTCAGCTCCCTTTTAAATGCCATCAAATTGGCAGGAAAAAGATCGAATCATGTGGCTTGATTGCTTAGTGACTGTGTAAGCCTCCAATATCCAGCCCTAATGGGAAAGTGACTTGCAGAGCTAAAGGCAAAACAACCTGTGCAGCTGGTGTAGGCTTGGTAGAGGAGGGGCAGGGTTTTGTGGGAGTAAGTCCTGCCAGGATTTCAGCTCTGATCTTTTTCTGTGTAAAACTGAAAAAAAAAAAGTCTTTGTAGTGGTTGGCCTTCATTTAATTTTACAGCTCTCAGTACTGTTCCTAGATGTGTCCTTAAAGGCTCTGAAGTGCAGTCTGAAGGCACAGTGTCACATTACACCTGCCCCCATTACAGATGTGAGTGAGGCTGTTACATCTGGCATGTAGCTTCGTGTCTGCTGTGGTTTGCTGCCCCTTCCAGTGGTGCCATTGGATTCCTTCTCCTCTCCCTTGTGTCACAGTAGCCCTGTGCAGCTGCTGCCAAAGTCCATCCAGCTGGTACCACAGAAAACTTGGAACTCATTGTGATCTTCTGTAGATACTGGGCTAAACTCTACTCTCTCAGGTTTTCTGGTGTTTTTTGCAGCCTGAGAGTTGATGATAGAGTTCGAAGGAGAGATGGAGTCAGTGCAGTTGCTTTGCAGAATTCTTTATTCTTATCTCTAAAAGTTCTCTCAGTCCAGTGTGATGTTCCCAGGAAGGCAGAAAAGCAGAATCTGCCCCTCCTACAATGGCACCTGAACTTTTATAATCTAAACTACGTTAACAATGTTTTCCTCTAAATACCAATGACATGACCCATATCAGACAGTGAAATCCTACCAAAACCTAATCACAAAAAGACCACCACCATTGCAAAGATGGAGGGGAAGAAGAAGAAGGAAAAGGAAAATAAACACACCCAAAGATTCCTCCATCTTTGCCCCATTCTATCTATATAGTAAAACCTAAAAATTCTATTTTTTCACCCTGTGAGCTAACAAAAATCATACCAATCAAACCCATGTGGTCTGCATCTCTCCTCTCAGACTTGGCAGTTTTTTCCAGGGAGTTAAATCAAAGGAATAGGTGTTTTTGATTCTTTTGGCTCTGTCCCAAGACCCTCGGGGTCCCAAGCCTCCAGGGACCCCCAAAGGGGTAACCTGCCTTCCCACACTACTCCTCTCCTTAAAACTAATCTTAATGGCAGTTTGTATTACACTGTCCCCTCCCCCTTTTGGTTGCCTCCCGAAAGCTTATCCTTCCCTTCAGTAAGGAGATCTGAATGCCCCCTCTCTCCACTTGATAAGGACGTCCCTCTCAGGAAGGTCATCAGCCAGCAGTTGCTAGGATACAGGCTGGAGGCTTTGGGTTCAGCAACCCAAAAGCTTCAAGAATGTGCTGAACAAGTAAAGAGCACAAGGACAGTTGTGAAAGGAAAGGGATGTTGGAGAGGATCTGAAGGCAAAGGGTGTGTTGAGGCAAAAACAAAGTTGTTGATAAACTAAAAAAAAAAAGATAATTAACGTTTTAGCCTTTCATAGTTGCATAACTGTTTCAGATTATCTCAGTGAATTGTGGTAGGGAGTGAAATCAAGCTCATTCTGTGTATTTGCAGAGTTGGGGTTATTGGTAGTTTTGTTTATGTTCTTAAAGTTAAGAATTATTTTGTTAGATTGGGAGGGTCTGTAACTTGTAGCTTAATTGTGCAAAAATGGGGGCAGGGGTATGCTACACTACATTAATTGGAGCTATTTATTAATTTAATGCTGTCTAAAGACATCTAGAAAGAGATGAGAGATTTTTTTTATGTCTTTGAAGCAGTGTGCATAGTCAGTTTCCTGTCTAGTTGTTTTTTTTTAACTCGTGTGATTTGACAGAGGATTTGTGGATTCAAGTAAATGTGCCTCATGAAAGTGGTGGTTCTCTCTCACCCTGCTCAGAAGAAGTAAAATTTGGAAATACAAGCCCACCATTTTGAGACCCAGAAGCAGAGAGTTGACTATGCAGGTGGTAGAAGTTTCCCAGGCTTATTCTTATATGTAGGGGGACTTTTTTGGTGTGTGATCCGTTTTGTGATGTTGCTGTTTGTTTGTTGTTGTTTGGTTTTTGTTTGTTGAGGTTTTTGTTGTAGGTTTTGTGCGGGTTTTATTGGGTTTTTGGGTTTTTTTTGCTGTTTTGGGTTTTTTTGTTTTTTTTTAATAAGTGCCCTACTGTTTAATCAGCCTTCTTATTGTAGCTTATGGCAAAAACTTATTTCATGCATATAAGTCTTTTATCTGCACCATCTGTGGAGGAAGTGTTCTGAAAACTGGGAGTTTGGTCAGCTCTGCCTCTTTGAGCTATTGGTGAGGCATCTGAGATGAAATCTGCAAGAGAGGGTTTTAAAATCCTGCCCCTACTAACATCAAGTGTATAAAACTCTTGTGCTTTCCTACAAAAACTGCTGTGTGGCTTTAGTTTCCTGAACTGTTTTTATATTTAGTCACAGACTAAATCAACTAGGAAGGAGGAGCTATGTGGAGCCAAGTCTCTCCTCGGTGAGTGCTTTTTTTCCCGGCCTGTCTTTACTTTCCCTCCATAAACTGTATCTTTTCTGCAGAGTAGGAGAGTTTCACTAAGACCTGTGACTCCAGTTAAGAGAGCACTGACCCAGGAGGTCTGAAATGCAGGTGTGAACATCTTTTGTCTTAATTTGACTGTCTTTGAGGATTAACCAGTGTTCTTAACTTAGTCCACTAAGCCTAGTGGACTTAGAATAGTGTAGAAAGGCAAGTTTTTATCTTCTCTCTACCCTTTTTACATTGGGCCTTTTTTTGAGGTTTAAGTAGAAGAGTACTTGGCACATTATTGTCACTAGTCCTGGAAATGTTAGGTTTAAGTAGGCTTGTTCCTTTTGCTAAAATGTTTTTTTGGATGTTTTTACCGCTGCAGTGAACTGTGCTTATCTCTGAAATTTGTATCACTGCATTGTATGATAACAACACTCAGGGTGTGAAGCATGGAAAAAATGTGGTCTGTGGAGCACGTTAAACAGTAACTGTTTAACACTTGATATTAGCAGAACAGTACTTTCTTTATCAGGAAAAGCTTTGTGACCGGCCTTTATCAGCATGGGATTATCCTAAAAAGAAGAATTATTGGTGGAGTTCTATAATTAGAATGTGCTAAAACAAAACCTCTTTAGATGCGTGGATTTAGATGCAGTAATGGTGTGTGACTTTTTCTTCTCTTGTTTTATTTACTGCTGCATGATTACCTAGCTTTTGTTAGTTCCTGACCAATTGCTAGCTTGTTCCTGTCCTTCATCTCTTGCTTGTTTTACCTCTGTTGAAGTTACTGTGAAGCCTGAGTATTCTTTGATACCTGGATACCTGACTAAATTAATAGGATGTGTATTGAGTTAATATGTGTTTTGGAATCTGTAATAAAGCATTTTTTTGAGTTTCATTCTCACATCAAAAATCTCTTAAGTCTATTGAATTTGCTTTCTAAAGGGAAGAATTAATTTTTTTTTAATCTTTCTATTAAACTTCCTTTTTATTGACATTGTTCCTTTAATGTTTAATAAGTTAAAGGATACTGTTTAGGGACTGTTCTTTGTGTTGCAGAGTTTATGACATGTGAGGAGTTAAATTCAGCAAAGCTTCATAGTGTTTTGGGCCCAAGCTTCTGAAAGCTGTAACTGTGCTGGGTCCTTCTGCTCTTGGAGGTAAGATGCAGAAACTGAACCTCCAAATCTGAAGCTGGGCCTTTTTTTTTTTTTTTGGCTTTTTTTAAAAAGTTTTGGGGAGGAGTCTCACTGATAAATTTAGGATGTGGTTTTGTTTTTCATTTGTGATGAACCGCAGCAAAAACAGCGTAACTGCAGCTTTGTGGTCATCTCAGCTGTGCTGATGTGACTCAGCTCCTGGGTGCTGCAAAACCCACTAAAATAAGTAATGCCAAATATTTGTTTCCCTTCATCCCTTTGTGAAGGCAGGTTTTAATCCAGTTACTTGATCAGCAGGACCCTGCCTGGCAGGTGTTGCCTTTGGCTGCTGAGGATGCTGATGCTTGGGGTTGTGAGGAAGCAGGAGATGATTGTGGGATGGTGGCTGCTTGTAGGGATTTCAGCCTTAGAGACCTGTGTCTGTGTTAGATTGTGCCAATTTAACACTGGGAAATCTCCTCAGCAGCCACTCCTCCATGTGTCCCTTCCTCCCTGCATACTCCCTGCCTGGTGTAAGGCTGTAAACTTGACTCATTCACTCCTCCAGGGCCTGAGTTCAGAAGTGCAGGTTTGAGTGAAATAAGATGTTGTAGAACTTCTGTCTGAGTGAAGGTGAGAAAGGAGAGAGTTAGGCAACTTTGTTCTGTAAAGTCCTTGCAGCTAGCTGAGAAAAGTAGATGAGCTGTTGAGAAGAGGCAAATTCAGAATTCAAATGGGGATGTTGGGAAGGTAGTTTTTGAGACTGAAATCTGCCCAGTGAAAAGATTTGATCACAGGTACATCTCTAATCTGCAGTTTAGAAAGAAAAGTCTGAGTGTCTCTGAAGTGAATGTTATGGGTTGTGGTTCTCAAAGCACGAATGTGCATTTCTGTTTGTGATCATTACTTGCTACTTATACCACATTCTGTGGAAAAAAAAGCATTTATATATTTAGAGCCTCTGCTTGTTTGCAGTGTGGTATTGGCAAACAAGACTGGTTTTGGAAAGCCTGGTAGTACTCTGAAGATGCAGTTGCAGGTGAATCACACCAAACACGGCAGCATCTTTGAACTCAGCTCTTACTCCATGTAGGAACTGTCCTCTTCCTCATCTAGGGAAGGGACTGTGCCTGCCAGATTACATAACCCTTCTGTGGCACAACCCTATCTGATGCCAGAAACATTCATGCCAAATTTAGAGGCACACTTATATTTGTGTAAGCCAGCAATGCAGGATTTCAGTGTGTCCCAACTAAATAAGAAAATATTCAATGCATAAGTAATTCATCTAGTACTTTGTTTTCTGTTATTTATTAGTATATATCACAGCTCTGCTTATGTCTGTGTTGAAATGAAGAAAACTTTGCTCCATTTTAGCTTTTTGTCTGCTTTCTGTTCTGAAGATTCTTTTATACTAGAAAACAGCTTCTATTAGATTCCATAAAATACTTAATTTTCCCTAGATTAGTCTGAACAATCATGTAGTTTGCCTGTGTTCTACTTGAGTGATATTTAAAGGCAAGTTCAGATATTCAGAAGGAAAGAGTTTTTCTAAAGATTGTCTATAGGTTTGCACTCCTTCAGAAATCATATGAAAAAGTTATTCAGTCATACAGATATAGTTTGCAATGCTCCTTAGGGTCAGTTCCCCAGAAAAAAGAGTGTTTTATTCCACCTTAAGAAACTTAATCTGAATGTTCAGAATCCAGATAGTGTATTGACCCCTTTTTTCTTTTGATGCAGACTTTTGTAAGGGGTAATGCTTTTTATTCTTCATCAAGGGAAGGGTGCTTGTCTCTTCTCATCCAGTCACAAATATTCATTCTTTTCTTTGCCACAGCTGAATATGGCACATGTTCTCCTTGCAAAATACTTTGGAAACAATATACAGTAATTTGGATCAGGTGCACTTCAAAGTTGATTTTCAGGGATTTTCTTGAGAGTTTGTTGTGTGCTTCTGAGTCTACACTTTGCAGTGATTTATTTGCTGCAGTGAGAAACCAGGTATTTTAATGCTAAGCATATTTGAATAAGTGGGATAAATGACTTGAGTCACTTACCTATGTCTAAAACAGAAAAGGTGTCTGAAAAGGGTCTGAAATTTTATCCATTAAACCATGCTAAGCAAAACAAATACAAACCTTCCTTCATCTTGTGATAAAATGTCTGCCTGCCATGTACTGGCAGTTGAATGCCACAGAGAATCCACTCATGTTTTGAGGGAGCATACTAAGGGAATTAAATAAATAGAATCTCCCTGATTTGAATGGAAACTGAAGGGGTAAATCTTAGAGAAAATGGAGGAAATGTCATCTTGTCACTGTGTGTGTTGGCTTCATGTAGATCTTTAATGCAGTTGCAGAATTGTTTGTGTTGGATGTGACCTCAATCATGTCCAACCTTCTGCTCCAAACAGCATCAACACTAGGAGTATCTTGGTCTTCTCTGTATCAGCTCTCACCTGTCCTATTTTTCTCTCTGATTCCTTACTGCTTATGTAATAGTAGAACGTTTTCATGTGGCACTGGAGTCCCATGCTGCTTTCAGCTTTGGTTATGTTTTGACTTCCCTGGCAGGGGTGCTGCATGCCTGGGCAATATTTGTGTATTCTTCCCCTGGTAGGCTGTTCTTGCTTCTTCTTCCTTGGGTCAAGCCTCTGACTGATCTGTTTATTTTGCTGGGTTTTGGGGTGTGGTTAGCAATTGTCCTTAAATACCCCCCCACCCCGGTTTTCTTGAGCTCTTTTGCATTTTAGAATGGATCCTACAGAACTCCAGCTACTGGGTAAGTCAGTCTGCCCATATGAAGTGCAGGGTCTGTGCTGGATTTGCCTTCCTCCTCTCAGGATTTTAAACTTCACTGTTTCATGGTCAAGGCTGCTGTTGATCCCATCCCCAGCAAGTTCTTAGGTTGTTTTTTTTTTTAAAGCAATTTCAAGAAAGTGTCAAATGGGGATTGACTCATAAAGTGCTGTTTTTCCCTGAAATCTTTCAGAAACCTCTTAGGTTTTGTCTCCTGCTGTGTTGCCCTTCTAGTAGATGTCACAGAGGTGAAATAGTAACCAGTCTATGTCATTTTGAGAAACTTTCTGGAACTGCTGGAGTATTCATCAGTTTTCTTACCCCAATCAGGTGATTCGTAACAAACTTTGACTGTGGTGTTGTCCATATGGTCCTTTCCTTTAATCCTGACCCACAAGCTCTTAGCCAGCCTGTTGTCTGTCCTGTAGAACAGCTTTTTGTGTCCCAGCTGCTCCTGCAGGTAGAGGGGCAGGTCACCTGGCTTTGTTAAAAGTCTTGTGTCTGTTCATGACCAAGTGCCAGCCATGGGAGCTGTCCCACACACCTCACTCTGGTGTCACTTCTGTGTACAGGTGCTGTAGGTGGCTTCCCTTTTCACATGCTTTATCCTCTCCAGGCTCTCTCTTCCTTCTGCCAGCCTGGCCCAGGTACTTCCCATGGCTCAGAGTGACTGCAAAGTTCACTTCCCATTCCGTGGCAGATCTCTCATTTACACCAGCTCTGATGAGGTTGTTCATAGCCCTCTTCCTCGAGTGGATCCCATCTCTAACTTGGCAGTCGTCGTTTCTCAGGGGCACTTGGGGCCATAAAAGTTCAAATGCTCCTTGCAATGCCAATCCTGTAGCCAGCTCTTAAACTTGAAGGAATGTGTCTCTGCAAGCCCTTTCCCCCCTCACAGGGAAAGGGCAAGGAGAGTAAGCATCACCTGGGATCCCATGTCTTCCTTTGTCCCTGGAGTTCTCTAGGCATGCTTGATTTGCTCCAGGTCTTTGTTAATAGCAGGTCATAATCAAGTAGGAAAAGAACAAAGAAGGCAAGAAAAGGGCACTAATGGTGATAATAATAAGGGTTGGAGGACCCTTGGCAATCTCTGACATATGGAATCTGGCCAAGCCTCCTTCTCCAGATATCTGGCAGCAGATGTGTGTCTTCCCTGCAGAAGGGAATCTCCAGCTAGTATTACCTGCCCCTCCCTTGTGTTGCTAATGCTCAGTCCAAGCCCAGCTAGCTCTGACATGTACCTTAATTGATGTGCTTGCTGCTTCTGCATGCTGATGTTGACCCTGGGAAAAAAAAAGTGGAAAAAAGCTTTGTGTTTCCAGCTTTAGTGTCAGAAAAAGACCGTGGAACACTGTTATAATGAAAAAGAGGTGTTGGGAGATGTGCAGTAAGAAAGAAATTGAGATTTATGGAAAAGCTGATAATTAGTAGGTTCAGACTAATGTTTGAGTACCTCTTTTAGCAGTTAATGTGTGAAGGAAGCTTCATGTGCAGGAATGGTTGTTGGATGTTACCCTGAGGAGTGTGTGCTTTGGCTTTCATTTGCATGTTTGCATGCAGTCATTGTGCATGAAAACACCACTTGGACTTCAAAAGTATCAAAAATTGGTACTTTAAAAAGATTTTAATGACAGTCTTCTATTTTGGGCAAAACTCTTCAGCCTGTTGGGCTCTGCTTTTATTTGGCACATGGTTACTCTGTTGATTTGTATGTTTGTATCAGAGAAATGAGTGCTGTAGCAGAAACTGAAAAGTTTGCTATTTCTGGCTTTTAAAGCAGTTGGACCAAGCTGCCAGGCAGTGATATGTGGGACTATTGGAGTCTAGTTTCCTGGGAGTGTGTCATTGAAATGTAGTACTTCAAGCTTTGAACATAATTTTTTCTTCCCAGTTGCCACTTTCTCAGTGTTCTGCCATGAAACTGTGTAATATCCACTTTGAAATTATACACACATGAGTTGTCTGGCAATGAAGAAGCAAGAGATAGTTGAAGAGTCTGATGCTTCTTAGCTATGTCAGTACAAATGAGTACTTGGGGTTCAACTTCTGGTTGTACTGGACTGTTATTTCTGCTTTCATATTTGTTTGAAATTGTCAGTGAGATGAACAAGTTACAGCTAGAGAGGGAGAGAAATAAAACATTGATCCTACAAGTCCCATTTGTTTAGAAAAGTAGTCCAAAAAATCCACATATGGATACTCATCTGTCCACTTTGTTTTGGCCATGTTGTGTTTCAACAGGTATCAACTGAAAATCAGAGAGGTTGATACTTTTTAATAGTAGGGATGTGTCATAGCATCCTTAGAGTATAAATTCTATTACCCACTATCTGCTGTGAAAAGGCTGAGTGTTGCTCTTACATGAATTATTTTCACATTTGTGTCATTGTCTTGTGTGTGGGGGAAGCAAATGTGTGTGCTGTGGTCCTTTGTTGTGGAACTTCAGACGGCAAAGTGACTGTGGCTGGAGATGCTGCCACAGAGCAGCAGCTCTGCTTCAGTGATTTACTTCAGAATGAAAGCTTCTAATTTCCCAGGTTACAGATTTGAGGCTTTTAAGGAAGGAAGTAACATCATATTGCATTTCATTATCAGTCACTTAAATTGTACTTGAGTTCACATCCATTTTCTGTAATATAGTCGTGTTGAAGATGCAGAAATGCAATTTGCAGATGAACTTGAGAATATTGTTTTACACTTCCCTAATCAGGCCATGGGGGACAGGGAAACACAAGGGTATGGAAGTAGCTGAAAAAAAACCAGTTCAGGAATTTACATTAATAATGTAAATGCTACTGTGTGTCATGGAAACAGGAATGTACTTTGAATCTATCCATAAGCAGAGGTAGCAGTAGTGTTGTCTTTGCTTATTCAGAGGTTTAGAATGACTAGTTTGGAAATCTGAAAAGATCCTTTAGGAGGGGATAGGATTGTGACAAGTTAACCAGTGCTCATGGAGATCACTATTATTTAGGGAACAGTATTAATTCAACTGAGTAGCAGAGAATTAGTTGCTCAGATCTATTTACTGTGGTCAAAGAAGAGGTGGTACAAACCTGTTAGAGTTGTCTTTGAAAAGGTATACATTATTGGTAAGAAACATTGCATGTAAATTTCTTTCCTACCTCAAGCTGATGTGGGGTTTTTTTTTGGTTGGTGGTTCTTTTTTCTTTTTTATTGTTTCCTTCCCCCTTCCACCAGACTGAAGGTAATGTCATGAAAAGTAAGTCTGGAATTTAGTATGTCAAGTGATTGCTCTTTCTAAAGGATTTTAAAAAATAGGTGTTACAGATCCTGTTGTTCTGTCATCAGGAAGAGAATGCAAAGACTTGCTAGAGAGCAAAATTTTAATAAAGAAGAATATCTGCTGGGTGCCTTCCAACACACCATATTCAATGATCTACTGCAGGAAGCTCCTTTACTGCACTGGAGCTCTACTCTGTGGAGAAGTGCAAGTTAGAATACGAAAGCACTGTGTAAAATGATTTTAAACTTTTTCATGTGAGGCTGTTATTTTACTTCAGTAAAAGGCACCAGAACCATCTGTCTTTTGTCCACTCTCCTGGTGAGCTGGCAGCTCTCATGGCTGTGGTCACATCTGTGTGTCTGTCTAGCAACCTGCACACATAAAATGACTGAAAATCTGAGTTTGGTTCCCAGCAAGGTGGACAAATCAGAGGATGTAACAGTGCAAAAACTGTTTCCCACATGAGTGAAGGGCATGCTTTCCATGTCCTGGCTGTGATGTGCAAGCCTGTACACTTGATATAAGGGAAGCTTGTGTTTGTGGTGAAATAGGGGGAATCTTGCTTCAGGCCTTTTGAGTACCTCTTTTTGTGTCGCTATATGGACTCTTTCTGAGTTGAAATTGAACTGAGGAAAATTTGTTGTTTGGAAGCATGTTTGCCTAGAGGCATGCAGATAAGAAATGCACAGCCTTTTTAGAGGAGTAAAACAAGCAGAAAAGACAAACAAATGCAAAAAACTCATTGAGACTTTTGGAAAAGAATAATCTCCCTGTAGATAGAGGAGCCCTTGTAACTCAAGGCAAAGTAACTTACTTCCAACCTAGGACTTCTCAAGAATTCTCTTTATCCTGGCAGACTTCATTGCTGTTCCATACTTTCATTTTACAGTGAGGAAATCATGGTAAGGTGATTATATAGTGACTTGAAAACATGCTGCTGAAAATGTTTGCGTGAGACAGGAGTTGTGCAAGGGGGGGGAAAAAAAAGAGTATGGCTTGAAAGATGCAGCTGACTGTTGGATGTAATTCCAAATGAGCAGCATGGGACTTTCCTCTGTGCTCTGCACAGGCTCTCTTCAGTGGTGACAGCTCTGACTGATGGCATGATTTCTACACAGGAAAGGTATGTCATAGAGCTGAACAGCTGAGTGTGACTTGTTTTCAAAACATACAAATGTATTTCTATAGGTCTGACAAGAAGCCTGACTATAACTTCAGTGGACCCATCAATGTTTGAAAAAGCACAAGGAGAGAAAGTTACATTGCCGTGTACTTTTGAACTCTCAGCAGAGGATGAAGGCCCACTAGATATTGAGTGGGTATTGATACCAGCAGACAATCAAAAGAGGGAACAAATAGTAAGTAGAGACTTTTTTTTGGACAGTGTTAATTCAGTTGTTTGAGTAAGTCAATGTATGAGTTTTGTGACTGGCTTTTTAAACTTCCACCTTTTCAGGCTGGGATGCTTGTGAGCTTAAATTGCTTTGAAGCACCAGTCATATGAAATCTAGTGGAAGTTCTGAAATACCAGATTAAGAATGAAATGTCAAGATATTTTTCACTATAAACTTGCCTTCTATGAAGAATTCCCAAATTAAATACACTTCAGTTCCAAAAAGCAAACTTTGCTTTTGTACCTGTATTATCTTCCTTATTGAAAACAGATGCATGAGGATTAATTTTAAATATATTAACTCCTTTAGTTATTAATGCTTTCCTGTCATTGAAAGCCTTATAAGTGAGGTGATTCATATTAGTAGGCAGGTTTTGCAGAATTAAATTGGAGCAATTATTAAGAATTTTCTTTCAGTCAGAAGTCAATGCTGGTTCTTGGTCAGTTGTTTGGTTGGAGTATTCACTGTTATGCTGAGTGTGGTGATATTTCAAAGGTGGATACATTTAACTCTGTTTTATTTCTGGGTTAAAACTATAGAAAGAAACTTGAGAATTCAAAGAGACTAAATTATTTTAAATATTTGCACACTAAGTGGATTTCTGAATCATATTTCTCTTTTTTATAGATAATTATGTATTCTGTAGACAGGATTTATAATCGTTATTATGCTGCTGAGACTGGGCGAATGCAGTTTACTCATCTTGATCCCAGATCTGGTGATGGTTCATTGGATATCCTGAATTTAAAGGCAGCAGACACTGGCACATATCAGTGCAAAGTCAAGAAGGCTCCTGGAGTTCAAAGCAGAAAAATACAGTTGACTGTACTTGGTAAGATAATTTATTTTTTTAATTTTTCAGTGATGTTTTTAATGTGCTTATTTCACCCTGTTTTCAATGTCTGAAATGAAAGCTCCAGCTGGGCAGTGTTGTACTGAATCTGTAGTGATTATGGTCATTATTAAGGCCTTGGGAGGGATAGGCATAATTCTGTTCTGGGAAATGAAGGGAATGATATTTAGAATAACAAGCATTTCTAGAATTTCTGCACCTGACTCGTATTTTGTAGAAAAATCTATCTGTGTGTTGAAACAGTTTGTGGCACAATTTTTTTTTTTTTAAAAAAAAAATTGATCTTTCACAAAATGGACTGGCTACCAGAATACAACTAGTAAACATTTTGACTGTAACTGTTACTGATTGAGTGATGTTTTCTTTATTAGTGAAGCCAGCACGGACTAAATGTTCCATTCAAGGATCACAGGAGATCGGAAAGGACGTTACCTTGAAATGTGTGTCACAAGAAGGATCCCCACTTTTGTCTTATGACTGGAGGAGAGTGTCTGGCACACGGAATCTTCCTGCCACTTCTGTGCTGAGTACTGTCAAACTTCGTTTCTTACTCTGAAAAACTTCAAAAGATTGCAGTAATATTTTGGTCTTATCCTGTGTAAGCATCTGGGTTCGTATTACTATGGAGGAGTCAAGATTAAATACCACTTCTGCCCTCTAACAAAGCTGACTTTAAAACAAGCTGGAGTTGACTCTGGTTTTTAATTCATGCTTGGAAGTGTTTCAAGCTTCAGTTTGAGATTCTTAGCATTAGGCTGCAATATGATGTTCATCTGTGCCCAGATGTTGTGAGTTCTCCTGCTTGCTGATGGTTTTGCTTTTGTGCTTAAGTGGACAGAAGGGAATTCAGATGTGCCTTCAATTTGATTTAAAACAAACAAAAAATCTCCAGTTTTTCATAAGCTTCTGCACTCTATTAGAGTATGTAATATCTTAAAACACAGTAAACACTTAAAAATCAGTAAAAGGAAGAACCTAATACTGACTCCTGGTCTCCTATTTGATGTCTTTCAATTCTTGTTTTGACAGTGAATCAGTTGTTCATTATTGTCCTTCTCTGCACCACTCAAGACTTTAGGCTACTGTTGTTATGTTCCTTCTTTTTCCACATCCCAAATTTGGCTCATGGTAAAAAAAAGAGCAACTGGCAATATCAGTGCTGGACAAGAATGGGTGGGACATTGTGCAGGAGTGACTTGTAACTCGCTAAAGCCACGTTAGTTTTGGGCTTTTGAATGTAGTTTTAGGGACACTGAGTGTGTTCTGAAGAATCTAGACACTACCTACCTTGTTCAGCAGATAGAGCAAGTCAAAGGCTGTGGAATACATTTCTAATGGGGTAAGACTTTTAAAACAATGGCATTTTACAGCATGACAGAACTGTTCTAATCTGGATGTTTTTCAAATAGCATTTTTAAGAGTCCATGTGTATGCTGATACAATAATTCTGTGATGTTAAATATGGAATTTCATTTAAGAAAATGGTAAACTTTTACCTTCTATTGTTTGTAGATAAAGATACAGGGGAGCTTCTTCTGAAAAATGCCTCTCGAGAGTATTCTGGTACCTACAACTGTGTGGCCTCCAACAGAGTTGGCACGGATGAATGTTATGTTGAGCTGAATGTCACCCCTCGTAAGTGTTTGCTGTGTCCTAGTCACACAGTCTTCTTGGATTAAAATGGAACAGCCTTTTGCTCTAAACTCCTAAAAGGTTAAAAACCCCAATGCTGTTATGTAACTTGTGGGTGTCGCTTCAAGTCTCACTGTTTTAAATGCATGTGGTTGTGCACTCCCCCTGTGATTCAGTCATGTGTTATTGACCTGCCTCATGTGAAACATACTGGGCTTAATGTTAAAAGAAAGGTCTTACAACTTTGACATTTGACAAACAGTATTGTTATTTGTCTATTCTAGCCATAAATACTGCTGGTATAATTGTTGGAGCTATTATAGGAACACTGCTGGGTCTCTCTATACTGTGTTCTATCATCTTCTGTTTCTGTAAGAAGCACAGAGAGAAGAAATACGAGAAAGAAGTACATCATGATATCAGGTAACAACGTGTCTCTAGTTTCTGAGCAGTATTATTGGAAGATTAACTTTTAAATGTGTATTTCTGCAAATAAGTTACTTAACAGTTGAGATTTCTGTCTTAATCTGGAAAGCTTATTATAATATACTAATGGCTTGTCAGAGAACTTTTTGTGGTTTGTCTAATTTCAGCAAACATTTTAGAGGCTATGAATATTGAGGGTTTGGGGGGGTTTGTTACTTTAAAGGAAGACATAAGGGTATTTTAAACTACTGCATTAGAATAGAAAAAACCAAACTGAATATTTGTTTTAAAGTGATGCTGACTGAATTCTTGTTCTACAACTGATTTGGTTTTTTTTGTGCGTTTTTTTGTTCATTTCAGAGAAGATGTTCCACCTCCAAAAAGCCGCAGTTCTACAGCTCGCAGCTACATCGGCAGCAATCGTTCTTCCCTGGGCTCAATGTCCCCCTCCAACATGGAAGCATATACCAAAACTCCATATAGCCAAGTCCCAAGTGAAGACTTTGAACGTGCTCCTGCTCAAACCCCAGCCTTTGCACCTTCAAAGGTAGCTGCACCTAATTTAAGTAGAATGGGAGCTGTTCCTGTGATGATTCCAGCACAAAGCAAAGATGGGTCCATAGTATAAAATACTATTAATTTAAAAGCTGTTTTTTAAAGTGTTCATTGTAAGTATTAGAGACAACTGCTGTGTTCCATCCCTCATTTAAACACTGGCATGAAATTTTCCTTGAAGAAAATATACAAGTTAGTTTGAAAAGCCACCAATTCTCATATTTAATTTTAAACTTATTTGCATTTGACCGTTGAACTATTTGCTAAAAGCACTGAAGTTCATAAATAAATATCAGACACTGAAGGTATTTAAACCTCTGGTAGGTTGCTGAGGAGGCTCTGACACTGTCAGCTAATGTATTGTTCTGAATGTGTAACAGTGAGACACAGGTGAGAAGTAACAAAAGCATTTCATGTGTAGACCATGAAGTTTCTCAGAGTTCCTGAGACTTTATTCTCAGTTGTGGAATAACAGAAATATTTTAACTTGGCCACTGTCTGATATAGTTGCAGGGGGCTGAAATATCAAGGATGACTTTGAATTCTGTTCAAATTGAGTATTTATGTGGTTCTTTAACCTGGTGATGTTTGTTTGGAGTAGTTGAGCTCTTATTTCAGGGGCAGACAGTTATTTGATTGGTTCAATTAATTTAATTAATCTGTTCTGAATTTAAAATGGCAGTGAGTGGAAATGTGACAGGAAACCTTGCAAGTTCTTTAAAACACTAGTTTTTTCTACAATAACTACTTCTGGTCCTGTCAGATAACATAATACTTATGTTAACTGATGCAAGAGGTCCTATCAGGTTGTTGGTTGAGGTGTCTAAGCTCCAAAACCTACAGACCAACTGATACTGTCATCAGTAAGAATTAATTAACGTATCTTTATACAGGTCCTTAAGTTAATTGTACCTTGCATTTTCCAATGCCTGGTTAAATACTAAGGCTGTGCTCTTAGGCTTTTTTCCGAAGCAGTTTCCTAGAAGCTCCATGGGGATTTGATGAAACCTGTTAAGTAACTGGTATTTGATGGCTGTCCTCTTGCTCTAACCACTGTGGAAACAACTTTTCTCATATGCACCTAAGCAGCAGTCGGTCCTTGTTCAAGATGCTGATATCTGGCTGTATGAATTTGCAAGGAGTTCAAAGCTCATTTTTTCTTGCCTCTTTAACAGCCCTAAATATTCTGAACCGATGTTCAGACTGTGGAGAGAGAGCAAGAGTTTCATGTAGCTGGGAAGAAATAATTACCCAGAACTGTTGATACAAATCTCATGTGAGATTGCAAACTAGGGAAGAAACGTTTTCAAATTTTAAGCAATACAGGAGAAGCACAACAATTCCTTGTCTTACTTTCACATGCATTTAAGGACTTCTGGTAGCTTCTGATGACTGTTACGTATCTGCAAAAGCTCCATTCAAAACTCAGTACAGTTTGAATCTGGGTTCTTCCTTCCTGTTTGCTACCTTCTTTATCTGGTGCTGGGGAGCAGGTGGGGAAAGTTCTTATAGCTAGTTCTAGCTAGACATGTTGAACTGCAAGGTGTTTTGGAACACTGTAAATGCATTGTGTGTGCATCGATGTTGATGAAGGAAATAGCTGAATAGGCTGTTGAAAGATGTTGGGATTATTTGTGTGTAGCAACAGTGAGAGAAAACAGCATTGTCCCAGACTTCTAGGTTTAATATCTGCTTATCTGTAGCTGCCCATAGATCTGTGATGAATTCTTTGGCTTACTAATAAATGTTTGTCCTATTTGTAAGTAGGTGCACAATTTTTGACTGGCACTATTAATGTAAAGAAATTCCCCTGCCCATGGCAGTGGTTGGTACAAGGTCATCTTTAAGCTCCTCACAACCCAAACAATTTCATGATTTTACATACCCTTAATACTGAATTTAGAAACTTGAATGGCTATTAAATAATGTAGAAATAGTTTTACACATTTGGGACTTTTTTAGATTGTAAACTGATACTGTTAGAGATCAGATTTTTTATCTTTCATGTGTGCCTTGTCAATAAACTTTGCCTGATTGTAACTTCAGTTTTTATGAAATTTCT
Source organism: Alaudala cheleensis (assembly GCA_013398995.1). Lineage (NCBI taxonomy): Eukaryota > Metazoa > Chordata > Aves > Passeriformes > Alaudidae > Alaudala > Alaudala cheleensis. The sequence goes on along the minus strand of VWYE01028840.1, from coordinate 93,028 downwards.
GGTGCCTAAACATACTGTATGAACAGGTGCTTAGATGATGGTACAGTTCTTAAAACATGACACTGTGATCTGATTTCTTGATTCTTATGTACTATTTATATCTCTTCATGCCTATTTTTGGATGTGAACTTTAGTGTCTCTCTCTGTATTGTTCTGTATTTCAAAATGTCACTTAACTCCTTCGATTGCTAATTATGATTTGAGTGTTTGTGTTCCTGAAAGCTCTTCAGTTGTTGTACCAATGAGAGGGATGATTGACTTTTATTTATGTGGTAAATAATAGGTTTAGTAAATGTGCCAAACATAGCTTCTGAACAACTATAGATGAGGAGATTCCCATCACAATAATCGAATGCAAAAAGATGAGACTTCCAAGATGTTCATGATACACTGATTGTTTACCTTGAAACTAAGGCCTTTCTTAATGACAAGGATATAGCTACTACAAATACAAGTTGTGAGTGCAAGACTAAACTGAATCACAGGCTGAGAGCTATAAACCTAAGGAACAGGCAGCAAGCCTACTAAATTTGGTTCTAAACCTTCTGTGGACCTATGTGTTTTTTGGTGGTTTGAGGGTTTTTTTAATTAACTTTTTGTTTGTTTTGGTTTATTTTTGGTTTGGCCTGAGACCCTGTAACTTCCGGTCAGGTAAGCCCTAGGACACAAACTCAGAAACCTGTCTCAGTAAAGCACACAGAGTTTACACATGCTTGATGCTCTGTCAGCTTGTGCAAAATAATAAATGGGCAGAAGGACAGCCTGATGTGCCCTCAGAGCCTGGCTGTTAGGCTTAGCAGCCTTGACAGTGTCTTTCTATTTATGTAATTGCATGGAAAAATGAAAGAAATGGAATCTGACACAGTCCTTATCTGAAATATAGAACCTCTGACTTGGGGTAAACCCTGCCTCAAGTTGCTATCATCATGCCTTTTTGGGTGGATGCAACACTACTATGAAAACATAATACTGCTATTATAAATTATTTGTTTTATCACTAGATTGTTCACTTACACTGGATTATGATTCTCAAAAGCAACTACTGTATTTTAACAATAATTTCTGGCTGTGTGGGAGATGAACTGGTTAAACATGTGAGGTGTCCAATGTGACAGAGAACACTTTTAGAAGTAATGGCAGCTGATATACCAGTTAGGAGGTGGCATTTTTAATGTCTCATTTTATTAAAAAAATAAAAAGGGGGGGGGGGAAGGGAGGGAGGGTTGGAACTATTGTGTAAATACTTGAAGTGAGCTCAAGAAACCTCTAGTTAATGTCATGACTGTAAAGTTGCCTGTTGAGGACTTCTATATTTAGAAAGAAACCCCTTAATTTTAGCATGGTGTGAATAAAGTGTTAGACTTGTAATACTGTAGAGGTTATGTGACACTTGTCCATACATTACAAGAGTTTTCATCAATTTTCTGCAGTGGGTATTTAAAGATACTTGTGTGAAACTTCCTTCCTTAAAAACAAAATCCTTCTTCCAAAACTGTGTGGTGCAAAGAAATGCCTTGTTGGAGGGGTAAGACATGAAAGAAACATGCAATGCATACATCTTTCTCAGCTCTTGATAGTCTCATTCATATTAGATGTATGCTTCCTGTTTAATAGTGCAAGTAAGACTTCTGAACTGCAAGTTTTTCTGTGATGCTGAATATTGTATATTACTGGTTTCCATGACAAGCTTTTAGTTTTGTTCTGAGCTGTGTATATATTCTGGATCACTCTAGCTCTTTGTTCCAGTCTAAAGGTTTTATGCTATTTGTGTCACTTAAACCTTGTTTTATACACTTGAGAGGTGCTTTTTGGGGCCCTTTGTTGAATAGTCCCCCAGCACTGAGGCATAGCTCAGCTGAAATCAGAGCAATAACAACTTCCTGGCATCCAAAATGTTATTATGATGTTACACTTCTCATGCACAAAGCATGGACTTTGAATATTGATATGAATTTCAGTATGAGGTTTTATATTCACACTTTTGGGGGAATGGTATTTTAAAATACAGATATTGTGAGTGAATTTGTAAAAAAAACAAAATTCAAAATTTTAAAATGCTGTAGTTCTATGACAGACTTGTGTACTTTTTGAAATAAAACTGTTGGAGAAAACAGTAGTCTGTCTTTATTTTAAAGCAGCACTTGTATATGGCTTCAGCTTTTTCTTTATGTAATTGGAAGTGAACTAATAAATATGGCTGTGTATACCATGCTGGCATGAATAATTTTATTTATTGCTTTTTTTCCTCCCCTTCCAAAGCAAGTAAAACTTTTAGATATTTTAAAAATGCACTTTTAGTTGGAGCTTTTCATTGTAGATACAGTTATTCTGAAACATAAGGCTGGAAAGGAACTTTAGAATAGATTTCATCTCTCTTCATTTTAGGTAGAACCAAAAATTCCTGAAACTGATTAATCTTTGTCTTTTGAAGTTCAAACAAGCAGGTTGACAGCACTCAGAATGTGTTGATAGAATGCTCTGGGGTTTTTATTGTTAATTACATCTCTTTTAATTTCAATAGAGCTGATTCAGGAGACTCTGCACCACTTGGCCTTCCAAACCAACTAATTCTTGTCCTTGTAATTTTACCTGAGGTTCATGTGATTTCTCCAGTGTCACTTCAGGTGGAGATCCAAAGTCTGGCATGGGCTCTATTTGCATTACTGCCATGTATTCAGTTCATATCACTGGAAGCATAGTTTGTTTACTTTTGCTCGTAATGTATGCATGTTCATATGTTATAATGCATGCCTGTCTTCATATAGTGGTATGTTCTGGGCTAAGCCAGATGTTCCAGTCACTTCTTTGTGTATATATAAAAAAACCCAATACATGTGTGCACAAGCATGTGAAGTTAAATGGAATACTGGTGGATAAACCTCTAGGATTTTTTTTTTTCATTTTGAATTAAAACTCCTGCTTAAATACCAAAGGAAAAAATAATGGAAGTTCAGATTTGTCTCTGTTAAAAATGGAAGGTCAGATTTGTCTCTATTTATAGAGTTCTAAGAAACCTTTCTTACACTCTTTTTAACATTCATGTCAAGAGTTGGGAAAGGGTGGAAGTGTTGAACGTAGGGTGGCAGTTGTGTCACAGATGGCTCTTGCATGCCTCAGCTGCTCCTCAGGTCTTTTATTTGGAGGATAGGTGACCATGAACCAGAAGCTAAATATTACCTCCAGCTTGTCTGTGGAATTTCCAGCAAGACAGCTAGAACTTTCCTGAGTGTCCTGACAGAACAGAGGGCACTCAGCACCAGGTGGCTCTGCAGAACCTCTGTGGTCCTTTTTATGTGTGTTAGACAATGCCTTGGATAAAGTGGCATAAAAGTGGCTGTTTGGTTGTTTCTCTGAACATCTTGGCTGTGTCTTACGAGCTTACAATCTCTAAATTTGTTTCCCTGATAGAGCAGCTTGAGTTCTTTCAAAACTCTGTGATAATACTGATGGGCAATTAATTGCTTGGCTCTTTTAAAAAGCAGTTAATGACAACAACAACTTTGCCTTGTTTCCTATCAGTAGAATTCATAAAGCAGAGTAGTTTGTAAAGAAAATAGCTGATTAAGGAGCAGAAGCAAGAATAGGATGAAACAAAGCCATGAATGTTGCCTACTTTTCCAAATCTCAGCTTGTTTGAAAACAACTTCTAGCTTGTGTATGACTGTAGGTGATTTCTCAAAACATGAAGGCTTGCATCTTAATATAAAAATAATGTGTGTACTTGACTTATGATGATTCCTCTTCTGAATTTGCTTTAGGCTTTTTGCAGAATGTTGCAGGCACAACTACCAGGAGAAGAGTATGAACCTTTAATTTTATAAAATAACCACTCTGGTAGAAAACTGGCCTGGAGGATTGTGTTGTCCCTGCATCTGACTTCCATTCAAAGTCAAGTTTCTGGAAATAGGGAGCCTTTAAGTATCTTCTGGTTTTTGTATCATTGGAAATCAGTGTCACTCCTGTAAGTTAGTATTTTGAAGACTTCAGCTTCCAGCTGTTGAAGGTCAGGTTACTTTGGAGATGCAAAATCAGTAGTATTTAGTGGCAGCAGCTGCTATTTGGGCCCTCATTCTTAGTAAAATTTCTTTTGGTCACTGCTGTCTGGAGAAACAATGAAGGATAATTGTGCCTTGTTATTTGAGAAACAAAGCAGTGCAGTTCATACAGGAACTCTGCACGATGGATTGATGGATGGATAGAGGGAGGGACTGGAGCAGCTTTTTTAAGGAAGTTGAGCTTGTTGGTTACACAACTTGATTATGTAACAGTTTTTAAAAGTGGCAATATTAGAAGAGACATTACCAAAGACAAAATTATGTGCTTTCAGATGTTAATCTAATTTTTTCTCAGGGGAAAAATCTCTGGAGGCAGTGTGTCCTCTGGGAAGCTCAGGGAGCCGTGCCATGCCTTGACAGTTGTCCCACTTCCAGGGCTGGATGCTGTGGCTCTGGGGAGCTGCAGGCAGGGCAGAGGCCCAGTGCTGTACCTGAAGGGTATTGTACTCTGTTTTCCCAGAGAATTTTTCCTAATTGCAGAACAAGGAGAGGAAAGCAGTGAGTCTGATCAGTTTCTGTGGATTTTTATACCAGGGGTGGGAATTCTGGAAGCATGCATGAACTTTCCAACCTCTTGAAGCCTTTCCCTATTTTGATTTGCAGCAACACCTGGCTTAGAGGTCTTCAGAGTCCACAAAACATTTTTGCATTCAGAGTTGCTTATGTAGCCAGCATACCTTCACTACTTAAATTGCAGAGCCTTGTACACTGCCTACCATCCATAATTTCTGCAGGTGATGACTCTGGTTGTATTATTACTAACAGGACTCTCTAAAGAAGCAGAAGAAAGTCGATTCTTCTGAACACTGCAGACAGGGCAAATAGTGACAGCTCAGCTTTTTGGTGCTGTGGGCACAAACATCTCCAGGGGTGTGGTGGTCACCTGGATTAGAGTTTGCTGTGAAGGAGGACTGAATCAGATGGTGAAGAGCTACAAAAGTAATTTAGTGCCATTAGTAAATAGCTTCCAAGGATGTCAGGTTCTGTGTGAGTAGGAAAGCAACTTGAGCTTTTGTTTCTTGTGGTCAGTTATTGCTGTACAAGTGAAGCAACACCTCTTTACAACTTGTGACTTGTCCTGGTCAGTGATTTGTGATTGAAACTACTATCCCATCCAGGGACCTGAATCTCCCTGTTTTGTGTCACTTGGTAATATTTTACCTGTGAAACAGCAGTTGGGATGAGTCAGATTCCAAGGAAATCGAAGTGTGTAGCAGAGCATTTGTTCCCAATGTTTAAGGGCTCTGACTGCAGTGCCAGCCACTCACAGATGACTCCTCAGGCAGCTGAGTGGGTGGTGTTTCAAAGAAACTATTTGCTGAAGTCAAAACACTTTTGCTATGTCTTACTTAGCTGTAGGAGAGCAAGATAAAATTAATTTAAGATTTCTGTTTCCCAGTACAATAGCTCAGGTGGGAGGGAAGATGATACCTTAGGTTAGGAATAAAGGCAACTGGTGGGAATACATAAAACTACTGAATTGTTTTGACTGCTAAAGAAGATGTCAATTCTGGGGCACAGCTGGTGGTTTGTGAAACATGTCAAAGAGCTTATGTTGTGGCTGCTAGCACTGCACCACTTCTCCAGATAAATAAAATGCCCTTCCATGTCACTTCCAATCTTGTAACTGTTAAGAAACCATTCATCTCATCTGTAAAATACATAATAAAGCTTGCAATTAGTTTATTTTCACATATCCTTCCCTCTTTCTTGTTGGTACATGAGAAAAGTTCAGATTACTAGAAGGACACAGTTTGAAATGAACAGTTTGGTCTTGCCCTGGTTTCATACTTGCACTCTGTAATTCAAAATGAAGTTGCTTAGGCATTGCAATAGCTTTTGCTTCGGACTTGAGTTGTGGTTTGGGTGACCTCTTTAGGTAACCTATTTAATTTAATGAAGTTGTATTCCTGTTTAAGATGGGAGAACTCACTGTGTTTAAAACAAAACTTCAAAAAACAAACAAAAAAAATGCTGTCGATTTTCCCATACTGCAGCCCATTTGGGGAAAAAAAAAGGCTAAATATGAGTGCTTTGTATGGAAACAGAGTAATAAATGTTGTGTTTGGAAATTATGAGTGTCCCCTGGGGCTGATGCTTTGGCAGCCTCTGTCCCCATCTCTCTGTGCCCAAATGTGACTGACTGGTGCTCTGCAGTGACTTTCCAAGTGTGTTTTCCAACAGAAAGCTGAGGAACCTTCTAAGGTGCCATATGGTTATTTTCTTATTGTTTACTCAGGACAGTAATTGAGGTGAGAAATCTGCATCAGTTAAACTTTTTTTTTTAAATAAGCTCAAACAAAAAGCTTTAGAAATGTACAGTTGAGTTATGAATGTAATTTTTGATAGGTTTTATCAGTTGTGTTGAGAAATACTGTATTTATATCATCTGTACACACACTGTTGCTAGGATTGAACTACATACTTCTACATCCCTTTTATTTACCAAAAAAAAAAAAAAAAATAGGTGTAACTATTGCCCAGTTGCCTAGTATGAAGCAGACCTTAGAACTGCTCATTAAAATGTCAGTATTTTTCATACTGAAGTTAAGGTCACCAATGATGGTTCCCCATTTGCAGCTCATTTAGGGGAAAAAAAATCCTCAGCTCGATCACCAACGTGTCTGCTGGTTTCTTTTAGCAGCAAGACAATGAAAATTGTGATTCTTGTGCAGATAACCTACAGCTGTGATCTTGCTAGATTTGCATATTTGAAAGGCATCAAAGTTCTAGACAGCAATTCTGTGTTTTTAAAGTCAAGGTTATGTTGTTACTTGAAGTATTTTAGGTGCATTATTTTAAGCATGATCTTTGCTCATCTGAACTGGGTGGGCAGGCAGGAATCTCAACTAAACCACTAAAATCCTTTATTCCTAGATGAAAGGGCTGGAAGGAGGGTTACAGCCTTTATACTCAACAGTCCCTTTTGTTGCCCATTAGAAATTAGTATAATTTCCCTGCCCCTGGTTTTACGTGAGCAAGCTGGGATTGCAACTGACAATGAAAACTGGGTCGTTACATTCTACATGTGAATTTAATTCTGTCAGCATCTCCTGTCTGTGCCAGCCGTATGAGCTGGTTCATTTGCTGCTGTTTGGACACGGAGGGAAAGTTGCTGAACGTGCAAGGAGGCTGAGGACATGAGGACATACATCCTTACTGCCTGACAGATACTCACTCACCAGCAGTAAAAACAATGACAAAAGAATCCCAAGGCAGAGGACTCCAATTAACAAGGTGGAGAGTTAGGGCTGTTGTCCTGGCTCTGTCATGACTTAGCTGAGTGTTGGGGTTGTTTTTATTTTCTATTGGCATTGACATTTCCTCTTCGCTCATCATCTCTCATTGCTGTTAGAATGGAGTGTTGTGTTGACTCTTGGTGACTTTTGGAACTAGGGTTTCCCATTGCACTGTCATCTTGTTTTTAAAGCTATCCTTGGCCAGTCTTTTCAGTCTTCACCAGGTGCCCACCTGTAACAGAATTTCTTAGAGAACATGGACATGAGGTTTTTTGGGATGAGGTTTGAGCTGTCCCAAACTGGGCCCCAAGTTTGGGCCTGTGTGGAAGTGGATAAGCCTGTTGTGCAGTTAGAATTTTGATTAAGGTGTGTTTATGTATTAAATAGTTACAGTGAGATTGTGGTAGCTACCTTAAATTGAGCTTGTTTGCATTCCTTTTCATGATGAATACCAATTAGAAAACACCTGTAACTGTAAATTGTCTGAAACTATATTTAACCAGCCATTTTGGAGAATAAAGAGGAGAATGTATGATGGAACCATATTGGTTGTGCTTCTGTGTTGCTCTGTCCAGCTTCCATATATTAATAAGGACCCTGCTTTCTCCCATTTAGTACTTTTTTCCATTTCTTTCATAATCTTAGGAAATTTTTGAATGTATGCATTTAAAGATAGTTATCTTGATGAGACCATCTGTGGTTGTCTCTGTCCCCTGCTGCTTCCTGTTTTTTGATTCTGTCCTGACAGCAGTCATTCTTCCAGTACTTCTGGTGCTCCTTGAGTATTTCAAGTTAGAGGAAAAATAATTGAGCAGATCCCACGATGGGGCTTCCTGAGGGTGAGAAATTCCCCAAAGCCCCATGACCAATATGAGGGGAAATGTCCTCATCACTCCCCTGGGTCACTTGATGCTCCCTCACCACCTTTTCCCTGTGGCTCTCTGCAGGTGTCATGTGTTCTCAGAGTGAGATAATGGAAATACAGGCTCTAGAAGTGCTGGGTATTTTCCTTCACTGTTACCCTGGAAGTGTCTCACCCTGTGTGTGACAGGCTGAATACAGCCAGAGAGCTGGAAAGCTCCTTGGCATCACTGGCCCTGGCATTTGGTGTTTTAGACACTTTGCCTACAGCTTCCCACTTACACTGGTGCCTGACCTTCCTCTTTCTTTTTATTCCTGACTGTGGTATGGATTTCACTGCTAGAGCAGGACAGAGTTTTAGGCAGGTTTTTCTTTTTTTTCTGAGTGTGGTATGTTGCTTTTCATCACGCTTTTGTGGAGGGTCATTCTTTTTACTGCCACTTTCTATCATATTTTCTGTTCCTAACCAGTTTTACTTGCCTCTGCTTTAGGCATTAGGCACTTTAAACTACATTTTTATGCAGTGTATTTCAAACTGGCCCCTGGTTTTCCAGCTTAAACTTAATGGGGTTATGATTGCAAGTACCTGGGCAGACAGTAGTTTCTTATTAACTGATAGTTTTCCTTGCACGATCCAAAGGACTTACCACATCTTGTTTATAAGTTACAACACTGGGGGGTGGATGTTTTAGGGTTTTTTTTTATTAGTATTTATTTATTCTTTATCACAGCTGCATGAATAACTTCTAGCTGCATGCTAAGGTTCACTTGCCAGACTGCATTTTTCTCTATTTTAATAATTTCTTTTTATTGCCAGAGATTTGCTTGGATGAGGAGGAAAGGCAAAGAAAATCAAGACTGAAAGTATCAGGGCAGTGCAGCAAGGGAGAACAGATTGTGTTTGCCTTTCTAATTCATTTAAGCATCAGATTTTTAAAAAACACTTGCTTTTCCAAACAACTGGGGTATCAAGAACTATTCCCCCATCCCAGCTTGTCTCTGTGTGTCATGTGGCAGAATTTTCTCCATAAGCAGGGTATACTAATTGTCTCTTGACTTGTCCATAAAATGGAGCAAAGAGGAACTTGGAGAGACATGAACCCCTGCTTGCACACCTCCCCTGCCCCTGAGAAAAGCTGGATTTATAAATGTGTTAGAGTGTAAGAGCACTGTTTCTTCAGGCTCTTGCAGCAGAATGGGATAGGATGAACTGTGTGTGGAGCAGCTAAACTTTATTTAGAAGGCATTAGCTTGCTAGTTATTGAGAACTATAAATGCAGGAGGTGGGAAAAGGCAGCATTGGACAGTCCATGGTGCAAAGACAGGAATACAGAAAGGACACTTCTGGCCTCAGTGTTCAGTCCCAATTAATGCACCTCCTTATATTCCCTACAACAGTAATTATGTGAACAATAGCCAGAATGAAGTTCAGAGAACAGCAGGTTCTCATGCCAGGTAATAAATTGAACTAGAAAGAAGCCAAAGGTCATGATTTCGTGCCAAGTAGAACGTGGTGCTGCTTGGAGTTACTCTTCCAAGCAAAGTTTTGGGCAGGCATTCAGTTCCTTTTCTGTCAACTGGAAGATTCCATTTGATGTGCAGTTCTAATTGCAGTGTGACAGTGTGCAAGGCAGAAAGTGAGATGTTGCAGGAATAGCCTGAGTCAGTTGTTTTAATTACTGCTCTTATGGTGAAACTATTGTGGCATTGAGGCACGTCTTAAAAATCTGTGAGGATGGGTGTAATTAAACAAAGGCCTGTAATAAGCTGAAATTTGGTAAGAAAATGAGATGTTTTCAGTAAGCACAATACATCCATATACATTTATGGATTATTAGTTAGGAAGAGTTGTTTTCTGGTGTAATATCATGTTTGCAGAATTAATATTGGTGACTGTTGGCAGCATTTAGGTGAAGGCAGCATCTAGAAAGTGCATTTTGTAGCATGGAGATGTGGCAGAAATGCTGAGTTGCCATTTTTCTTACAATGCCAGTCTTAGAATATGAACTCAGTGAATACAGAGCTGTAACTGGAACAAAGAATTATTTTTTATTATCTTTGTACAAAACATTATCCCCAGAAAAGTCAATAACAATAGTCAAGGGAACTAGAACTGCTTTCTAAAGAAATGGTGAAAGGAGCAAGTGTGCAGGTTGGGATGAGGCACTTTGAGGAAACTGTGTTCATGGCAGTACAGCAGAACTGTGTGGTTCTTTGACAATGCCAAGTTACTGGAATGAAACTTAGGAAAGAGACATTTAGTGGATTTTGACAGGTACTTTAAAAGTGCAGTGCAGGAGGTATGCACTGGAAATCCATGAGATACTGAAAATTTCCTGTCAAGTTAAACTTACAGTTATTTATCATCCACTGAGAAATGACGTTTCAATTTGCTGCACCACTGCATCTTTTTGCTATCAGACACTGGTTTAAGCCCTAATCTGAATGACCACAAGGTGGGTGATGATCTGAATAGTGCATTTAATTACTGTATGTTGCAGTCTCTAGCCTCTTGTTGATGTAGATTAATGATATTCTTTCTTTTTGTAGTATGACATCGCACACAAGATTGGTGACATAACAGTGGTATAAACATGAAGAAACAGGCATCAGTTTTTGCATGACTTTCCAGTATGGTGAAACTGAAGTACATTATGAAATGAAGTGCTGGTTTTTTTTTACTTGATCTCACTTTAGATTCAAGATTTTTAAGTAGGCTGTATTCAGTTTTGTAAGTACCAAATTTTTTTTTCCTTTTTCATATTTTTAATGCAAAGTTTACAAAGCCACTCCTGATGTTTTCCTTACTACTTTTGTGCTGTGAAAAGTGTGCACCATCCCTCCTCTCTGCCTCCCCCACCCCATTCCCAGAGATGCAAAAAATTGTGAAGTTAACAAAATCAACTCAGGTAGCAGAAATATAGCCTTAAGCAGTGGGGTGTTAAAGAGATTGTAATCTGAAATAGAGTAGTTTGGGGTTTTCCTAGCTTTCTGGTCTGCTGATTTCATAAGGAAGTGTGTCATCTATTGAATGCTATAGTGATACCCATGAGGGCTCACAAACTGTGTGCAAAATGTGCTGTGTTTTGAGATTGTATATATTTTATAACAATAAAATATACTTGAATGTTACAGTTAACACATGCTTCAGCATAATCTGTTAATGCAGATCTGTTACTGTGGTGTGGTAATCCATGTCTGTGCACTTCCTTATTCCTTCTGCTCCCTAATTTACCATGCAGGAGTCCAGAGGGAAGAAGAGTATGCTCTTTAAACCAGGCTGGTTATGGAGTCCCCATTGCCTCCTGCAGTGTGGAGATTTTGGGTATTGATTGCATAATGAAAATATTAAATTGCTTAACCATGTAAGGATGAGAGCACTGTAATCTGATCTAATGAACTGGAATTTACTAAATCAATTTTTGGAGCCTGGTACCCTGTTGGTACTTGAGCATTTTTGGTAACTTATTACCTGTCACAGTCCACATAAATCAGAATACATTAAAAGACACACAGAATTTAGGCAGAGAGCATATGCAGACTCAAACCTGCCTTAAAGTACATCTGCCTGTGTTCTTGAGAAATACTGGTGCTGGTTTCCAACTATTGTAAATGTAGTTATTAATTTCAATGTTAATCCAGGGACATGTGTTATGCTGTGGTCTGAAGGCAACCACGTAATCCCTTGTGAAACTGGTGGTTACAATGCTCAAAAGTTATTCCATTATTTTTGCTTCTGTTTCTGAGAGGAGCACAGCTAATTCTAGAATCAACACAGATGCTGTGAAGCACAAGTTCCATTTAATGAGTTTTGTCACTGCACATGAACAGTCAAGTAAAACCATCTAAGGAAACAGGAAAAACTTCTTGAGAAAAATAGAAGCGTGTAGGGTTTCTAAACATCACAGGTTCAAGTAGCCAATTGAAATAATAAAAAAAAATGTTCCAAATCTAAGTTCTACGTTGTAATTACAGGAAAGATACTTTGCCTTTAAGAAACACTTGTTTTTGTGCCAAAAAATTTCATTCCTTATTCACTCCTTTGACTCTGTGCTGCCTAAACTTGTCTCTGAGTGAATCTGGCAAGTAATTAATCAGGGTAAAATTCCATTGGGATCGGTGTGAACATTGCCTTGTCAAGAAGCAAACCTGCTCTGTTTAATGTATGTTCACAAATGCAATGATTTGTAGACAGAATTTACCTTTTTTGCTAAGGTGTGCTCCATATAAGATGAGAAAGTGTCTTTTCTCGCCCTCAGTGACCACCATCATCTAAATGCTTAATTGCTGGTGTTTAAGAAAGTCAGAAAAAGGTAGGAGTAACTGTACAAGCTTATAGTTTTGTTTAAAAAGTTAATTTTGTGGAACTCTTTTCCTGCAGAAAACTTTGCAAAGCTTGCTGCCCTAAAGGATGTTCTTAAAGGAATAAGTGAAATAATTTTTTTTGTACTTAAATTCCTATCTAAATTAATAGGTATATGTTGTAAGTAATATATATATAATTGCTCTCATTGAAGGTAAATGTGTGTCAGTTTTGCAACGAAATTTGCATTTTTTTTCCCCAAGAAATTAGTAATTGTAAAACTTCCTTGTCATCTCTCTGAGGAGTTGCTTGGCTAATCCCCATGTTCTTACCAGATGACCAGATACTGAGTTTTTTGGAAGGTGCTTTGTGTTGGGTAGTTACTCCAGAAATCAACCCTGCCTGAGGTCACCAAGTACAGGCTGTTAACTTTATGTTGCTGTGGTGTAAGCAGGACATGAGTTTGAAAGCTTGTCTGATGCCCCACAGAAAATCTGAAGATTTATCCTCACTCTCAGTCTGTTCTGTCACCTTCCTCAGGCTTGAAAGATGTGATGGTTAATCCTGGGGGTTGTGCCTCTATCGGATATTGTGGCTGTGTAGGAGTGGCTGGAGAAATCAGGGGAAAGTTTTTCTCAGTATAGGTTATTTTTTTTAAACAATTTATCCTTTGTAATGCATAGAAAAGCTTGGTCACAAATGGTGAGCCCGTGGAAAACTCCCTGACTCTTGGGCCAACACTATAAAATGAGAAGAAGTGCATTTCACATACCTTACTTCTTGCCAGGGCTTGCTTGTTACAGCAGAATTAAAGCATGTGTTTATTTGGTAGCTGTGCTGTTCACACCCAAAAGAATCTCACGTGATGTTTTGCATGCTGGCCTGGACCTGGAGAGTCCCAAAGCCTGAATGTCACCAATAGCAGCTGTATCTTTGCTGCAAAGAGACTCACTAGAAGTGCTTTCCCTCCATCCTTGCATATGACATTGTTGTACCAAATGGGAGGTGTGAGACTGAGCTGTTCCTTCTCCCTGTTTAGTTCAGAGCACTTCTGGAACAGTTCTGCTTCTCCCAAAGCCATTATAATTACAGGTGTCTGAGGAGCAGCACTGTGCTCAGCCCTTCTCATGCTTCCCAGGGTCTCCTCTGTGGTGGCCAGGCTTTGCAATCATGTGGAACTTTGGAAAAAGTGTGTTGTTACTGAGGTTGCTTCTGTGGGCTCAGACTGCCATGGTGGCATCTTGCGTGCTCTGTGCAGCATGAGGTGAGCCAGGCAGTTCACCAAGTGAACTGTCCCATGGTCAAGGGGGGATTTGAATTCCAACAGTGCCCTGCAGGCAGTGTGGCTGCAACAGAAGCTATGCCAGTGCAAGGCAGTTTCACACTGCTGCAGCTGTATCCATGTCTGAACTGGTATTGTTGAAAGCATTTGCATAAAATTAGGGAGCCTCAAATCATGACTCTGGTGTGTGCATTTTGAATGGCAGCATTTGGCACGCTGCAGAAGGATTTGGCCCAGCCTCTCTTGACTCTTCTTTCCTGGCCTTGGGCTCCCTCCTATCTTGTCAGCATGAGTACTGGTGCAGCTGTCATGAGCCACATCAGAGACATGATATGGTTTAAAATTGCTTGCATATGGTGAAGTGTAGTTTGAACTTGGGTGCATTGATCCAGTTCAGCAGGCAGCTGCACTGGTGTTTGTGCTGACAACAAGGGAAGGAGGCAGTGTGAAAGTGGAAAGAAGGATCAAAGTACAAGAAAAAGGCAGACAACAAACGACTTTCAGCAGTGGGGCTGAAAGGGCCCAAGGCACTCAGCTGCCCTGCTCTGCACTGGGACTTGGCCCAGGCAAACTCCAGAGGAGCTTTCCACCTTCAGTGCTCTAAAAAAGATGCATGTAGCCAAAGTCTCTCTGCATTCAAAACATGTTGACCCTCAGCTGCGGTGCTAAAAGCTACATCAGCTTTTGGTACTGGTATTTCCAGGCACCTCTGCCCTCCTAGCATGTGCAGAAGCCCTTTATTTTGAGTAGGATGCACAGCTTGCATCATATTGCATGTGCACCCCATTGCCTGGCACAAGGAGGAGCCTTCCCAAGGGTTCATAGGTGTGCACAGTGTGTTCCCAGGGCATCCTGCTGCAGTCAGTGCCAGGACAGGGCACACTGGCAGCACTTGGCACTTTCCTTTTAAGACTTAAAGGAGATGGTAGTTGATAATCTTGATGTTGTCAGCAACTATGAGCTTGCAAAAAATATATGCTGTTATTTCATTTTGACTTTGAAGTAATCCCTAAGGCATTTTTTGGAACATCCATGTGGGCAAACCACCTCTGGCTTCAGCAGCCATGCAGGTGGTGACTGGCAGTGCAGTTCCCTGGGCAGGCTCCAGCTCTCCTGTGTTACTGGCAAAATAGAGGTGGGTCAAACACAAACAAAGGAAAATAACTTCTCAACTCCAGTAGCATGTGGAAGGTAAAGAGGGAAATCATTACTGAAAAGGAAGCCCCAGCATCTCTCACTGTAATTCAATGCCACATTCAGAGATTGCTTGTTGAAATCCGCATGCTGGAGACCCAGCTCACTGGGTTTTAGCATAGCATAGCTGCAACTTTAGCATCATGCACTCCAGTTCATTCCTATTCCTCACATGACTTTAATTGTTTACAGGAAAATGGGATACATTAAAAATCTCAAGTAATTGAAATGACTCAGGTAATTTAAATTGAATGGCTTCTTTTTGCAATACAGTCAGGAGACAGCTAGACATGAGCTGACACTGAATATGCAAAAATATTTACAATGAGCTGTATGTACCATGTTCTTTATGAATAATTTGCCTGTTACAAAGTAAATGACATTAATTACCATTTTCACAACATAAGCCATGAAAGTTTGGGCTGGCAAAAAAATCTAATAATGGGATTACTGCTATTCTCATTAACACTGGGTCACTTCTGCATTTTAGCATTTCTGAGTATGTAACTGGACAATGTCTTCTCTCTGTCCTCATGACTGAGTCGTTATTAATGCAATAAGAATTTGTTGTATTCCCCTCACATGTGTTTTCCTGACCTTTTTCCTCTTATCAGAAATCAAACTTTTCCATAAACTCCAGCAGTCTGAGGTTAACAGAAAAGAAGGTGGAAATTCTAATAAATCTTACGTCATGCACTAACATGGAGATGAGGTGTATGGAAGCCTTGCAGGACTACTCAAAGGAGTGAGTTGTTGAAATTGGGAAAGGGAGCACCAACACACCAAATCCTATCCTATGACAGACAAAAAAGCTTCACACTTTGAAATCCATCATTCTGTAGTTTTTATACATGTTTTTATAATTTAAATCAGGAACTAGGCATTTCTGTGATGGGTGAATTTAGAAGTAGCTAGGCCGATTTTAAAACCTTAGAGCAAAATTTTAGAAGATTAACTGTCTTTAACAGTGAGCATTGCCTGTCATAATGCCTCCACATGCAAAGTGTTGGTCCATAGCAGTTGTGCCCTGGATCAGCTTCAAGCACACAGTCCCAAGCCATGGACACCATGGCTGGCTGCCATCCTGGGTGGTTCTAGTCCCAGGGATGAGCCAGAGCTGAGAGGGTACTTCTGTTCTCTGCCTCTCTCCCAGAGCAAAATCTTGGCCTTTTGTGAGAAGTTGGAATTGCCACACAGTTCCAAGCTCTCACCCTGGACCATGTGCTGCAGAAGGCTGGGGAGGTGGGGTGGTTACTTTCCTAGGACATAGCAGATGTCCTGCATTTTTCTAAAGTTCTTTAGGGGTTGAATTCTGGTTTGTTTGGTTTTTTTTTTTTTTCTTAGAGAAAGAGGAATCCTTTATCATCTCTCAGTGCTGTATTTCAGTGGCCAGTGTTAGTGTCTGATAGTTGTCATTCTAAGGCCTCTGCTTTGGCTTCAGTGCAATAAGCTAATGGGGATCTTAGAAATGAGCTTGGGTGGCTTTTGCTGGGGTTAATTTGATGTGTGTGTATCCAGTTCCTACTATTCTATTATTCTACTATTCTACTACCAGCAGAATAATCTGTCAGAAAGATGGGTAGGTAATACCTTCAGCTGTTCCATGGGGATACAGAGGAGGAGGAGATGCTGTTGGGAAGCACCTGGCTGGAGCAAAGGTGTGGTAAGCAACGGGTCTGTCTTGATGTCTCAAGACACCTTCCAATGATTGGTGTGCAGGAGCTGCTCTTGGCCTAGTTTGTATGGTAAGGAGAAATGGAAATGCTAACAAAAAAAATCTGTATTTGAGGTATGAAGTGTTTGTAGTAATGAAAATCATTACACATGATTTTTCTGCACTGCTGATAAGAAGAGAAAATGGTAATAGTTTAGTCTTTCTTTAAAAAAATTGGAGACATGTGAGAATGAAACTAGGAGACATCGGGTGTGTGTACTCTTCCACCCACATCCAGGGGACAGTGGTGGTGGTATGGGCCATAAAGGGGTTCTGCAGGGTTTGGAATGCCTTGTGATGTTGGAATTTTCTGCAGAAGTGAGGGTTTTCACCTTTCCCAGACTCCCTGGCTACTGCTGTAAATGGGTGGAAAACTCATGTTTTGCTTTAGTAGCAGGATAATGGCTGACACAGAATGGGGCTTCAGGGGGCCAAGGGGAAAATGGGATTCAGAACCACTTTCCCTGTCTCCTAGGGAACAGGATCCACTCAGGATCAACTCCACTGATCCTTTTAGTTGGGAAGTAAACCTGACTGTTACTTGACCTAAGACAGTGCTATTACTGTTCATAAAAGGCATTGTAAAGTAACAAGTAAATTGTTGTCCTGTTGTATTACTTAGAAGGCACATTTTGGCCTGCCAGTGAGTTGCCTGGAGGAAGGAAATGCATGGAGGAAGATGAAGGATGTGTGGTGTGGGGCTCTCTCCTGTCGTGTCCCCCCAATGCTCTGGCTCAGCGCTGTGCTTCCATGCAGAAGAACAAGGATTATGTCTGTCCTGCTGGGAGATGATTCATGTGTGGGGAATGTGCCTGCTCAGAAACAGCGAGATTTCGAGGGTGCATCACTGAAGAGGGGCTTGTGTGAATAATCAGCAATAAAACAATACCTGGAGCAGGGAAAAAATGTTTTTAATAAAAGGGATTGACAGTTGAAATCTTAAGCAGTTAGGATTGCTTGTCTGACCACTCCTGCTGAAGTTGCTGCTGTTCATTTTTAAAATGCTTTTAGATACACTGTTTATTCTTGGATTTTAGATTCATGAAAATATGCATATTTCTATTACACATTTTATGTGTATGTATTTTTAAATTATGCACTCTCTGAGGTGTTTTTTTTTTCAATTTTACTACGTGATCTTGCTTTAATACCATGTTAACATTTATATAATACTAAAATGGGGCTGGATACCTAAAGTTAATGCAACAGCAACTAGATGTCAAACTGTTATTTCCTTCATCTAAAGTGTGAAAGATGTGAGCTAATAATTGACTAAATAAAAGTGTTTCCCAAGTCTGATATTATTCATGCTTTCCCAGAGATGTTAACATAACCCTGTCATTGGCATGAATTCTATCCAGCAACGAGCACTGTAGGAAATGCACTTTCTGTTTGTTACTTGTTTTTAAGGAACAGTTGAAATTCATAGGATATAACAAGCTGTGCATTTGAGTGTGGCTGATTTTTCTCTCTGTGCAGTTAATTTATTCTGATGGGAAAAGTAATATCAAGCTTAACATATTTCTCAGTAGAAAGCTTTCCATGAAAGATCTTCATTGGGGGGGTATAAGTGCATCATTTCCAAACAGCATGTAATGTTAAACAGACACTTTCAGAAAATGTACATTTGAACTCTCCCCTCTAGAAAAAGGAAAGAAAGAAAAGAAAGAAAAGAAAGAGAAAGAGTTATTTTGCTTAGATTCCAGTTCTTGTCTTCACAGTGAACAACCAAGGCATGACAACATGGTTCTGGTATACAAGCCCTGAAAAATAAGATTTATAAGGCAAAAACACAACTTAGGCTGGGGTTGTCTTTAGCTTGTCAGTTTGACTTCTGTCTGAGCAGAGGAAAGGCTCATGCCACTGGAGAACTGCTTGAAAACCCTGGGTGAAAGGAAAGAAAGAAACCTCAGTGTCCCCTGGCCAGGCAGCCTCACCTTGCACTGCAGACCCAGGTGTGGCTGGTGGTCAGGAGGGCTGGGCTGCTGGAAGAGTATGGCAAAAAGGCCTCACCATCCTCATCACAGCTGACTGCTGCATGAGAGGCAGCCTCCCAGGCCTCATGGACCCATGGGCCCTTCTTTTATCTTCCTGCCTTTCTCTTGTTTTTTTTGGTTTTTTTTTTTTTTTATTTATTTAATTTTCCCTGTCAAGCAACTTCATTGCTAGAGCCAATAAATGTCATAACTTACAGATGCTGCTGCTGATGCTCTGTGCCTCTACATTTGTGCAGCAAGAACCCTTTGGTTTGTTTTTTGTTTCTCTTGGGGCACAATTTGGGTAGCCAGTGAATCTATGGGAGATGGGGCTAGGAAAGCACAGCATTTTTTGCAGAGCTCTATGCTGCTGGTTTGTGGGGTTTTTTTTTTATTTTTTGGGTTTTTTGTATTGTTTGTTTGTTTGTGATTTTTGCTTGTTTTTGTTTGTTAGTTTTTTGTTGTGATTTTTTGGTTTTTTTGTGTTTTGTTTTTTTGTCTTTCCCCATTTAATTTGACTAGAATTGAGGAACAAAGAAAGTCCAATCCAAGCCATTGTTGCTCAGGCAACAAGATGTAGCTAAGACTGAAAACTGCAGCTTCATTAAAAGCGATGCAAAGGATGTGCTGTGGTTGTCTGTGGAAGTTTCTGTCAATCAAACCTGGGTGCATTATGAAAACATCAATTTCCATCAGATTCACTACATAAGCAGCTCAACCTGCCATGACAAGTTCGCATTTGTTTATATTCATTGGAACTGTTGCTCTTTGGAAGTTAAAATGTTTTTGGCAGGCACCAAAGAGAGAAACGTGGTTCATTTCTTCTTGCCAATTATCAGTTCTGCTGGATAGATCATACAGCTACCTAAGAAATCTGACAGGCTTCACAAAATCAGCCTCAAGCTAATTAGTAATGTCAATGTTTTTCAAATGACTGTTGATATTATTGCTGTAACTCATCCAGGGACCATCACCCTGTGTATTCACGAGATATGGCAAAGTGTCATAGCCATGAATCCACAACTTTCTGAAATATGGAGGCATTTCTGTCCTTTTATCTCTTCTGTACTTCTCTATTCCCAGTTTGCAATCCTAATTTATCTTATGGACTTTGTTAATGTTACCTTAATCTATGTAACTGAAGAGGAAAAAAACCACATGGCAAAACTTCCTACATTAATGGCTTGATATTATACATTCATGATAATGAACTGGCACATACAACTTTGAAGAAAGTGCTAGATTCTGCAGCCTTACTGTATCTCATAATACTTGATTTTGTTTCCCTTTAGTCTTGAACTGCTGGAATTAATTAATGAAAGGGCAACTTTGGGGGTGAAATACTTGATTATGAATACAGAACAATCATACAAGAGTCAAACAATCACATAAAACCCAAAAAAGCTCAAAAACCCACCACACACACATATTAACATGAGCATTGATGTTCACCCTTATGGTATAGTTAGGAAATAGGAATGTAGTCAGGCAGAAATCTAATAATGTTCTTCTTTCAGGTTAACTTTTGTTAAATGATTAAACACACTCTTATCACTAGCCAATAACATTGCTATTTTTGTGGTAGGCTTGAGCCTAATGTCCTGACCCAGACTGGCCTCACTGTGTTAGACACTACAGGGAAACAGTAAGAAACCTGTCCTACCACACAGATCCTGTAATCTAATTAATAACTACAACCAAATGCTGGGAGGTGGAGTGAGCAGATGGATGTCTTTATTTTACAGAGGGAGTGCCAAGTGAACACTTAGTTCAGTGAGATACCACAGATTAAAGAGGGACCCTGCAATAGAGAGATGATCCCAAACCAGGCTACCTGTATCAAAGTCCAGAGCATTCACCAGGTCAGAATTCTTCCAGCAGCAAGAGCTGTGGGAGCAAAAGAAGAAAAACTATACCTAGGCATTAGTTGGAGAGGTTGACAGAATTGTGAGTCATTAGGTAGAAAGAGGAAGTGGGAAGCTGGAGGATAGGAATATGAAAGCAAAGCTTTTAATCTATGAACCTTCCCTTCATAGATAGTTGAGGTATGGCTGCCAAAACACGATGTTTATTTTAGGTTTCTTCCCAGCAGGAGACTTCAGAAAAATGTGTGGATCATATTTTTTTACAGTTTTATTTCATCAGCTGTTGGAAAGTCTGTGCTGTCTCTTAGTTTCTGGAGATCAAAGCGTAGGCAGTGAAAAATAATCTAATCTGCCACTTTGGAATAATTTGCCTCAGCAGGCATTCCCAGTGCAAATCAGAATACAAATCAGATGGTGAATCAGTGATCTCAAAAGAGGATTACTTTGGATTAGTTGTCCAGTGAAGCAGGCACTTTGTACAATGCAGCAGACATCTCCAACATGAGCCAATTCATTGCTTGTTTTTCAGTTGTTTTTTTTTAAAGGAACATTCGTTTACCAATGGATTCTCATACACTAATTAACAGCATTTTGGCAGCATTTGTGTCTAGAAGACAGATTATGTGACAATACCACTAAGCAGACTTAATGGCCAGACATTCAGGAGAGGGAGGAGGCTTGGTAGGAAGCAGCCCAAGCTGAATTTTGGTTGACAGCAGGTGCGGGTTTAAGCACTGGTTTGAAGGTTCTGTCTTGAGTGTCCATTTCAGCTTAGAGCTTGATTTGTGAGACAGAGATAAGACAATTCTGCCTGGCCATGGTTCAGTTCTACTGCTTCTCTAGTTTAAGGATTTAATGTTCTAGTGATGCTTGAATTATAGACTCATAGAATGGCCTGGGTTGGAAGGGACATTAAACACCACCTCGTTCCAACCTCCTGCCATGGGCAGGAACACCTTCCACTGGACCAGCTTGCTCAGAGCCCCATCCAACCTGACCTTGAACACTTCCAGGGATGGGGCATCCCCAGCTTCTCTGGGCAACCTGTGCCAGTGCCTCACCACCCTCACAGTAAAAAAGAATTTCATCCTGATATCATCTAAACCTTTCCTGTCTCAGTCTGAAGCTGTTCCCCCTTGTCTTATCACTCCAGACCCTTGTAGTTAGTCATTCTCCATCATTCCTGTGGGCTCCCTTCAGGTACTGGAAGGCCACAATTAGGTCACCCCAGAGCCTTCTCTTTTCCGGGCTAAACAATCCC
This sequence comes from Alaudala cheleensis, assembly GCA_013398995.1. Taxonomy (NCBI): domain Eukaryota; kingdom Metazoa; phylum Chordata; class Aves; order Passeriformes; family Alaudidae; genus Alaudala; species Alaudala cheleensis. The sequence goes on along the minus strand of VWYE01028840.1, from coordinate 71,278 downwards.
AATCCTCTCAGCCTTTCCTCACAGCAGGGCTGCTCCATGCCTCTGATCCCCTTGGTGCCTCCTCTGGCCTGGCTCCAACAGGTCCCTGTCCTTCCTGTGCTGGGAGCCCAGAGCTGGATGCAGCCCTGCAGGTGGGGTGTGAGCAGAGCAGGGCAGAGGGGCAGGATCCCCTCCCTGCCCTGCTGCCCACGGGGCTTTGGATGCAGCCCAGCACACGGGGGTTTCTGGGCTGCCAGAGCACATCGGGCATGTCCAGCCTCTCACCCACCAGCACCCCCGAGTCCTTCTCCCAGGACTGCTCTTGAAGAAAAGCTTTGATACCATTTTTCTGATAGTATACATTGCTAAATTAATCTGCTTTTCAGTTTCACAGGACTGGTATAAGTAACAAGGTGATTATAAACACCACTTATCCATTTATGAACACAATGTCCTGTTTCTTCAGGTTAATGTTTAACTCCATCATGCTGTAGCTGTGAGGTCATTATTGAACACAATCAATCGTTTTGCCACCTCTCTGTTTACCTGGATTCTGGTCATTTATTAATAAAGGCATTCTTTGCTGCATTTCTCATGTCTCAAAGTCGGCTTGTTGGCTCAAGAAGCACCATCTATCCAGAACCAGTCTCTGAGGTGGCTGTAAAGGGATTGGAAGAGAAGTGAAGGACGAGAACTCACTTGGACATCATGCAGTAAAAAGAGGGAAATTGTGCATATTCTGTGTGTGAAATGGTATCTGATCCAGAATGCATGGAAAAGCTCCAGTTTCCCAGGCAATATAAAACCCCTGTGGAGAAGAGCAGAAGTAGCCAACTCTCAGTGTGATGGCAGCAAAAAAACCACATGCTAAAGATTGAGATGCAGGCAGCTTTACATTCAGGCAAGCCCAGATCTGTAGCAGCATGGCAGGATGGTGAAATGCTGCTGCCTCCTCAAAGCATCTCCTTCAGAAGCTGCTCAGAGTAGACCACATAAGCAGTAATTTCAAGTCCATGTACACACACGTGCCACAGACAGCTCAGCCAAGGAAAGACAGGACGGGCCTTCAGTATGATGAATTCCAGAGAAGGTTTATTATGTTCACCACTCTGAAGGGATCAGGGACAAAAGACAGAGATCAAAGGAGTGCTCAGGTTTTAAGTCTGGGGTCAGGAACCAATGGTCTGAGGGCAAGGGGCAGTGCAAGGGCAGTGACCCACAGGGGACACGGGGGCAGACCACCAGAGATGCCACAACCAGTGGGGAAACAGGGCAAGGAGAAACCACGAGAACTGGGGACATGTATGAGCCATAGAGCTGGGCAAAGCCCATGGACCTGTGGGGAAAGCAAAACTGAGGTGTATTAACAGAGTGTTGTAGAGCACCATGGGGGAAGCTTTTTTTTGCTCACCCAAAGCTATGAGGCTTTCCCAAAGTCTGTGGTAGGTTCTTCCAAGGCACTGGCCCAGAAGTTTCCCTAGCAGGCTCAGGGGCCTCCACACAGATCCAGCAGCAGTATTTGCTCCTGTGTTCAGACAGTAACAGCTCCAGACCATCATCCCAGCTCTGCCCCCACCCCTTGATACACTGGGGAGGAGTGTGAGCAAGCTAACATTTCAGGAGTCAATGGTGAACAGTGACTTAGCACTGTTGCTGCTGAGTTCAGAGCAAGCCTGAACAAGTGTTGGGAAGCTTGGTGTCTGCTCCAGACAAAGGTCAGCACATAGCTTCTGATTCAGCGCCAGACTGGTTGTTCTGCCAGAGGTTTCCTCCCTGGCATCATCACCCTACTCTCTCCTCTGGACTCTGCAGCAGGCTAGAAGTAAGCCAGAAGAAGAAAACAGTGCCATTGCTCTTGAATGTTCTTTTGAAATGGATGAAAATGTTTCCCTGGTGCCCACTGTCCAAGGTGAGACACCAGTTTCAGCAATGAACGACGTGATATGAAAAGTGACAGGGAGACTTACACCTCTAAACTGCTGGGATGGAATGAGGTCAAGTTTGGCACAGTGCATTACATCAGCTGGAGGAATCCTCCCTGAAAAAAAGAGCCCTTGCCAGCCATGCCAGATACATTTTCTACCCTGCCTGTGCAAAACGACTGCTGAAAGCCTCTTTGTCCACCAGGGCTGTGACAAAGATGTTCGGGTATGTTTCTGCAAGAAGCAGGATAAATGCCTACTGTTTTTCATGTATATTTGTAATACAGCTCTGTGTGCTCTCAGTCATCTACAGTGTTCTGCCCCTGGAGCACACCAATGATCCTCTGCCATAAAGCAAACAGCAGAATCTGTCTTTTATATAAATAAATAAGTACTTCTTCAAACACATGGAAATTCGGGCTTGCAAGAATTGTGAGGACTATGACACAGGACACACATTTCTTGGTTACCATAGGGGTGTTCTAAGTCCACCTGTGCTTAGAGTGTATTGTTACTTAACAAGAATGGCAAACTTTGGAAGAATAACAAGTAAGAATGAGTTTTCCCCATGTGGCAGACTGGAAATCTGTCTATGTGTCCATGACAGAATCAACACCAGATTCTTATCAAATACATTTGTTTGTCTTCAAATTCTTTCAAAACATGACAAAGTGACAAAGGCACTTTAATATTGGCATGTGCAATTATTTCTTATGAAATAAAAAGTTTCCTGTCCCTGCACATCATTCCAAGTCGCCTAGGTAGCAGTACAAACCTAACCCTGACCTTAAGCTTAACCAAGTACATGAGCAAACATTTCATTTGTACGTATGAACAGTTCTACTGAAGCCACAGGTCTGAAATTCTGCATATCATTTTCCTACTCATGTGTTAGTTCATCATACAGAAAGCAAAAATCCAATCTACATACACATATTATGTGTGCATTTTATATGTACATATATATACATACATATGTATCTACCTGTACAAAAGGCAATGATGTATATAGCAGCCTACTAGCAATCACATGAATTTTTGAGCATTGAGATGTTTTTGATTCCAGGCTCTCCTGACTTCCTTAGATGTGTGCACCAAAAGGTACAAACAGGTCATGGGAATGAGATGGCAATTCACTGAAATCCATCATTCACACAATATGGTGAACAGCAAACCTGTGCTGAATGCACATAAATGCCTGATAAGGAGACAGCCATAATATGACTGTCTGTGTGACATCTGATTTTTTTCTGGTGCTCAAATTGTAAGTGGGCTGTAATGGACAGATGTAATATTATATGCATGTGAACCAACAAAACAGTCTGTGCCTTAGCTTTTGACTTGGAGACTGAAGGATTCCTTGGCATCAGGCATTTTTGATGTTGTAGAAGTTTCCTGGAGTTATTTTGTGGGTTTGTTTGTGTGGTTTTTGTTTGTTTGTTTTTCTTTTTGTATGTTTGTTTGTTTGTTTGTTTGTTTGTTTGTTTTTTAGGACACATTCCCCCCAAAAGGTGCCTAATGACAGTATGTGAAAGGACAGGAAGGCATATTGCCTTATAATTTATTGCTAGCTGCAGTAACACTATCTGTATTAAACATAAATCTTCTACTGTTGTGAAAAGCAAATAACACAAGCTCTGGCTATTCTGCCTCCTTTCACTCCCAGGGCATTAACTTACTTGTTACGTTTCCACTTTGGAAGAGGCAAGTGAATTTAGAGTGATATCTGCTCAGCAGTCAGTGCTACACAGAAATTGGATTTGAACATAAGCTTATCTGCTGCTCCAAGCTCTCTCCTGGGGCTAAAAAGAGGCAGATTATATTTTGCTGTGGTAAGAAATTGTACCTGTAAGAATAAGAATAAAATCATTAAAACCTGAGGTAGATTCTGTTTTCTGAGCTCCTGGATGTGTTTGGGCTTCATGACATGTATGAAACACTCGTAAATGCCAATACATGGAAATTTTCTATCCTCACAGCTTCAGGAATAGTTTCCAGCTCACCATCCCTACTGTCTTGTCTTATCCCAGGCGTGTTCAGCTCTGCTCAAGCAGGACAGTGTCCTACTCGCTGTTTGCTCCAGTGCTGTCACTAATCCTGGTGGAGCTTGGGGTGCGTTCATCGGGAAAGGGAGGGACAGCCCCGAGTTGCTCGGCGCACTTGGAATGGGAGGGAAAGGAATCTGCAACGACTGAAACGCACCACCAGAGAGAGCTTTCGTCTCGCTGACTTTCTCAGGGGCACTGCACGTGGCTGTACTGCAGCTCTCAGCTGGCAATGGAAGGTTTTGTAAGTAAGTGTTGAATTCTCAGCTGGAGAGTAAGGATCGAAATTCAAAGCACTGACACGATTTTAACTGCATCCTTTGAAGTGATCAGGACAGCTGGTAGAGCTGATGTCAGCCAGGGGAAAGCTGCTACAAGATGAATGTCTCCTATCCACAAGGCCCTGGTGTGACCCTGGTTCCTCTGCTTTTGGCTGGCACAGTCTAGAAAGCATGGGGCACTCTGGGAGTGATGGGACTGCACTTGGAATTGAGTGGGGACCTGTGCTGCACGTATCTCCTTTGCCATGAAATTGTAGATTCATAGCAGTACAAAATCATAAAGGCTGGAAAAGACTTCCAAAAGCATAAAATCCAACATTTGACCAATCAAGCACAGGCATAATCTTGCTCTGGGAATATCACTTCTGGTTTCCACAACTGGCACATTGCACAATTGCAAAATATTTGTCAAATGTATGCCACCACACCTTCATTGAGCTTTGAAATACTATTTTTGATTGCTCTGGATTTCTTAAGTGGAGAAAAACAGCTTGCATGAAATGGATACAACTTCACAGAAAGTTTTGTTTCACTCTTCATTTGTCTGTGTGGTAGAGCTTGGAATGTATTTTATCTGGTATTGTTTGTGGCAAAATACCAGCGTTGGCTCAAGAACAGAATGAGGTAGGGCACAGCTCTGAAGCTGTTTCTGGGAAGTCTTCAGAAGTCAGGAGATGTTTGCAGGTTTCCTGGCTTCTTTCCTGGCCATTCTGTGTTGCAAAAAGGATCCCAGGCAAAATGGATGCGTTTCCATCAGCCTTGTGGTTTGAGAAGAAGCATTCCCCTCTCTGCCCTCCCCACTTCCAATATCCCTTCTCCACTTTTATTACAGAAGTGTGTTTGCAGTTTTAAAGGTGAACAATACCATGATCATGTGAGCCTCCTGAAACCTGTGAAAGTGGATGGAAACCCTCACTGAGGCAATGATGTCCTTGGTTCTCACAGGAAGATGATTGTTATCGTTCAGATCTTTCACTTAACCAGTCCTTCCCACACTAAAACTTCAGGGACTGCTGGGGAACAGGCATGTCCAGGCCTGTAAAGAAGAATTTCTCACTGCAGGCAGAATAATTGCAGCTGGCTCTGTTCACTTCCAGAAAATGTCTAGTCCTAGGAATTTCTTAGTGTCTTAAATACTCCTCATTTCAATATCTCAGGGTTTTTTTGTGGGTTTTTTTTTTTTGTTTTTGTTTTTGTTTTTTTTGGAAAGAGATCAAGCAGCATATTAAATAGCCACCAAAGCAACACATATCCTCTAAGTGAGCCAGACACATGACCAAACTCCACACAATCTAATTGCATGTAGACATGAACATCAGGAAGCCCTGAAGGAAAAGACCATACCACAGGTCATGTGGATTATTCTGGCATGTTATGTCAGCCAACTTAATTACAGATTGCCTTTAATGCTGTGTTTCAGGCTTTAATTTTGTATGTGTGTGTGTGTGACTAAATAAATAACAACACTGACAGCCTAAAAATTTTGTGAAGTCTTAAAAAACTAAGCTACTCATGTTGGTTTGGGATTCATATAGATAAGTTTTCAAACTTCAGTGGTTCCAGCTAGGAATGGATGACTATGCTTAAGTATCCTGGTACAGAAGCCAGCTCTAGTTTATTTGTGTGCTCAGAAAAAAAAATTGTGGCAGTAAATGCATTCCAGTGTAGCTTTCAAAAATTTATTTTAACAAAAATGGACCTCTTAAATGTATTCTGCCCTAATTTTCACCGCAGAGTGAGCTTTTTTTTGTGATCATTGCACTGGCTGCTTGCTGTGAATCCTGTGGTATTCCAGGCCTTGACATCAATGAGGACAGGCACATTGCTGCACTACTTGATTGACCAGGTATGCAGTCAGAGCTGATCATGTCAAAAGTTCATCAGATCCAAGTGAGGTTTTAGCTACAGTTTGAGACTGTGCTTGAAAGGAAAGGCGAAAAGTTGTCATAAACAATACAGGATTTGACCTTGCAAGACATTGTGACCTTTGGTAATAGGTGAAAATCTCCTCTTAGCCACCTTCATCATTCAGACTTAATGCTAATAAAATAAAGCTTTGGACAGGCAGAAGAACTGATGGGCTGAGGCCAATGGCCTGAAGCTCAACAAGGCCAAGTTCTGGGTCCTGCCCTTGGGTCACAGCAGGGCTACGGGCCAAGGCAGAGTGGCTGGAAAGCTGTCCTGGGGAAAAGGACCTGGGGGGGCTGGTTACAGCACTGAACAGGAGCCAGCTGTGCCCAGGTCCCCTGTGTTGGGCACTGCTGAGGCCACACCTCAATCCTGTGTTCAGTTTTGGACCCCTCACTGCAAGAAGGACTTTGAGGGGCTGGAGCATGTCCAGAGAAGGGAACAGAGCTGGGGAAGGGTCTGGAGCACAAGTCTGATGAGGAGCAGCTGAGGGAGCTGGGGTTGTTTGATTTGGAGAAAAGGAGGCTCAGGGGGAACACCATCACTCTGTAACTGCCTGACAGAAGGGTGTAGCCAGGTAGGGTAGGACTCTTCTCCCAGGTCACAAGTGACAGGACAAGAGGAAATGGCCTTAGGCTGCACCAGGGGAAGTTTAGGTTGTACATTAGGGAAAATTTCTTTCCTTAAAGGCATCAGAACAGACTGCCCAGGGAATTGGTGGAGTCACCATCTCTGGAGGTATTTAGAAGTTCTATATACGTGGCACTGAGCATCATGGTTTAGTGGTGTGCTTGGCAGTGCTGGGTTAATGGTTGGACTTGATGATCTTAGAGGTCTTTTCCAACTTAATGATTCTATGATTCTGATTTCAAAACTTGAACCTGAGTGCCTGGCTGTGTTTGTGGATGCAGTTTGGCTCTTCTGCAGTTGCTCTACAACTGATTCCCACACAGGAAGGGTAAGGTGTGACACTGGAGCAGGGCATTGCCTAGAGCAGGGGCCCTCCCTCTGCCCAGCAGTGCAGGTTCCCAGGACCAGCCCTGCCATGGCCTGTGGAGCAGCATCAACTCAACCATTTCTCAGCCCACACTGTGAGTCAGCTCAGGGAATTGCATTGGGTGAAAATAAGGCAGCAAAACACAGCACATGGGGACCTGTGCCTGCCCACCTGCAAAAGCAGAGGAGGCTGCACGAGGAAAGGGAGGTGGAGAAACTTGTGAAGGCACAAAGCCAGCAAGAGCACTCCGACCCTCTGGTCACAACGTGCCTGAGAATGAATGAGCTTATGGCTCTTTCTCTTTTCCACAAAGGGTGGCCAAGGATGAGAGCTGGCAGCACAAACCTCCTCAGCCTACCTCAGCTGCACCAACACACCCACTCTTTGCTGTCCTGCCTGACCTTCCTCCCTGCCCAGCCCTGGGTGCTCCTCGGGGGCCAGTGAGAGCCAGCAAAGGCTGCAGCTGGTTTTGTACCTCTTTAAGGATCACCTCCCAGAAGGGTGTGGAAAAGGCCAGGGCTGGCTCAGTGCTAGCAGTGGAGAGACAGAGCACTCTGAGGGAGTGGAGGTGGGGCAGTGGGGATGCCTTTGCTTGGCTCAGCTGGCTGGGAAAGCACTGCACCAGCACAAGGCTTTTCCACTTCAAAAGCTGCTGCACCTGGAGGCTCCTGGTTTGTCCAGAGAGTGGGTATCAGTGGAGTTCCACTGCTGACAGAAGGCTTCTGGACTTGGACAAGAACAGTAGAATGCCCTGTATTGGAAGGGACCTTAAATATCATCTTCTTTCAACCCCCTGATGTGGATAGAAACACTAGACCAGATTGCTCAGAGGTCTTCAACAAACTCAGTCTTGAACATTTCCAAGGATGGGGCATCCACAGCTTCTCTGAGTAACCTGTGCCAGTGCCTCATCACCCTCACTGTAAATAATTTTTTCCTAATGTCCAAAACATACTCTCTGTCAGTTTGAATCCATCCCACTTGTCCTGTCACTCCACGCCCCTGTAAAAAGTCCGTCTCTGACTTTCCTGTAGACTCCCTTCAGATACTGGAAGGCCACAATTAGGTCACCCCAGAGCCTCCTCTTTTTTGTGCTGATCCACAATAATTCTCTCAGCCTTTCCTCACAGGAGAGGTGTTCCATCCCTCTCGGACTCACCCTAACAGGTCCATGCCTTTCTTGTGCTGAAGACTCCAGAGCTGGATGCAGTACTCCAGGTGGGGTCTAGCATCCTCCATTTGATGGAGTGTTCACTCCAATGTTCAGGATTTTTTTTTTCCACTGCACTGTCATCCCCCAGTGTGCCTGATCTGTCTTGACAGATCTCAGCACTTCTTTTCCCTGCAAGTGACTCCTTCATCCTTTCCAAGTGTACCTTTTCAAAGTTTATAAAGAGAAAGCCACACAACAGTTGCTCTGCACTGCTTTCATAAATGCCAGTGCCAGGCTGAGAGTTTATACTGGCTTTTTGAAGCAGGGGACTGCAAATATTACCTTTCTTCCCCTTCTATCAATGCTTTAGCCTGAGGCTTCTAATTTCAGTGCATTGCTTAGCACAGGACATATCACAAGGTAAAAACCATCTCCAAATAACAGCAGTTCGAAATGGAAGAGGCACACAGCCTTGTGATATAGAACAGCTGTCTCATACCAAAGGAAAAATAAAGGAATAGGGTATATTTACAACTAATTTCATGCAGCCATTGTGGAGGGAGAGGGTAGTTATCATTGTCTACAGGGGCAACACAAGCAGATAAACCTCTAGCTTTTGTGTCTACAGGGACAACACAAAAGATAAACTTTTGCTGCTGTCAGGCAGCAAAAAAGCCACTCTGTTACAGGTGACATGGCACGACACTTGCTTACCAACAACTTGTCCAGCAAGACTGCTTTAAACCATGGGCATTGGAAGTAGTTCCCAATGGATCTCAGGCAATTTTGAATTTACTAGAGCAAGAATTGTACTGCACGAAACACCTGTTTGTATTTTGGGTTCTACATTTTTAAGTCAGAAGGAACCTGCAGTCCATTTCAGAGAACTTTTGGAAGGATTAATCCTCCCAAAAAGTGGAGAAGCAGAGACTAGTGGCACTAGTGGCACTGCATTGCATGCAGCTGTATTTTTTTCCTGTAATTTTATCCTGTAATGGTGTTTATCTTCTGGAAGAGGATACTCAGAGAAGATGTGGAGTATCCAACCTTTGAGATATTGAAAACCCATCTGGACATGTTCCTGAGCAACCTGCTCTGGCTGGTCCTGTTTTAGGCAGGGTTTGGAGGAGGTGATCTCCCAAGGTGCATTCCTGATCCCTGGTAGTGAGTGAGTGTGTGTGTGTCTGCTAGTGAGAGAGCAACAGTGTGTGCAAGAGCTGCTCAGTGGCCTGCAGTCAGTGCATATGCTACTCATCTCCTGATTATTATTTAGTCCCTGTTTGCTGGGTGAAACTCCAGCCTGGCTTGAGAATGAGAGCTCTGCCAGAGCACCTGGCAGAATTCACCTTTCCCACAAGTGCAAGCCAAGGTATTAAATGATGTGTTTCTGGGCAGATCTGATCGTGCGTCTGAACGTGACGCAAGAAGGAAATATCTTTAGTTCTTCCTGTTTTAGTTCAAAATTGTGAAAGGTGTCTTAAAACCAGCAATAAGGTGCAGCATGTGGAGCTAAGTTTGCAAAATGGAGCGTGCTGGTTTGCCATACTGCAGTTAAAGTTAGCAGTTCAGTGTGGTTTGTCCCTCTGTGGTTACTCATGATGAGACAGTTTTTGCTCAAACCATCACATATGGTTTTTCTCTGTGCTTTCTTCCTCCTCCCCCTCATTCCCACAATAGATGGAACTTGCTGAATGAGCAACCAGAGATACTCTTTTAACCCTGCTCAGTGTTTAACCAGTCTATCTGCTCCTGCTCTGAGAAACAACAGGGACACGCAGGGGCCCAGCAAGCTGTGTTCATCCTGAGCAGCTTCCAACCTTGCTTTGGGGTAATTCCCATCTGTGGTTCCCAGTGCTCACCACACTTGGCCACTCAGGGGAAGCTGGATCCTTTGCCTGGCTTCTCAGGGTCCTGGTGCTGAGGGCTCCCACTTGCACCAAGCAGGGCCAGTTGTGTGGCCCTGCAAGTGCTTCAGGGATGGAAGCACAGTGACCTGACAGCAGGGCTGGGGGCTTCACCAGAGCAGCAAGAAGCAGCTCTTGGTCCCAGCCCATCCCCAGCACTGTCACTGCAGCCTCCTCAGCTTTGTAGGGCAAGAGCTGATCTCTGACTCACTTTCTTTCAACATGAGCCAGGTTTGTTTTGACTTTATTTAAGTGGTGGTGGTTGTTTCTGTTGTGGGACAGCTATGAAAGGAATGGGAACAGACATTCCTCACCTGCCCCCTTGGTGGCCAAAAGGTGCCTTTGCCTCACCACACCCAGCACTGAGCTCACAGCACGTGGAGTTCCTGGCCAGTTAAACCCCACAGCACAGCAGGCTTGGATTGAGGCCTCAGCCTGGCATGGAACAGCCCTGCCAGCCCAGTTTGGAGTCACAGCACAAGGGATGCACAAGAGGTGTGTGGGTCGGTCAGCTTTGGACACAGACTTGCAGGGGCAGGAGAAGGCATTCCCCCAGGGAGGGTTCCATGACCCCATCAGCTACCAGCAGTGAGAAGGGAAGCAGACACCTTATGGTGAGGAGTGCACACCAGCAGTGCCAAACTAGCAACTGAGGGATCATGTTGTGATCAGAGGAGTCTGAAATCTGCACTGCTGGGCAATGCTATTTTCCCTGCTTATATCAGCTGTGTAAAATGTGTAATTTTTTTCTCAAGAGATAATATGCATCCACAAGCAAGTTTTCAGGAAAGATTAGTCTTGCCTCAATCACACCTTTAAAAAGGCCTATGATCAGCAAATGAAACTGAAATGTTCACAAAGCCCTATAGAAAATGGCACTGTGCTGAAGAATTGATGCATTGAAGTAGAAGGTTAATATAAATAATATAAATGATGACTAAGCTGTGTGCTTTCAGCAGGGAGAAAAGCTGCATTTCACAGTTAGCTACGCAGTGTCTGGGATCTGCCTCTGTGATAACAACATGAAGAATATCAAAGCTAAATTGGCAAAGCCTTGAGCTGACCTTCACCATGAAGTAACTCCCGCATGATGACTTCCTTTGGCAGGGCCTGCTCAGGTCTTGTTGAAGATGACAAACCATGGGGACAAACCTTTTAGCTGTGCTCGTTGTGACAGACCAAGGAGTATTGGTTTTAAACTAAACCAGGCTCTAGTTAGATTAGGCACCAGAAAGAAATCTTTTCCAGTGAGGGTGATGAGGCACTGGAACAGATTGCCCAGGAAGAGAGTAGGTTCCCTGGAAACATTGGAGACCAGGTTGGATAGGGCCCTGAGCAACCAGGCCAAGTTAAAGTGTCACTGCCTGTGGCAAGAGGCTGGAATGAGAGGAGCTTTTAAGTCCCTTCCAACCCAAACCATTCTGTGATTCCATGACACTGAACCAGGTGTCTCACTGTCACTGCTGGATCTGTTTTAAAGCTCTTTGGCCAGATAGAACAATGAATATACTTGTGACTGAGATTTGCAGACATACAGGTGTTGTATTTACAAATAAATGCTAACTACTACTGTGTGCAAGTTATCTGCTTTTAGAAGAATATTTCTGTCATCAGACTTTTCCTCTGTGGAAAACACCAGCTGCTAAACAACACCCAATACAAAACCAGAGCTAGTAAAGAGATCACATTGACCATGATGTGGCACTGAACACTAAAATGTTGAATTTAAACATTAGGCACCTAATTTTGATCAATGCAGTTAATTAACAGATTCATTGTGGCTGGATGATGCAGGGAATGGATGAAAGCATCTGGCCACTAGTTTTATTTTTTTGGCACTGAAAGACACCATTACTGGGAGTGCTATAACTGGTCTGCTTTTCCTGTTGCATCAATGCCTTTCTTTGACCCACACACCAAAACTGGAAGGCTTCTCTAAGTGCTGTGTTATTTTAACACACACAAAAACAAGCACAAGCCAACGACCTCGGCCATTTGTCACACTGAAGGAAAACAATGTCAATTGTTCACGAGCAACAGGCTGGGCTTGTCTCTGTGGCTCAACCCAAGGCCTTCTGGCAGCTCTGCTCTGGGTCATTGCCACTCAGCAGAAAAACATGCTCCTGGAACAGGCTGTTCTTCACCCCCAGCCCTTCCCTGCAAGCCCAAGGCCAGGTGGTGGGCGCTGGGAGACAGCACAAGGACAAGGCCAGCTCAGCCCTGCTCCTCTGGGAGCAGAGGCTGGAGGGAGACAGTCCTATGCCTGCTGGCAGAAACCCAGCTCTGGGGGTCTGCATGGGGCTATCTCAAACCACAGAAGTGCAGCTTCATTTGGGGAGGGCTGGAAAAGAAGTGGTTTCCTCCCACTCATCCTCGTCCCCCACATCCTGGGGTGAAGTCTCAGCAGAGTCAGCTGCAGAAGTAGCTGAAGCTGATAGAGGCTGACTGAAAGCCTTGTGTGGATGCTGACTGCCTCCTCCAAGGGTAGGATCCTGTTAGTTACTGCTGTGAGAAATCTCATTAGCTTTTTTTAAAAAGGTAAAAAAAGGGGAAAAAGGTCCATGCCTTTGCCTGTTCTTGTTCCTTTGCCTCTCAGTATAAAGCACCAGCACCTTTCCTTCAAAAATTAAACTCCTTGCCTTCTCAAGAGCTGATTATGAAGATACAATTTTTGAGAACTGGCCAGTTTGGATGAAACTGCTGTAAGGGAAACCTTTTTAAGTATGCACAGTAATAAAGATAAATGCTCATTTGCTGCTGGGAAAAACATTTACAAGAGGATTTCAGGCTAATGAAGATGAGTTTGACTTGCCTGCTGGTTAGTGGTGTAGGTGAGTGCATCTTTCCCATGACTGTATTAAGTACTTTTTAAAGGCCTTGCCTTGCCTTCCTTTCCTTCCGGCAGGCTGCAATTAGGTCACCCCAAAGCCTTCTCTTTTCCAGGCTGAACAATCCCAGTTCTCTCAGCCTTTCCTCACACCAGAGCTGCTCCATGCCTCTGATCCCCTTGGTGCCTCCTCTGGCCTGGCTCCAACAGGACCCTGTCCTTCCTGTGCTGGGAGCCCAGAGCTGGAGGCAGCCCTGCAGGTGGGGTGTGAGCAGAGCAGGGCAGAGGGGCAGGATCCCCTCCCTGCCCTGCTGCCCACGGGGTTTGGATGTAGTTTTGGAGAGTGATGTTGCTTCCTAAACTCTTTGTGCAGATGGAGGAGAAATATGGCATGTTCCAAAATTATTTGCAGATTGGCACTGTGTTATTCCTTCACCTGTCTCCACACTGAAGGACCAACTATCCTTAAATACAGTCACCCGTACAAAGGCCTTGTTAACCTGTAACTACACAAAGAACTCAAGTAGTTGTAATGGCACTTCAAACAAGTAATGGCACTTCAAACAAACCTGGAGTCAGAAAGGAGCACAAGTGATTTCCAAAAGTGCATCCTACATAAACATCTATTCAGGATCTCCTTTTAAAGCCATCTGGGGAGAGAAGTCCATAATTGTTTATTTCAATTTACAGCTCTAAACAGAATAATTTGCAGTCTATGATCTTTTCACTCTGAAGGCTGGCTGCCTTGGATTTTGAATTCTAATTGCTTTACCTACTGGAAGCCACAAAACTGCTACTTCTCCTGCCCCAATCCCCTTAAAAACTGACTTCCCACAGTATTTTTTTTAGCAGATTAGCAAAAAAATCATTGAAAAGGTGAAAATCCTGAACCTATTTTTGGTATTTTCTTCCTGCTTTGGGTGGATTAAAGAAGTCCTATCATTTAAAGCTGGTATTTGGCTTCACAGAATATTTATTTTTTTCTGCTTTATCAGGAAGAAAAAATATTTTAAAGAGGAATGACTGGACATGTTCTGCTGAGGAACTTGGGCTGAACTGGTGTTATTAAATAAGAAGTTAGGCTATCCTTGGCTAATAAACTCTGTCTTGAGCCATGTTTCTTCACTTATATGACAGAGCAATCTATGCTACCATGACAGTAGCATACACACATATATGCATATGTCATATACAGAGATATTTTTTATCCTTAACAGAAGTCAATGAAGACTCCTGTGTGCTTGAGTGACCACAGAACTAACACACTTGCTGGAAAGTATTCAGAATACACAGAAAAGCATAAGTACATTTTCAAATAAGAGGCAGGAAAAGTTCTTACCCAACTTCTCATTCTAGACAGATGTGAATGTATCTCATCAGTTTGGTGAGTATGGCCACACAGACAACCCATGGGACTCGGACTGCAAAGGCCATGTCTATCCCCCAGCCCGTTTCTGCTTCATCTCAGCATTGCACACTTTTGAAATAAAGATAAAGATGAGGATGAAGATGTTAAAGGTGTTGCAATAGAGGTTCACGTATGAGCTGCTCCAGTTTCTGTAGCCCTTTTCTTACTGCAGGGAGTTTTTGCTCAGAGGCATCTTGATATGGAGTGAAAACAGCACCTCAGTCCATAAGGTACTTGCATTCACTTCTTTGTTGTTGTGAGCAAAACTAAATGCGACAATGAGTTTGTTTTTTTTTTTTTAACGCTAGCCTGATGCCAAGACTGCATCTTAAAGAACTGAAAAAAGGCACTGTTTGATTCCTGAGTTACTGGGGTAGGAGAGGACAGGACCGAACTGCATAAGCCTTCCCTTGTTAGCCATTAAGTGATCATTAATAATCATGCACATTTTTCATCACTGCTAAGTCATATCTTCTTAAGAATAACCTATTTTAAACATTTTCTTAGTATGCAGGTAGGGACTTTTTCAGCCAGCTCTGGGCTTGACATCCAATTTCTTCCTGATTTTCTACCTTTTCATGTCCATGCTTTGCTCTTGAATCCTTGAGCTCCCAACAAATGGCTCTGTCAATAACTCCAGCCTGCAGCTTTGCCTCCCTTTGTCACGGTGCTCAGTGGCAGCACCTTTTCTGACACCTGAGCTGGGGTTAAACAGCCAGGAAGGTGAGGGGGTGAGAGAAGGAGGAACTGGGGAGTTACCAAGGCTGTTGGAGGGGAGGAGAGTAAATACTCAGGTGTTAGCAGTAATTTCGCTGTCGTTCATGCCAACAATGGCATTTGACAGGCTGTTCACGGTGACTCAGGACTACAGGTGGCAGCTAACAGAGGCAAATGCTCCTGCAGGCAGAGGTGTCTGATGTGGCTGCCTTAGGAAAGGCCTTTGGAAAAGAATGAACCACATAACTACAACCAGCAAATTCATTTGTTCTCAGTAATTGAGAAAAACTGTCCTTTAAATAAACATTTAAGCAGATGGAAGACAAGCAAGTGATTGAAAGACATTCCTGCAGGTTTAAGGACCTCATGGCAATGGGAACCCTATGGGATACAAATTAAATGGAGGTAAAAAAGTAAAGTTCTGTCTTTCAATTCACCACAGGATCTGCCATTGATCTGTGACCCTACTACACCAGCAAACAATAGTAATTTAGCAGCATCTTTTTTTTTTTTTCCACTCTACTGCAGAATTTAATCTACTTTGGGAGCTATGGCCACTGGCATTCCTACTTCCCTTTATTCCAACACACTGTCTTAACATCCCATCCTTATGAAACCATTTTTTAGAACTTGAAGCCAAGTGATGCTAACACTTTTAATATTGCAATACAAAAGTGAACAGAGGGCTGTTTCACACAACACAATATAAAAGGACTTTTTAAAAAACAGGCTTCCTTGCAGACTTTATGAATTTAAATTCTGGCTTTCTTTAGCCAGAAGGATTGTGATTTTGAGATGTTTAAGAATCACAGCTATTGTGTGGAAGTTTCCTTAACAAAAAAAAAATCCAACCAACTTTAATAGTCTCAATGCTATTCCTACAGATACAGCTTCCCCTAGTGTAGTTGCAGTTACATGTCATCAATTTTATATGCAGTAAGAACCAGAAGCAACATTTTATTCTTTCTTAGAACCAAAAATCCTGGTGGGTGGGAAGGGAGGGCAAGGGGGTGGGGGGAATAAAATAAACAATCTGCTAATCTGAAAAAAAAGAAAGTAGCAGATTGCTTTATTACTTTTCCCTGAAAACTAACTCCAGTATTTAAATATGTAGATCTAGCTGTAAAACAAATGCAAATGCCCCTGCAATCCTTTGCATCCCTGCAAATGTCTGCCACATGGAATCAGCATTTCCCATTTTGACAGAAACAGGCACATTACCTAGACAGTGTTATCACAGAATCCTAGAAAGGTTTGGATTGGAAGGGACCTCAAAGATCATCATGTTCCAACCCCCTGACAGGAGCAGGAACAACATCCACTATCCCAGGGTGCTCCAAGCCCTATCCAGGCTGGCCTTGAACACTTCCAGGGATGGGAAAACCTTTGCCAGTGCCTCACCACACTCACAGTATTTTTTTCCTAATATCTAATCTAAACCTACTCTCTTATGTAGCAGAAATATGAAATCCCTAACAAACAAACAAACAAATCAACTTTGTTCTGAAGGTTTGATTAATTAAAAAGTAGCAATAAACCCCCAAGTTCCTTCCCCACTTTCTGGACATGGCTTGCTGGCATGGAAGCCTGCAGAGGCATTATCCATGTTGTTAGCAGAATACACCTGCTCAACGTGAGTTCCCAAACTGGGAAACAGGGAGGGCAACATTTTTCCAATGCAGTTACAAAGTTGCTCCTAAAAAACAAAGATTCTGCATGAAAAGAATACATTAAGATCTGAAATGGATTGATCTGTGGTGTGCTCTCTCACCCAGATCTTATTTTGATCAAGACACCCCCCTGTGAATTGAATTATTGCCTAACCCAGCCCCAGATGCAGCTGTGTTCTCACTGCTGTGTCTCCAGGCACTGCAATACAAATAAAGTCACAAAAGGTTTCGAAATCCCATTTCAGTGAATGTTTTATTTGTAATGTATTCCTTTGTTAAAAGAATTAAGTTTCTACTCTTTACCACTAGCAATGGCAAAGAAACCCAAAACGGACAGCTCCCAAACTGTAGCAATTCTACCTGTTTTCAGAAAGTATTAATTAATATCTTTCTGCTAAGTGCCAGTTTCTGGCCAGTTCATTTTAAGAAGCAGTAGCTTGTAATGCAAATGAAAACTGGTAAACTTTAACTATTAGACTCTCAGATTGGATTTTATTTTAACATTAGAATCAAGAGTCACAGAATAGCCTTGGTTGGAAGGGACCTTACAAGGAACACGATCACCTTGTTCCAACCCCCCTGCCACGTGCAGGGACACCTTCCACCAGACCAGGTTGCTCAGAGCCCCATCCAACCTGGCCTTGAACTTCTAGGGATGAGGCAGCCACAGCTTCTCTGGGCAACCTGTGCCAGGGCCTTACCACTTTCATAAGGAAAGATTTCTTCCTAATAGCCAATCTAAACCTACTCTCTGTGAGTTTGACACCATTCCCCCTTGTCCTGTCACTCCAGACCCTTGTAAATAGTCTCTCTCCATCATTCCTGTGTGCTCCCTTCAGGTACTGGAAGGCTGCAATTAGGTCACCCCAGAGCCTGCTCTTTCCCAGGCTGAACAATCCCAAGTCTCCCAGCCTTTCCTCATAGGAGAGGTGCTCCAGCCCTCTGATCATCTTGTTCTGCTCTCTCCAACAGGTCAATTTGATAGGTGTTCATAGCCTCAAGCACCACTTTTGCAAATCCAAGCCTTCTCCCCTTGGCCTTTTCAGACTGTTCACTTACTCTCAAAATACATCCACCTCTGAACTGAATACCCTAAGAAATTTACTGCAAGGTCTAGATAAACAGCTCACATTTAACCCAATATTTACACCACACAGATTTCCCAGTGAAAGTCAGAAAAACAATGAGGAAAGGGATCCTCCATGTACGTGATGGTTTGCACTTTCCTCTTGAACTCCTGTGGGCCACAGAGATGTGCTGCAGCAAATGCAGTTCAAAGCTGACAGACATTGAGGTACCCCCCCTGGAACCTGGGCCTGAGAAAAAAAGCTATATACAGTAATTTTTCAGTATGTGTGCCATGTCCTTTTCTCCCAAGTCACAATCTGAGGCAAAGCACAAAAAAAATTGCTTCTCCATGGCTTTCATGTCCCCAAAGTCAGCATTCCTAATTATAATTCCTCTTAAAAAAAAAAAAAAAAAAGAACAACCCCTCAACCTTGTCTGGATCAATAACCTATCTAATGAAAAAAAAAAAAAAAAAGCTTCAAATCATAGTAAGGACTTCAAAGTGCAGATGTTCTGCATTTAATTCCCACAGAAGCAAACAGAAGTGTTAAGAATAACTTAATTCTCACTATCCAGCTGAACTAAAATTGACCCTCATCAGTCTGCTCAGACACGTGGGGAATGCTAAATTCAGCCTCCCTCAGACTGCATGATGGCCACTTTCACAGGCAGGAGTAACAGAATCCCACAGTGGGTCAGGTTGGAAGGAACCACATTGGGTCATCTGGTCCAACCTCCCTGCTCCAGCAGGGTCATCCCAGAGCACACGGCACAGGATTGTGTCCAGATGGTTCTGGAACGTCTCCAGTGAGGGAGACTCCACACCCTCTCTGGGTGATCTGTTCCAGTGTTTGGTCACTGCACAGTGAAGAAATTCTTCATCATGCTCAGGTGGAACTTCCTGTGCATCAATTCCTGCCCGTTTCTCTTGTCCCATTGCTGGGCACCCCTGAGCAGAGCCTGGTCCGTGCTCTGACCCCTCCCTGCAGGCACTGACAGACACTGAGGAGGTCCCCTCTCAGTCCTCTCTTCTCGAGGCTGAGGAGCCCCAGCTCCCTCAGCCCTTCCTCATAAGAGGGATGCTCCATCCCTCCATCATCTTTGTCACCCTCTGCTGCAGCTGCTCCAGGAGCTCCCTGTCCCCTCCTGTCCTGAGGAGGTCAGAACTGGACACAGCACTCCAGAGGTGCCTCAGCAGGGCTGAGCAGAGGGGTGGGATCACTCCCTGACCTGCTGGCAGTGCCCTTCCTGGTGTACCCCAGGACACCATTGGCTTCCTTGGCCACAAAGGCTCTGCTGCCTCAGGGACAGTCTGTTTTCTACCAGGACCCTCAGGTCCTTCTCAGAGATACTTCTCTCACCTGACCCTTACCTTCTACTGAATCAACAAGGTCTACCAACAGACTTGCACATGCAGATAAGTCCATATTCTGACAACTAGAATCAGGGATTTTCTAGTGCCCACTTAATCATGGGCCAGCTTGCATGCACAAGCAATGATGCAACTGATTTCTTCCTCTCCTGAACCACAAAATACTCAGAGATAAGCTCAAGTCCCTACTCATGCATTTGTGGAGGGGCTTTGGAACAGCTGGAGGCTATGGAAGGAAACAAAACACAAAACTTAGCAGTCCTATAACATCCAATTATCACTACACATAGGCCAATCAATAAACATACTCTGAACTTTGGCTCATTTCTCAGCTTGAGTTTTAAATCAAACCTAAACCTTTCTTCATGCTAGTCATGCCTTCAGTTCAGCTATACAAGTTTTTCCATTTGCACTTAAAGAGCTAAAAACACAAAGACACTTGAGCTTTTTTGTGTGTGTGTCTGTATCTTCCACTCATCCCATCCTCCTCCAGATCTTTTCAGTGCAACTCAGCAACTTTCAGCTACTCAAATGCAGTCCTGCAGTATTTTTGACAGAGACTAAGATTTCTTGTCATTGTTTAAAAAATGCAATGGCTGTTCTGATTCGTAATGCATCATTACTACTTGCATTTCAGAACTTTATCAGTCTGATCCAACTTCATAAAGAAATCATAACAAGGCAGTGTAGTATTACAAATTTATTGAGTTTCATCAAAGTAATTTTTCAGCATTGAAAACTTCACACATATAAAACAACTTCAACTTCTATGCATTAAAACCAAAGTATGGATTCTTTTTTTTTAATTTAAAGCAAGTGCTGTGCTTTTTTTAAAACATCTCATGAACCAAATTCTTCAGTTATAAAGCTGATAAAAATAAGTGATACACCACTAGAGTTTTTTCTTTAACATGTGAAATTCATCTCTTTGGGAAACAATACTTTTTAAAACTGTATCACGAAAGATACAGACCTGAAAAAGGATAAACAATCATACACAAGGCATAAACGTTACACAGAGTAATTCAGACATTTTATAAAGAGATCTGGAAAAGTACCTAAAATAGTGATATTTATTTAGTATAAAATTTCAATAATAAAATATTGCTCATAATAAATAAGAAAATGTGAGTTTCATTAATACTGTTCTTCCCTTAAAGCTCTCTTGAATGTAACATGATCAGACCTGATCAAAAGCCAAATTTTTACTTTGTCCTGTGTATGAAGGAGGCAGCTTTACAGGCTTCAGGTCATTCCTTGCTAGAAACAACTGTATTATAAACAAAACACAGAATTCATTTCAAGGCTCACATGTGCTTATGGGAAAAAAATAATAATTCCCATATGTGAATAAACCATATTACAGTCAATTTTAATACCCAAAATATTTGCCCTTTTTGTTAAAACCAAAAGTGGAACACGACTTCCCGTGGATTATGAATACAAAGAGAAAGCTGCCCAAGTTTTCTCCAAAGCTTCTAAATATGGGTGCAGCTGTACTTAAGGGTTACCAACACTGTGAGGGACAGTCTGGTGTTATATGGGGACGTTGGATTTCATGCCTGCTCTTCCCATCTGCAGGCAGGGCAGTTTGGAGCAGTTCTTCAGCAGCTGCTCGATGGCGATGTGGCGCACATTGAGCTCGGAGGCCAGGGAGTCCTTCTCCTGGACCTGCTGTGCCAGCTCCTCAAACACATCTGCAACAACAGCACTGGGTCAGCGCCCTTGGGCCCTGTACAGGCTCAGGAAGCAATGACAAACCACACTGGAGAAGAGGCACGGACATTTAAGTGGGATCATGCACAGGAACTCTGCTTTTCCTGCTTCCAGCACAGCTTTGTATGCACTGCAAATTGAGCAGCATCACCTCATTTCTAGTTACAGACAACCTGAGCCAAGGTGGAGCAGTTTAGAACTCCAAACTCTGGCCTGTATCAGCAGTGGTGTGGCAGTAGGACCAGGGAAGAGGTCATCCCCCTGTGCTGGGCACTGCTGAGGCCACACCTCAAATCCTGTGTTCAGTTTTGGGACCCTCACAGCAAGGACATGGAGGTGCTGGAATCATGTCCAGAGAAGGGAACAGAGGTGGGGAAGGGTCTGGAGCACAAGGCTGATAAGGAGCAGCTGAGGGGGCTCAGCCTGGAGAAAAGGAGGCTCAGGGGCAACCTTACCATTCTCTACAATTGCCTGACAGGAGGGTGGAGCCAGGTGGGATTGGGCTCTTCTCTCAGGTAACAAGTGACAGGATGAGAGGAAATGGCCTTAGTTTGCACCAGGCAAAGTTAGATTGGATATCAGGAAACATTCCTTCATGGAAAGAGTTGTGATGCACTGGAACAGGCTGTCCAGGCAAGTGGTGGAGTCACCATCCCTGGAGGGATTGGTTAATGGTTGCACTTGGTGATCTTCAGGGTAATTTTCAACCTTAACCTATGGTTCTAGTCAAATTCTTGAAGAGAATACTGTGCCCATTTGCAGCACCAAAGCAGGTTACGTAATGAAAGCACCTAGAAATCTCTCTGTATAACAAACTTCCATGTAAAACAAGAGACTTCAGTTACAAACTTAACTGACTGAAAGGCAATCAAAATTTCTTTTTTAAAATCAGACCTTTTTTTAATGACAAAGCACCACAAACCCAAAATGAAGAGTATGGAAAAATTCTCACCCTGGATTTGCTTGAGTAGTTTTTCATTAAGTTGCTTTAACTCTCCTAGAGTCATTGTAGTCACTGCAACAATAAGATCTGTTATTACTATTACAAAAGTCACACAAGCACCCCTAAACAGACTCCTATTTTCTCAATATTTCTCCTATTTGCATCCTAATAACAATAGATGCATGGCAATAAGTCAGAGACAACAGTATTTATCAGTCATTTGAGGAAAGTCTGAAAATTCTCTTTTTAATGTTGACACAGACAAGGATTTACTCCATTATAAAACCCTCCCTTCAATGTCAAGGTGGAAAATCAAGCCCTGAAAAAAGCAGCCTCCAGAATCAGAACTGCTTGGCACATTTAAATACTCCACCCTCCTCTGACTGCAAAACATGATTTCCCCAGTGCAACCCCTCCAAGCAGATCTGTTTAATTGTGGGCAAGGGGACAATTCTGAGGTATGTCCTGCTACATTTCCCAGCATGCAAGAAGCAGCTTCCTGACACAATTTTCAGCATGTTTTCAGCACAATTTAACCCTGTTTTGGTTATCCAAGTTTGTGCTTTATGCATACAGGAACAACACACACAGTTTCCAGTGAGTATCTCAGTGACAAATGATGAAGGACAATCCTTGATATGAAGACCAGCATATAAAAATAGGTTTCCTTCTGTGCTCCTTGTGAGAATGACAAGATCCTCTGTTATCATTCAACAGCCCTTCTGCATCTCAGGTTGTGTGCACTGATCATCCTCACAGAAAATACACCTTAAACCTCAGAGGAGGGAACTGTGAAAGTATTCTTCACTGCCCTTGATCAACAGCAGGGAAGCACTGGCCTGCTTCCTAGGATTCCCTCAGCCCTGCAGTGGACACACATGGTGCCAAGCCTGCTGCTGAGATGCCCTTGTCACCACGGTGAAAAGCAACAATCTGACCACCACAGTGGGCACAAAGCTTTAAGACCTTGCAATTCTAAAAGACTGTTTTTAAACTTCAGCAAAGCTGTTTCTGCTGCAGCTTAGCAAAGCTCTCACTGCGGACTTGAGAGAAAAAATGATGTTGCAGCTTTTTCCCCTGAGATTTCTCTGTGCAAAAGGTTTCTACATGGCAAATTTAAAGTCCAGAATTCTGAAAAAGATGGGTTTTAGCTACCCACTGGATTATTGGATTATCCTAAGCCTTCCCTTTCAAACTTTCTCACAGCTGGCAGTTGTGGGCTGTCAAACTGCTGACAGTACTGCCAGACCAAAGAAGCTGGCAATAGCTAAGACTTGGAACTCGAGACATAATCCCAGTTAAGAAAAAAAATAGATTCATCTTCTTCCCTCAGCCAGGTAAAATGGTGCTCCTTCCTACCTTCAGCTATCAATAAACCTGAAAAGTCCCTTTTCACGCTTTAAGCACTATGAAAACTCTGACCAAATTTAATATAGTAATTAGCAGCTAAAAATGTCAAGATTTCCCCCCCCTTTTATACCAGTGGTAGGATGTTAATTCCCCATTCTTCAGCGTTTTCATTAACATTTTGCCTTCTGGCAGACAGGCTGGTTCACATGTTTCATTTGAGTGTTTTGGGACAGGACTGTTTCATGGCACATTATTCTGACACAGAAGGGAAAGGGAGAAGGAAGGGAGCACTGAATTTAAATGTTAAAATATTATTCCGTCCACAGCTGAGGTAAATTCTGAAGAAATACTGGCCAAGCTATTTACAGTTCCATTAATACTTTTCTTTAGCAGACAGCTATGTTGTTAAGAGTGAAAGCATTGCAGTAAGAAGGTATCTAATTCTGGCAGTCTAAGTTTTCATCTAACACAGAAAGTTTATATAATCACTGAGCCTCCAAAAAAATGTCTTTTAAAGGTAAATACTGCAAAATACAAGCAAAAATGCCTCAAAGCTGCATTACGCAGTCATAACAGAAGGAAAAACCCTATTAATTGTGCTCAATGAAGATTTATGTTCCCATCTCAAAATCAAAGATTGGAGATAAATTCCAAGTCACTAACTTCAATTAGACAACCCCATAAACCAGGTCAAGCTTCCCAAATTCCTCTGTTATATGCTGTCCTGATTTATGTAATCCCAGTTCATGACTCCAGCAGATAGGTGGTCAAACAGCCCAGTGTGTCTGTTCTGATTTATGGCTTTAAGGCTACTAATTCACTACAAATGCAACATGACACATCATGCAGCAGTTAAGTAAAATCCTTTCATAAAGAATGAGAAATGACTCAGCTTTGTAAGGACAGAGTTGTCAGTTTGTTAAAAAAAAAAAAAGGAAGGCTAAAGAAGCCAATTCCAACTTTTTGCAGTATCTCTGACTCTTCTGACATTCTGATTCCACTACTACCTTGTTTTTCACCACCTGTTTTTCCCTGGAAGATTTTACCAGTGCTTTTATTTTCTTTCTCAGGTCTTTTGAAGTACAGAAACCCTCTCCAATTACTTTCCTCATCTACAAAAGTAAGAGTGGACATACACGAGTTCAGGACCGGGTGTTGCCTAAAGAGCAGGATGGTAACAGCACTTACCTGTAGGAATCCATTCCTAACACATTCATGCAGCCTGATTCCAGAGACACTAGAATATCCTAGATTTTTCTAAAGATTTCTTCTAGTGATCTTCTTAAACAACAGGGAAACTAATTTTCTGTTATTTTCACTTTCACCACAGCAATCAAAAGATAGCTCAGGTCTTCTGCCACAGCCTTTAAGAGGACATGGTGGCAGAAGGGCCTTCCCATTTTCTTATGTTCAACAAACACAAGGAAAAAACAAATCCAGTAAAATGCGTGGTGAAAGTCTGCTACTATTAAGATTATTTCACAAGTTTGCTCTGTTACATGACCTCTCATTTCCCCTGTAGCTTAGGGCAGGTCTCTGTGAAATGTAACTCAGGGCACTGTGCAAATTCAGTAAGAGAGAGATTTGCAGGAGCTGAGCAACTTCCACCTCCACAGGGAGGGCTGTGCAACTCCCAGGAATGACATATTGAAATTACTTTTTTTGCATAAATTAGACATGTCCTGTATCACACTGGGCTACAGCTAAGAGTTAAAAAAAAACCCAAAAAAACCCAGCCAAACCACTCTATTTGCTCAGGCACGTAGCTCTTTTTTTCCCCCACAGATTTTACATGCTGGACTTCAGGGTGAGAACTAAGGCCTGTGGGGACATGAAGTGGTCAATAGGTGTTTGTAAGAGTGCCCTGGCTTGCTAGGCAGTGTGGGAATGGCTGCATACTCACGTTCCTCCCTGCTGTGCTGAGGATGTCTCCTGTGAACACTGGCCAGCGAGTCACCTTCAGCTTGTTCAGCTTGCTGCGCCGGGCTGCGCTTGGGCCACAGAACGCTGCTGCAGCACAAGGCAGCACCCAGTCTGAAATCAGAGGGTTCTCTTGGTTCCAGCAGGGTCTGTGAGCAGCTCGAGATGCCTCCAGATTTCCCATCTATCCATTTTGCAGAGTACCTAGGTACTGGGGAGTCGAACTGTGGGAGCAGTTTTCTATCAGTCTGATGTCTGAAGCTGAAGAGCTGGTGTTGGGATGGTTTGGAGCTTTCAGAATCAGAGTCTAAATCCTTGTTTTGTGCGTATTGTATGATCCAGTTAATTTTTTTGCTCAAGATATTTTTTACTTCTGCATAAGGACTTTTAGAGAGCTTTGATCGTGGACAGTCCTGATTTGCTATTAAGTGGAATTTTTCAAAGCAGTCTCTGTGTCCCCTTAAAGATCTTGTATGTAGAAGATCTGACTTTGGTACTCCTGTAAAGACGCAACAGAAAGAAGTTCATTTACTGCTGATTTTTAAAAATCTTTACTCACAAGCAACTGAGAAAACAAAAACTTTAGTGATGCTTTCCTACTAACAGTTTTATCACTGAAGCAAACAAGGGTACCTCACAGTCCAAAATTTGTGATGTTTCCCTCAGGCTCGAGTCCTTGTCACACCAAGTGTTTTGCACACCATCAGCAGGACTTCAGTGTGTACCTCTTGCAGAGTGACAGAGATGAAGCAAACTAACAACTCCACACATGCTGCATCACCCCTACATACAAGTGTATAAGCTGCAGAAGTAAAATAAATCCAACAGTGTAGCAGCAAGTTCTATAGTACGATTCTGAAGAGCATTTTGACAGCACTCATACAAGCTCCCATCTTCTATGCATAATGTTATGAGCCATCTGCTCAAATACTGCAGGGTGCAGGCCTGTCTCATTCAAGTGGTCAAACACAACTCACATTTCAGTCAGAGTTTATTTTTTTGCACTGGTACAAACCTGCAGCCCAGCTAGGAAAGCAAGCTCTAATACTGACAACGCTTGCAAACATTAAACTGTCTTGACATTCATTTGAGGTGTGCTGGTTTTGGCTGGGATAGAGTTAATTTTTCTCACAGTGTAATATGGGGCTGTGTTTTGGATTTGTGCTGCAGTGTTTTCATGATCACTGAGCAGGGCTTACACACAGTCAAGGCCCTTTCTGCCTCTCAGCAGCAGTGGGCTGGGGACATGCAAGGAGCTGGGAAAGGACACAGCTGGAAGAGCTGACCCCAACAGACCCAAGGGATATTCCCCACCATATGGCACCATGCTCAGTGTACAAAGCTGAGGGAAGAAGGTGGAAGGAAAGGATATCTGGAGTGATGGCGTCTGTCATCCCAAGTCACTGTTATGCACGACAGAGCCCTGGTCCCCTGGGGATGGCTGAACACCTGCCCAACCATGGGAAGCAGAGAATGAATTACTTATTTTGCTTTGCTTGTATGGGCAGCTTTTATTCTCCCTTTGAAACTGTCTGTCTCAACCCCCAAGCTGAAATTCTCTCCCCACCCCACTGGGGTTAAACCATGACATCACACAAGATGGATGTTTATTCTCCTCTTTGCCCATCCTCCCTCAAAGACTGTTCAAACAGCTACAGCAGGTAACTTAAACCTCAAAGTAACTGCTAGTGATTGACAGGTTAAAAAGGAACACAATCTGTGAAGTTCTGCAGTTGGTGAGTGAACACAGATGGTATGAGAAATGACTATCCCAGAAAGTTAATAGTGCCCCAGTACAAAATTACTTTCTGCAACTTCAAGTGGGTATTTATTTTTCTTCAGATTCACCTACACAGTAGATTCAAAATCCAAGTCCAGAGTAATGAACAGTTTGTCATTTATCTCAGTACCCCACACACTACTTGGGAGGTTCCCAATGTAATGAAAACTAATATTGTCTAACAAGTTTGTCACTGCAAATGACAATTATATACCCGTGAACCAGAGGCTGGAAGTGCTTAATGTGGAAGCACTGAAACCAACAAATAATGTAACTGGATCTCCAAATCTAAGGCAACATGAACCAACCTGCAGCCATCCTATCTTTTAGCCATTAAAAGTGACTAAAGTAAAAACCATGAAATGTAACAGGTAACAAAATCTGGTAGCAGAGACGTTTACAGACTATTAGAAGAAAGATACATGTTACAACAAGTCTCAGTTCTATCTGATTTACTCTCTTAAATTCTTGTGGTAAAGTGTAATCCCCCCTCCCCAAGCAATTAACAAATTATCAACAGAGTATTTGGTTTTTTTTTTTTTTTAAGTTACTGAATGCCACAAAGTCCCACACTACTCTAAAAACCAATCTGAAAAGGTAAAAATTTTAACATGAAACTGTGAAAACAAATACAAGCACTTCATTTTGATGATCTCACTGGTAACTGCTGTTTGAAGTTGGCGAGTTCAAATATCAGGAGTAGCCATTATAAATTGTTGATTTTTCACTCTTTAGGCAGTGCTGAAACTTAAGTGCATTATTTCTGTCTGAGTTTCTGAGAGTGCACACAATTTATGGGGCAAAATGTCTAAAAAATCCTGGAAAATAAAAGAAAACAGCAGTGGAATTAATTTTGTTCTTAGCAGCAGAGGAAAAAAGGTAAAGTAATGAAAAAAGATCTTCCTTCTGTTCATGAGGTAACTATGAGAAGAAACAAAACTCACATACTAACCAGAGGCACCTTTTAAGAAAGGAAATTCTGGAGTAAAGTACACTCTGTGCCCCCTTTCAGTGGGTAGTCAAGATTCCACAACTCAAAAAACTTTTCAGCCTCTTTAAGCAAACAGATATTCACCAACTTTTCTTAAGATCTGCATAATCTGCTGCCTACTTGCAATGCTATTTTACCTCTCTATCTTTACAGAGACTTAAACCCCAACAAACATTTCCATTGAAAACAAGAAAGACAAGTAATTTGTTTTCATGACTTATCAGCATCATTTAGATAGAGCAAGCCTGCTTAACTCAAGTAGCATGATGGAAACCTTAAATCTTTAAGCCATCAAGGGAAAGCAAACACTTTCAAGTGAAATTATAAGGCAAATATATTCACAACACTACAAACCCTAAAAAGCCAAAGTGAGTTGTTCAGTGTTATTTGCTTTACCCAAGTCATTCTTCAACATTCTACTTTGCTACTGCTCATAGTGCTTTCTTTTACTTACAGAAAATAATCAATGGGCTGAGAAACACATTTTGCATTATTTTCCATACAATAATGCTCAGGAACCCACCTAACAAACACGCCTGCGAAACAAATCACAGATTACTGATGGCATCACTTAAAAAAAAAAAAGAAATTCATTTGAGACTGCTTCAATATTTCAATGAGAATAAATGTTACTTGTCCAGTATGAGAGGGGCCTGAGACCACACAAAATAGCCAACACACAAATTGTTACCCAAAAAAAGAACAAGTGCAGCATGACTTCATGAAGCCCCAACTGAATTATGTCCAAGTCTTAAGCTCAAGGTTATTCAAGTCTTTCTTTCTGATTAATTTATCTTTCAGGAGTTCTGAATATTGCTAGCTTTCCTATTCTAGAGGCATGCTGCTTAAAGAGCTCTGTTTTATCTGAACTCAGTAATAGAGTGCCCACAATGAGCAATTATTACTGAAGAAAAAAAAAACCATGCTACTTCAAGAGTTTAAGCTTTGCTATTTATACTCCACACATTAGCCACAATGTCCCCTGAGCACAGGGCAGGTTATTGTGAAACATTTCCAGTATACAAGATCAGAATTTACATCCTATCCTTTCTCTTACTCCACTGCGTATTTGGTCCAAAAGGTGTTTTATCTAAGGAATCTTGAATAAAGTAAGGAACTGAAAATGTGCAAAACCAAACCAGTTCTGTAGAGAACTGCTAACAGACCTGCTTCAGCTTTCACATGACTGGCTTGGATTTTTACTGTGATAATCACACACAAAACTAAAACAACCGTCAATCTCTCTTTTGTCCTGAGGTGACAATTGGTCCTTTCCTATGCCGAGAACATCAGCCATAACCTTCTGGAAGAGCTGAGCAGGGACAGCAGCTGCTGTGCCAGCACAAACTAGCAACCACATACCAGAATCACAGCAAGGAAGGGCATGGTTCTTTGGAACAAATCCTTCTGTTGTGGGCAATACCATCAGCTTTATGATGCAGAAAAGATGTCCACTTCTTTTCAGGAAGATGTCATACTCTACTCAGATTACTTCATGTTTTCCCTTTCATCAGAACCACAGAAAAAGCTACAATCTGGTGAGCTGGCACAGACCAAGTGCTATATAAAGATGATGCAGTTTTATTGTTTTATTCAAACACTATACACCAGGAAATGAATAAAGCATGGCAAGATTTCTATACGAAACAAGAAGCAATACTGTAATTTTGATAAACAGCTCTTGTGAGTTCCAGGGACTTTCACAGGGTTTCAGTTCCATCTCCACATTTGTGTTTGCCTGAATCTCAGTCTCAACCTGAATCTTTCTTTCTTTTTGTCTGGTTCTTCAAATCTGCAGTCATGAATCCATCAACTTCTTTTCCCCCTCACATCTGCAGGTTTATGTACATTTGCCCCTTGTGTTACTTTCCAAGAACAGGACTGCAGACTATGTCCAATTATGTCCTATATTTCATCTTTCTTTTTCCATAGAAGAAAAAACTCCTCAAACAGCAACAAACACCCCACAACCACACAGAGTTGAAAAATTTAATCTTCAGGAAAAAGAGAAAAAAAATATCCCACAAAATTCACTAATATCTAGAAGGCCACACCTAACAAACTTAAGACAGCACAGATGCTATTAGGAAACAAAGCTTATGCCAGAGATCATTCTTGAAGTGCACATGATCCACAGGCTGATGTCAAACCTCCAGACAAATCATAAAACAATGTAAGTGCTTACAATCCATTGTTTCTGATTCTGGTAACTCGTGTGTCCTAGGTGAAATATGATCACTTCACTCAACAATATCCTTGTATATTGACTTGAAGAACAGGATTTCCCACACAAGTGCCTCATGTTCAATGAAAACTCAACCCAAACCCTGGCTATTTCAATTTGTAAGCTATGCAAAGCAGGCAGTAAATGTGATTCCTAATCCATTCCTACAAAGTAATTTTGTAAATGCAAACCAGGCAGTTTAACACACATTTTGTAACTTCCATTTATTCGTAACTATAAAGTAGCTGAGAGCAGGGAGAATATTTACCAGATAACCAGGTGAGCAATCACATCACAACAAATTCCACCCCATTTTAAGGCATTTGTACTTGAAAGTAAATGAGTTTCCATCATATTTAAGTTTTTTTGCTTTCTGGTTTTTTTTGAGGGTAAAAACCTACTAAGACTTTATTTCTGCCTTTGCAACTGATTCACTGAGAACTATGTATTCTTCATTATAAAGACAGAACTAAATTGAAATGTTTGCTCATGTTTATATAAAGCTGGCTAGAATAGCTGTCTTATTTGGAGATTATAGTAGTAATCAACAAGCCCAATTCAAAAGGAAAGGTCTTGAATATCAAGATTATTCCACATCCCTTCACAAATGTTTCCTTCTGAAAAAATAAATCAGTGATTTATTTTTTTTCTATGCTTGTTTATCTTCAGCAGTAGGGTTTTTTAAAATTTGTTTGCTATTCTCTTTAAAAAACCCAAACAACCAAACTTCTTGTTTGGTCGTTCAGATCCATCAGTTGGAAATCATGTTAAAGAAAGCCTGCATTCCCTTCTTAGCAATTTCTAATGTAAAGCTGTAAACTAATTGGTTTTTTTTTTTTTTTTTTTGCAATGGTGAATAGCAGCTGAAGTGGAAAATTCCCCCTGAATCTAAGATGAACTACAATTAACAGGAACTTGTAGACACATGAATGGTCAATGGTAAGTTTGTACTACACCATTAGTTACGTAAAGCCCCTTTAAAGCATTAACAAGTACTCATGGGTAAGATTTATACTTGACTCCAGTTTGAGTTAGCTGAGGAGACCTGCTTCACAGCCAGTGAAGAAATGCTTCTCAGGCACAATTCACCTCATCTGAAACAGTGAAGTCCAGAGAGATTCGTGGCAGACACCTCTGCTCTTCTCCTTTCATCCCAGAGTAAGCAAGAGCTTACTGTGGCTGGCCACTTTCAGAGCCCTGGTCTTCACTGTGTGTTCTGAGATGTTCCAGCTGCTGCTCCCCTCAGCTGTCCCCTGCAGGAGCACTCTGTAAACAGGGATGTTCAGCCAGCTCATGGAACAGCTCCCAGACATCTGTGAGTGTCCACCAGGAGCACAAAGCTCACGTGAGCTCCAGAGTGGTTCACCTCGTGTCCAGGGCCAAGACCTGCAGCAGGCAGAAAGGCTTCACAAAGCATTGAATGTTCACATCTATCTATTTTAAACCACTGCTGCTTAAGCTATTTACCAAGAGTGCTGAAAGAGGTGGTGGGGGTTACCAGAAAAGCAGATCCCAAGACCTGTTCAAAATGCATGAAACAAAAGCAGCCCATGATAACCTAAGACAACACACCTAAATGATAAGGATGAGGGAAACTGATGCTCTCCATCTGTACAATTCTGCCAACACTGAAAAGCAGGATCATTAGAGATGTGTATCTCCAGTACATCTGCCTGACAAGATGTAAAGCCAACTGCTATTTTTATGGGTTTAAATGCAATCTCATTTGAGAGTTAAATCTTATGATTTATTAGACTGGCTAGAAGGAAAATGCCAGTGCCATTCATTAACTTCGAAAACCAGACACTTTGAGAAGACTAGATATTACCTTGTTCATAAATTAAAGTTCTGTCCTTGCTTTCATATGATAATGCCAGTACTTTCCATACATCAAGTGTGCACACAAATCACCTCCCACTTCATTTCTTTCAGCTCATTTGTATTTTAGCACAGAACAAAGATATCAGAACAGAGATCCAGTTGGCCCCTTAAATATATTTTCAAGAATCATGCTTCTTATAAACTATGTACTAAGTAGAATTTGCTACTGTATTAAAGAAAGCAATGCATTCTGATGAAAACTTCACTACAGAAAATATTATGTCATATACTTTCTAAGAAAAATCAGTTAAATAGACCTAGAAGAGAGTGGAAGTCATAAGCTGCTATTTCTGTAGTCTGAATGATGCCAGGTAACATAAATACTCAATTATCTTGTTTGCATGGACAAACCTCCCAAATTTACACATTAAGAATGCAAAAATGTACTTATTGAACCAGCTCCACAGCATGACATTACTCAGTTGTACTCCTACAGCATTCAGAGCAAGAATAGCATCTCCAATCAAGCTGAGACTTGAATTTGTAGTTTAGACCTTTAGTGGAAACTGCAGCTAATTTCACATGTCCATTCAAGTTTGCAGAAATGAGTCATACCCCTGGCCTGCAAATGCTACCTTAAAACAAGTTCTTATCTGTCTAGTCTAAAGGGCAAGGATGAAAATTCTTAGCTTTTATTGCCAGAATTTTAATGTTTATCTCATTAACACTGAAAAAATAAGGATGTGTAATATCCTGGAACAGAATTAAATCAAACAGCGATTTCCACTTCTTTCAACTATACCTTACAACACATTCTATTTCAGTGAGATATTCTTCTGCAGGGTGTAAAAAGGGAAAAAAACTGAAATTTGAGTGCTTAGAGTTTGCAACAACTAAACCCACCCCCTCCCCCTCCTTGGCTTTTTTTTTTTTTTTCCATGAACACAGAATGAGGATATTATACAAGATTTTATAGACCTTAACAGGAAAAAAGCTATGTGGTAGGACAGACTTATTTATAACATCCTTGTCTCAGCCTGGAGACTGAGATGCACTAACCTGATGCTGAAATTGCCTCAAAAGCTGAGTCTGTCAGCACTTTAAAGGACCATGGAAACCCAACTACTTCAAAACAAATCAGGGGAATGGATGCCCAGTACTTACACTGTCTCTTATATTACAGGACCTAGGATGGGAACTGCCATTTGCTATTCAGCAGTTCAGCTCTAAAAGAAATGGAAGTGAGCCAGTTTATGTCAGCCAGCCTTCTCCAAGATGTTATTGTAGTTAGCAGCACTGGACAAGCAAAAGAGTAAGGAATCATTTCAAACAATCACACTTCCCATTTCTATTACCGTCTGTCTCCATTACAACCCTCGAATGTGAGGGGACAC
This sequence comes from Alaudala cheleensis, assembly GCA_013398995.1. Taxonomy (NCBI): domain Eukaryota; kingdom Metazoa; phylum Chordata; class Aves; order Passeriformes; family Alaudidae; genus Alaudala; species Alaudala cheleensis. Next base: position 37,888 of record VWYE01028840.1, on the reverse strand, counting down.
AGGTTTTTAAATAACTCTGCATTAAGACATACCAGCATAAACCCAGTTACAGACAGATACACTATCTAAAGTAACGTGAAGGGGCCTTAAAGATCATCTCATTCCAACCCCCTGCCATGGGCAGGGACACCTTCCAGTAGACCAGGTTGCTCAGAGCCCCATCTCACTTGTCCTTAAAACACTTCCTAGGGATGGAGCATCCACAACTTGGAAATGCTACAACTGGAGTTTCAAAACATCATAGGCAGGCAGAGGATTTTGTTTTGTTGACAGTTTTTATACATACACAAGCGTGTATTTCTGAGTTTTCATGCATTTCTCCCCACCCTTGAAGCATCACTGCAGATTTGTTGTTAGTACTGTATCTCTGCTGAGTCCAGTTAATCAGTTTCTCATATTCTAATGAAATTAAAAAGAACTTTGTTTCAACGTACACACAACACGTGATTTCCTGGCTTATGCAAACCAGTCACAGATGAATTCAAAACATTTCCTGTTTCAATCCACTGATTACTACTGTGACACCTACTCAGAAAAGAAAACAATGCACAATGTCTGATGTTCACTTCATCTCCACAAGGCCAACAAAAGCCAACACCAAACTCTAGCAGATCCTCCCCACCAAGGTATTCTAAACCCCATGTACAACTTTAAAAACACTGTCCACAATCCACCTCATTTTTCAAAATGTTTAGTATTTCACATGTAAGTACTTTGTATATTTTAAACTTTAAGAAGCACATTAATATTCTGTTGCGTTATACCATCTGACTGTGAACCTTCAGATACAAAAGCTAGTTTGGCAACAGAAGTATTTATGTGCAGCTTAGTCCACTCAGCTTCCCTGAGTGTGAATCCTCAAACTAAGTGAGCTGGATGAGCCAGTGCAACAGGAAAAAAATACTGCCCTTTCCAGAGACAACATTGCTCCCACCCCTGTTAGACTGAAGACCAGAACTACTAAACTCTCCTGAGCATGTTGCTCTTTCCCAGTTCAAGAAGGACTGATGATATTTAACAGGGTTAAGTTTAAACCTGCATACTGGCTTTAGTTATTCCAATGCTCACGTTCTCTTTTCTTTTCCCCCCGCTACCACTCTTTCAGTCAGCTTCAGAGAAACAGAACCTATAATCCATATGCATCACTCCTGAATAAATTCTGGGACAGATACCACAGCTGATCACCCCATTACACTCAAACCAGCAGTTTCAGTGAATTAACTGAGCTTAGTAAGAAGCAGAATCACAGTTTAGGCTACATTATAATTTTATTTCACTAAAATCCTAAAAATCTACTATTAGAAAAATCATGATGGAGACCTGATATCTGATAAAAATTGAAGGTTTTATGACACAGAAACTGACTTATTCAGAAATTCAACAGTTATTTAATCAAGACAGACCACAGATTAAGCTTTCTGTATTGCAATATTCTCTATAAAGGATTATAAGAGAAACTCAATTTCCACCCCCCCAAGTTATATAATGCTACCAAGATACTGTCCAAACATAATAAAGGTTACAAATAAACATTCCAGTGTCAAGAAAGTAAGGGCTGAGCCATGTCACAACACTAACCCAGAAACGAGGCATTATTAGAGGTGGGAATGGTCTCCAATTCCCTCATTTCTGATTCCTCCTCTTGACCCAAGCCAACCACCACTGAGACACAGGCAAACCTGTGTCAGCTGCTGAACTCACAGATGCCAGGAAATGCAGAGAGTCACCATCACTGGATTACACCATAATTAAGTGCAGCTAAGTAAATTATACTGCTGCAGTGTTTTGTTCATAAACACTTGAGAAAGCCTGCTTCGAGGTGTGTTCAGCTGCATCACTTCCCAGCACATGGGCTGGCCATGGCCAGGTTTAAGCAGTCAGATGCTGCTGGCATGAGGGGAAAATTGTCTTTATCAGTTCTGTTAAAGCATTACAATATGACACCCTGCTAAAAAAAGAAAGCTAGGAAGCCTACTTCCAGAATTTCATACCTAGACTCACAAATCAGAAGTATTTAGGTCAGAAAAGACCTTTAAGATCATTGACTCCAACTGCAAACCTGACTGCCTAGCCCACTGCTTGCCCTTGCACATCCATCTGTACTGCTCCTTTCCATCCTGACCCAGCCCCTGCTGCAGACTGCAGGGTCAGGAAAGACTGAGTAGGTGCCATACATTCCAATTAATTCAGACAGCACTTCACACATGGAAGTTAACAGAGTGCTGCAAACAGTGGGAGTACTCAAGCATCCTGCAAGATGCTGAGCTGTGACTAATAGCCTGCCTGCTCTCCAACGGCAGCTATTTCCTGCTTCTCCGAGGGAGCAGTTCCACATGCACATCAACACCAAAAATGAGCAAGCCTGCCTTAGCTGTTGCATGAGTATCTTTTTAGAATTGCCTAGTTGACTTCCTGAAATACTTAATGTATGCACGGGTTTGAATTGCTGGCAGTTTTAAATATGATGCTAAATAAAAAGACAAAACTATCAGCGAGATCGACACATTTTGGAGTGTGGGATAACACATCTACAAGAGTTGATGCAACTTGCAGCTGATTCTGTTCAACAAGTTTTAATACATCTGAACTCCATTCAAACATAACCTGGAGGTCAGTATGAAAACAACCAGCAGAACATTGTGCTTTAGTGAATTACCCAGTTCGTGCTGTACCCAGGGCTGCCAAAAGACTTATTTTAGATGCATAAAAATCCATCTTTGTCCCAAAAAAATACAGGAATGTAGAGGTGTGTCAAAAGTAGGAAAAGCATGACCACGGGTATGGTAAAGAGCTGATTCATGCAGTAGTTCAGGTAAAAAGCCTTATAATGATTCTATATAAAAAGTCAGTGACACAGCCTCTGCCACCTTTAAGCCTCCCCTCCCTGTGAGCAGCAAGAGGACATCTTTTCAAAGTGGCACACAAACTACAGACTATCAGGAACTGAAGCATTTTGATGCTAACGTGATCAAAGCTATGCATACTTTTATTATGCATAATAAAAGAATTGCAATGGCCCGTGTAACTTCGGGGGAGCTTTTATCACTTTTCTATTCCAAGCAGCCTCCTTTTAAAATTAACTGGAAATTTAGAAGATTATGTAAAGCTTTCCACAGATTAAGTCTTTGCTGCTATCAAGGCTATTTAGAGAAAAAATCCCAAACCTATTCCACTTAAAACACACGATCACTTTGTAAAGTCATAGCCATAACAAGCAGCTTTGACAAATCCACAGCTTATCTCAAACAACAGAGCACAGGAACCATCCAGCAATTTTTTAATGGGCTGTATCACTTTCAACACTTTCAAAACAGAACTAGATTAGTAATGCAATGGAAATACCTTATTCCCATTGTGTCAGTATGTTTTTAAAGCCTATAGAGAGAAGTCTATATTGAGTCCATATTGAGAAGTCTAAATCTAACATTCTAAAGCAGTAAGAAAATTCCAACAGACTGACAGGTTGTGTTAGGTTAGACAGCTACTCTTGAGTTTTAACAAAGAGTGCAAGTACACAGGCATATCTCTTCTAAACAAAAGCAAAAAACATGGCAATTACTACTGAAGTATCAAAGTATTGCTCAGATTAAAATACACTGCCTCTACTAGCAACGAAAGTCTACTATCTGCTATCAAGAAATGATAACAGAAATGATGGGACTACTCACACAACACTGTTGAGATCTTCATATTCAATTACCTCACAGCAACACAAATTACTCTGGGTAGTCATACCTACATATAATTGGCAAAGACTACTCTGTGTAAGTGGAGGAAGTTACTTTGTTGCTCCAAAGCCAAGCAATTTGACTTAAAAAAGGGGCAAAGAATCTACTGCTCATTCACGCACGAAGAAAAGCAACAAGATGGGGAAATTCTTTACCAAAAGAGGTTTAAAATTTAAAAAATATTATCCTGGAGGCCAAAATGGTTTTACAACCTTAGTCTTTTAAGAGATGGCCAAAATTCCTACTTTATAATTTGCAGACTTTAGGATACTTTGATAATGAACCCTCTTTTATATTACACATACCAACATTCTATGAAAACAAAAAGAAGTAATCCCCTGAGCAGATCTAGTGAAAGCAAAGTGATCTACTTCCAAAAACCCCGAATATTATGTTACAAAATTTGCAATTTAAGCTTGCTTTATACATAGACCCCTTCTAATTATTGAGCAGACTCTCTGAATAAGGCAGAACTTGATTCAGATCCCGAGTTCCATATCTGAGACCTAATGCCAGGAGATGGAATAAACACCAGGGCATTTCAGAGGCTCTGAAAAGGGGCGGCTCAGCTTCACGTTTGGAGAAGCAGCACCCACCTTTACAGGAAACGAGCTAGAAAATGAACTGGTTTAAAACTTTCTACAGACAGACGTTTCCAAAGGCGCGACTCTATGGAAGGAGCTTTCGGAGGAGCCGGCGCCGGGCTGGCCCAGGACGGCCCCTGCCCCCAACCTCACCTTCGATGTTCAGCTCGAAACAGACGTGGCAGAAGGAGAGCGTTTCCTTCTCGGTGCCCAGCTTGCAGACGCTGCAGATGTTGTCATCGTCCAAGTCGATGCTCACGAATTGCTCCTCGTTCATAGTGCCCTGGGGAGGGGGGACAGGAGAATTACTGCGGGAGCCTCCCGGGCGCAGCTCCGCGCCCGCAGAGGGAGAGGGCAGGGGCGGAACGAGGGCGGGAGAGTCCCGGCAAAGTTTCCCCTTTAGAGAAACTGCGGGCAGGTCGCACAGCGGGGCCGGCACGGACCGAGACTTCCTTCCCTCGGCCGAAGGGGACTGCCCGCTTCCATCCCGTCCTGATCGCCAGCAACTCCTTCACCAGCTCCATCATCACTGCCCACTCCCTCCCTCCCTCGCTCCCTCGGCGCGCAAGCGGCGCGGACGCCCCACCACCGCCCGTAGCGCGATATCCTCAGCTCTGCCCTATCCCCTACCGCTAATGCGATCGCTAATCCTGGCCCCGCTCACCGCCGCCCGCCCCGGCCGCGCTCCGCTTTGTCCGCCCGCCCGCGCCGCCGCCGGAGCTCTCGGCGCCAGCACCGCCCGCCGCTTCCGGCCGCCACCACCGCCCGGCGGTACGGGAGGGGGGTGCACCGCGGGGCCAGGGCCAGGGCCCCGCCGCCCTCCGGCTGCTGGATTCGCCTCGGAGCAGGGCAACGAAGCGAAAGAAGCGAGGAGCTCCGGTTTCCCCGGCCCTCCGAGCGGAGAGGGCGTTGGAGAGCGGCCGTGCTCCCCCCGCAGCAGTTGGTCTGCGCCGCGCGGGCGGGGTGCGCGCGGTGAGGGCGGGCGCGCGGGCGGGCGCTGTGGCGGCGCTGCTCCTGTCGCTGCTCCTGTCGCGACAGGGGCTGTGCGGCGCGATTCACCCCAGCGCCTCTACACGTGGGCACAGCGCTGGTGCTGAGCGCGCCCGGCATCCCGGGAGAGTAGATCTTGTTAGAGGTGGGGGCAAAAAAAAAAAATAAAATAAGGTACAGTGATGGAATATCGATTCCCTTCAGGAGCCGATATTCAAACCCGGCCAGGGCTCTGCTGGAGATGAAGCCACAACCGGTCACAGAATGACAGAGGGTCATTAGCCCCACCTCCGTGCCCAAGCAGGATCATCCCAGAGCGCCTCCAGACCGCTCGGGAATACGTCCAGTGAGGGAGATTTCACACCCTCTCTTGGCAGCCTGTTCCAGCATGTGTTCACTTGCACAGTAAAGTTCTTCCAGCAGTTCAGGTGGAACTCCCTGGGTGCCGGTTTTTGCCCATTGCCTCTTTTTCTGTTGGCAACACGGGGAAGAAGCCGATGGTACCATCTGGGGAATTTCCACAATTGACGGAAATTACGTACAGCGCATTCCTACATGCCAAAGTGGGATTGTTTATGGGAGAGCTAAGTGATCTTCCAGAGGCTCCTGTGTTGAAACGCATCTCTGCAGTTTTGATTGTTTCTTTCACTGTTTTCTTGGGGTGTTTTTTTTTTGATTTTATCTAAAAAAGACAAATGCATATGATGCCATCCAGAGGGACCTGGACAAGCTCAAGAAGTGGCCCATGGGACTCTCATGAGGTTTAATAAACCAAGTCCAAGGTGCTGCACCTGGATTTAGAGCAGCCCTTGGTACCAATCCAGGCTGGGGATGAACAGAGCCAGAGCAGCCCTGGGAGAAGGACTTGGGGGTGCTGGTGGGTGAGAGGCTGGACATGCCCCATGTGCTCTGGCAGCCCAGAAACCCCCGTGTGCTGGGCTGCATCCAAACCCCGTGGGCAGCAGGGCAGGGAGGGGATCCTGCCCCTCTGCCCTGCTCTGCTCACACCCCACCTGCAGGGCTGCATCCAGCTCTGGGCTCCCAGCACAGGAAGCACAGGGACCTGTTGGAGCCAGGCCAGAGGAGGCACCAAGGGGATCAGAGGCATGGAGCAGCTCTGCTGTGAGGAAAGGCTGAGGGAACTGGGATTGTTCATCCTGGAAAAGAGACATCTTTGGGGTGACCAAGTTGCAGTTTTCCTGTACCTGAAGAGAGCCTAAAAGAAAGATGGAGATAGACTATTTACAAGTGCCTGGAGTGACAGGACAAGGGGGAATGGCTTCAAACTGACTGATTTAACTGGTTTAGATTAGATATTAGGAAAAATTACTTGCTGTGAGAGTGGTGCAGCACTGGAACAGGTTGCCTGACAAAGTTGTGGCTGCCCCATGCCTGGGCATGGCCAGTTTAGACTGGGGTTTGAGCAACATGGTCCAGTGGAAGGTGTCCCTGCCATGGCTGGAACTAGAATATCTTTAAGGCCCCTTCCAACCCAGGCCATTCTATGCTTCTATGATTTTCTGAAAAAAATAGAAGTCCTGGACTGTGCGGGAGTTCCATCCTTTACCGCTCTTAGGCAGCAAGTTGACTTTAGATTTGCTTCTGTTGGATTCCAACCCAGCGTGTTTCACCACAGAACTCATTGGAATCTTCCTCAAATTGTTTCTGCCACAAGCTGAGAACTGGATCTGGGAGAGGGGATTCATTTCCTTCTCCCCTCGTCATCTGCTTTTTTGATGAAGGGTAACAAAGAAGCAGCACCTTGGCTTCATTGCAGAAGGAATAGTAAGACAGAAAAAGGCACATCAGTCTGGGGTGGCAGATTTAGAAACAGAAAGGGGAGACTGGACAAATGACAGTAGAGCTTTACAAGATCTATAATTATTGAAGTATTTTCCCTTCCAGAATCTGATGTCTATTGAGTCTCAACAGCTCAACAGCTCATTGCCAGAGTGCAGCAGCAGCTGCTGTGAAATCCAAGGGCAAAAAAGTCATGAATCTTGTTAATAAATGACATGTGGGAGACAGTATGGCTCTCGATAACTGAGCTGCTTTTCTTGTCAAATATTGCTCTAAAATATAGAGGTCATTGCAGTAAAAATAGTGAAGGAGAACTAATGTTTCAGGCATAAATGCCTGAAAAAGCAAGCAAATACCAAGATGAAGATTGTGAAACCGTAGCTGCTGCCTATGGTGTGGTTTATATGTATTCATACACATTTGTATTTCCTCCCTTGGTTTATCAGTGCATGTAATTCTAGCTAACAGTTTACTTACACTGGAAAATTATTTTAGTAGGAAACAAATCTGTTCTGTCTTTCTATGTTTCTTTTTCCCTACTGAGCTTACATTTTCTTATCAGGGAGGCTTTGGCAGTGATCATGTTTCAGTAATTCCCACTGCTTCACCTTCCCCCAGCTGCTTGGTCATGTTCCCACACTGTTTTCTCTCTGTATTTCTGTGTTTGTGAGGTGACACAAGGGACTGGTTTAAAGGAAGAGAGTTAATTCTACCTCAGGCTGATTCACTGGGCTTCACAGTGCAGCCCCACGAGCACTGGGGGAAGGCAGCTGAAGTGGTAATGCATATATGGCAGTGAGTACTCTGGACCCTGCATCATAAAATCATGTCTTGAGCTTCATCAGGGCCTTCCCTCCAAATACCAAAATGTTGGAAATGAAAGCTTGTGGCAGCATTTTGTAGACATCCTGAGTTCCAGTTTTGTGAGCGAAGATTTAGGAGTTCTAAAGCTATAAGGCATTTTTACTGAAAAATATAGTGTTAAACAGGAATCCATGGGGAGGTGGGGCAAAATACTGCGGTGGAGATCCCCACTGGAGACCACAAATAATACTGACACTGCACAAATGAAAGTATCTGTGTTTGTTTGTATATTAAAAGATACTCAAGAAATGAGAAGAGTCTATAAAAAAAATTGAATGTTAAACCCAGAAGTTTAGGTGTTACTTCACCTAGGTGAAGTAGGTCTGCCTCCCTGAAAATGAAGAAGTAACATATTGAAATCAGCATGACTTCTTTGTCTGCCCTCTCTGCTCTCTCCCTTCTGCTCTCCCCTGTGCTTGGGAATATTTTTCCCCTTGGTAGGTCAGGCAACTGTGGCTTTTCCAGGCACTCTGGCAGAACTTCGTGTTCCTCAGGCATTTCTGTCTGCAGTTAATAAACACATGCATTTTCTCCAACTCATCTGTTTTGCTTTTTTTGTGTGTGTGTGTTATGGTGGATTTTTCCCCCAGTTTCTTTTACTTGTTGCTGTCCTTTTTTTTACAGATCTTTCGTTTTTGTGTTCTCTGACCTTTCCTAATTTATTTTATCTTTCAGCCCTGGAAGACAAGTGTAGATAGGAATGATTTGCTGTACCCCACTATCCTATTCCCACTTGTCTAGTTTGTGACCTCTTATCTCTTTTTATTCTCCTAGTCCTCTTTCAACTTTATTTACTGTGCAACCTTTACTATAATGCCCTATTTAAAATCTTTATTGACTGTTCTTTGGCATAAAACCTAATTGAAAAGGGGGTAATTCCACATTCCCTATCCCTGTGGTTTCCTTTGTGTTGGATCTGGTGATCCCATGGCTGCTGCAAGGTGAAATGAGTTACTGAGGTGATACAAAAGAGAAGAAAACAAAATTAAAAAGAAAAATCAAAGCCTTTCTTCACCAGCTCATTGAAATGTCTCTATATTTAGCTATGTCACTGCTAGATGTGATGTAAGGGCTTTTGGGGGGGAATGCAACTGACCTTTCAGTAGCTTGAAATTTCATCAGACTTGATGTAACCACTAGTTTTATCTCTTGCTCCTTGTCCTTCTGTTCCTTCATCCAGTCCCTTTGCTTCATCTTCCCTCCAGTCCCTGATCTCATGATCCTCTTTTTTGGCAGTAGTGCTGGCTGGAGTATTCACTGCTTTTACCCATTTTCCACCCTGGTTTTTTTAGGGTTTTTTAGGGATATGTGCTGAAAAGTAACCAACATCTGTCAGATTCATGTCTAGTTTCCTGCATGACTGCCCAGACCCTCAAGAGAGTGGTAGTAGAATCACTTTAAGACAACTGCCTGAATACCTGGGTAAAGACAACCCAAGTCTTTCTTCCACTGCCTTTTTCTGGTTTTCTCTTCTTCCCCATGTGACAGTTTTTCTCCTATCCCTTTCCTCCATGTCTCTCCTGAAACCACACACTTCTTCCACTACTCTTCCTGTAAAACACCCCTGTCTGTGCTGTAGCACACCAGCAGACTTTATCTCTTATCTCTTCTTTTTCTTCCCAAGCTCACTGAACTGCATGCCTTCATTGAGATCTCCTCCTGTGGAAGTTTAGTTCTGTCCATTAATCAGTGGCAGAAGATACAGAGCTGTTCAGAACACTCAGTAAACTCAGCACCAGACTTGGAGAGTCACTGCAAAGGAAAATTTCAAAAGCTTACCATAATACCAGTGGTCTGATTCACAGATGTCATCTCAGCAAAGCAGTGAGAAAAGAATGGGTTACTCATTGTTTTTTGGCTCCATGATTTGCCTCTGAAATGAAATATCAAGCTAGTGTGGAAAAGTATTCCTTGGAAAGTCATGCCTGGTATTTTTTGAGGTTAGAAAAACAAATCTGCCACTCATCTAATAGGCCACAAAATGAAGGAAGCTGAGCCAACCTAAAATTACACAAAATGTCACAGCAAACAAGGGTGGAGTAACAATTTGTGTCTTATAAACAAAGGCTTGTAGCAGGTTGCTGGCTGCAGTGAATCAGAGATAGATGAGTATGTGTGTATTCAAACAAGTCATGAATGAGAGACAGAGGAGGGAGTGACTTCTATGCCTTCACACTCTGGTAAAAGGCTTTCTAGTAACTAGTTTATCCTGATTTTCTATTCAGAAGACCACACTCAAGATTTCATAATTCTAACAAGATCTCATTGATTGATTGTAATGATGAAATAGCACTTAATTTTTAAGTGGTGTTATTTATAAGTGGTGTCCTTTTTCTTCCATAGATTTAGATATCCTTTACAATGCCTCTTGCCCCTTTAATGATCAACAGTGCTCTTTAAAGCTCTTTAGACTTCTTTTTCCAAGGTTAATGGAATGTGTTGTTCCTCTGCCACAGCCTTGTTTCTGGCACAGCCTCATCTTCCTTCTTGACCATCACAACAATCCACAAAGTTGTGGATGTCTGCAAGTCACAGAAAGTGCTGTCCAAGCTGAGCATGCCTTCCTCCTGACCACATCTCAGCCCTCCAATTCCACCTGAATCTCCCTTGACCTCTCAGTATCACCTGACAATGCAACTCATTCCATCATTTCCAAAATCAAGATTTCGTATTGGCGTTTGTGTTTTGTCCAGTGTGCCTTCTAATCCTTGGCTATTTCTCTGAAAGCAGCTGATTCTTGTTAATCAGCTTTTAATCAGGATCTGTAATACATCCCCTGAAGTCCTCATGGCTGTGAGTCTGTCTCTAGGTCTCTTATCCATGAATTTGGCATTGACTCGTATCTTACTGTGGTGATTCCCAGCTCTTCCCCTCTGTTGCTGGCCTGTCTTTTCACACCCAGTTAAAATCAGTACCTTTTTGCCACCTCCTTGAGGGCAGCCACCACAGCTTGGCACAGTACATTCAGGTCCTGTTTCTTTGCTGTCACAAACCTCTCTTTCTCCCTCTTTGTACTGTAAATGCCTCACTGCCCTCCCAGCCATTTAGGTCTTTAAATTGAATGGAATGATGCCTCGAGTTTTAGCTTTCCTATTTTCCAGATTCTGTATTGCATTAGTGTATAACTCTGAGCTTCATATAAAGTGTTAGCAAGTTCACCTCACAGTTTAGTTAGACAAAACAATCCTTTTCCATCCCAAGAACCAACCATTGCAGCTTCAGGCCCAAAAAGTGTAAACAACAGCAATCTGGGAGGATGGGACTTCATAACCTGAAGCTGTCATTGAGCAATTAACTCCCATATGTAAATGGACCAAAACTTATAAAAGTGTGAAAACTTGTGACCTGTTGTCCATGTTGGGTGTAGCCTTGGCCAGGCTCTTGTACTGCCCAAGGTGTATCCTTTGGAGGCCTTTTTAATAAATATTATTTTTCCTTTAACACTGTCTAAGTAGCCTCTCAAGGCATCAGATCTTGCAGTCTCAGTGTAGCAATTACATGACCAACCTGCCTCTAGTATCTTGTTCCTTCCTACATGTCAATTAGGAGATTCAGCCTTGTTGAGTATCCCTGTGCCCCTGTCACTTCACACCTCAGCTATTGCCAACTTCTCTGTGCCTCTCTTGCGACTTCCACTGTGTTCCCCGAAAGCTCATTCAGAAGTGCACTGTGAGGATTACTTCCCTTCCTGACATAATGTCTATGTCTCTCCCCTGGCTTTCTGGTTCATTGGCATGAAAGGCAAACTCATTGTCCTCTGGTGAGTTTCTGATCAATTGACCCTGCAATGACTCAGCCTTATTGTTGCATTGAGCATAGCCCTCACTGCTCTCTGTCAGTAGCACTTGTCTTCACTGCCTCATTAGTTGTTTCTCACACAACCACCTCTGGCCTTTGTAAAAAGTACCTCCTCCTTTGCTGGAAGTTCCCTGCAAACTTCAAAGGAATTCGTTTGTGCTGATATCTCACCCATGACTTATTTCTGCGTTGTTGCCCAGAGCTGAACATGTCAAATGTAGTCATTGTGCTCTGTGCCCTCCATTCTCTTAACCAATGTTAGTCCTGCTATTTCTGCAACCTACAAATTCTAGGCTTCTTTTTATTACAAATACTAATGTGGTTCTTAACAAGCCTCTCAACCACCAAACTGTCTTCTGAAAATTATCTAAGGTAGTCTGCTAGTCTCATTTTGCTTGAGTAAAAGTTTTGTGAAAGTTTTAGCTAATCAGTAAATAATACTATGTGAGAAACTTTGGGAAGAACCAAAGTGTCACTGGCTCCTTAAATGTGAATGTCACTGAGTAGCACAGAAAGCCCTGATTTTTGTTAAGGAGAAGCTTTGTAATAATATGTTGTAACAACATCAATACAGCATTATGAAACCTCCATATATACCTACAGCATTTTGAAAGTTCTGTGGTCTTTAATGGCTTTCCACATGTTGAAATATCAACATGAAAAGGACACAGTAAAGTGGTTGGTTACCTGTCTCAGAGAGCAGAAAGATGTGTATCACTACCTAATACACAGATTAAGGAGTGGCTTCTGAAGAATGTTGGCGTTTCAGTATCTTGGCAAATGCTCTATACTTTCCTAGAGAACTGGCAGCATCAGTTGTGCTAGCAGAATACTGAGTGTGCTGTCCTCATACTACAGTCTTCTGAAGCAGCAAATGCAAGGAAAACAGCATCCTCATACTACTGTCCCCACAATTTCTTTTTAATCCTAACCTGTTCTTTAACAGGATATCAGAAGGAGCTGATCCATTATATGGTTCCTTCCCCTATTCATTTCCGAGAGTAAAAATACAATGGATTAAAAAAATCAGATGCCTGTGTAAAAGGGCACAGAGCACAATGACTGTGTAAAATTGTGTGACAAACTAAAAACCTTTAGTGAAGGTTGTCAAAAATTAGTACTGCCTTCTTTTTCAATGACATTGTTTGAATTATTTCTTGTCTATCCTGTGTTTTGGTAATAATAATCCTCCAAGTGGTAGGATTCCTCTGTGATTGCCTCAAGAAACACACACCCACTTGAAGTGCGTGAATTTTTCACTGCAATACCAACTCCTGCTGCTGCAACACAATCATCCTCTTTGGAAACTCATTTAACCAGTGACACTGCTGCTCCTTATGCCTCTTGTTGCTGTCACTGTTTATGTGTTTATGCACACATACACACATTTAAAAGTTACTGCTTCAACGAAAAGAGTCAATAGGGCATCAGAGGAGGTGTACTTGCCCTATGAATTTGTACTAGCAATATGAATTTGCACTTGTGTGGATGGTAAACCCACCATAACATTCTGGCCACTGAGGTTCTCTGTTGCTTTTCCTGCATGTTTATGTGGAGACAGTTTCATTGTAGCATGATTGTTGTTATCCCTATGTGCAGGTCATTGACTTAGCCCTACCTTCCAGCTCCAGTGGGGGTGTGTTTGGGTGTATTTACACCAACTGTACATCCAGACACTGCCTACATCAGCAGGAGGAAGAGTTAGTGCCACACCAGGGTGTTAAAAGAGACTATTACTAATCCAGCATAGCTGCCTAAACATTGGAGAAAGTGAAAAACGAGGGACAATGTGGAGTGTCAATTTTAGAATCACCTGGGCATGGCACACTGCAGTGTTTGTAATCACACACTCAGCTGGAGGTGGCTGAGGTAGGAAGGTGCCTCAGGAAGTTTGCCTGGTCTGACCCCTGCTCAGAGCAGGTCAGCCAGAGCAGGTTGCTCAGGGCTGTGTCAGCCTGGATTCTCAATACCTTCAAGGTTTCTGACTGCTTGGCCTCTTTGGGCACCCCGTGCTGGTGTTCAGCCACCCTCACAGTAAGAAGGCTTTCCTTAGTTTCAGTGAAATTTCCCATATTTCACTTAGTACTCATCGCCTGTTGTCTTGCTGCTGGATACCACTATGGGCAGCCTGGCTCCCTCCTCTTCACTCCCTTCATCAGGTCTTTTTACACACTGAAGAGATTCCTCTGAGCCTTCTCTGCTCCAGGCTGGGCACTCTCAGGTCTCTGTGTCTCTGTGCACTCACAGCCTGTCTCCAGTGACACTACACCTCTGTTGCAGTGAGAGCCCAGCGTTTGACCCAGCCCTCCAGGGTGTTGATATTCTCACCAGGGCTGACGAGAGGGGAAGGATTGCCTTCTTTCACCTGCTGGCAACACTCTGCTTAATCCAGCTCAGGAGGTTGTTGGCCCTCTGTACAGCAAGGGCACTTTGCTGGGTTATGTCCCACTTGCCCTCCAGAGACCTCAGCTCCTTTTCTACATAGCTCTTTTCCGGCCAGATGGTTCCAGCTTGTCCTGGTGCATGGGATTATTCCTCCTGGGGTTCAGGACTTTGCACTTCTGTATTAAACTTTGAACTCCAACTCATTTCTCCAGCCTGTCAAGGACCATCTGAAGGGCAGCACACCCCTCTGCAGTTTCTTGCCAACAGCAGATTGGCTGAAGCCACGCTGTCCCATCATCCAGGTGGCTGTTGAAGATGTTAAACAGTCTTGGCTCTGCATCAGCCCCTGGGCTGCACCTTTAGGGATTGGTTCCAGCTGAACTAACTGCTGGTGATCACTTCTTGAGCCCAGTTCCACCAGTTTTCAGTCCACTTCATGTACTTTTATCTAGTCCGTATACCACCAGTTTCTCCACAAGAATATTATCAGAGATAGTGTTGAAAGCCTTGTTAAAATCAAGATAAAGAACACCACTGCTTGTACCTAATTCTCTCAATTAGTTATTTTATGGAAGAAGTCTTTCAGGTCATCAGGCGTGATTTTCCTTTCGTAAGTCTTTTCTGGTCCTTCATGTCTTTCATGTGTTTGGAAATTAGTTCCAGGATTATAGATTCCATCCTCTTTCCCAGAGATCAAGGGGAGGCTGACAAGCCTGTAGCTCTCCTTCATGCACCTTTTGGACCTTCTTGAAGATAGGGGTGATATTTGCTTTGTTCCAGTCCTCAGAACCCCCTCCTGATTGCCACAGCCTTTCAAAGGTGATGGAGAGTGGTCTCACAGTGACATTGTCCAGCTCCATCAGCAGTCATGGGTGGGTCCATCAGGTATCAGGACTCTGGGTATGTCCAGGTTGTTTATATGCACCCTAACTGATTCTCCTCCAGTGAGGGTTAAGCCTGCATTGCTCCAGACTTTTCCACTAGGTCCCAGGTCTCATGAGCCTTTGATTTCCACAGGTTGGTATTTACTGGTAGTTCAAAGGCATTCCATACCATGGCCTTTTCCATGTCCTGTGTCACCAGATCCCTTGGCCTGTCAAGTAGTGAGCTCACATTTTTCCTGTAGAAGCTCTTGTTGCCCTTCCCATCCCTCACCAGACTCAACAACCCATTGATGGATTTTCTGACCCTATACCCTGGACATACCAGATTTCTGACTATCTTATTGATTCCACTTATCAGCCTCTGGAAAACACTCCATGCAGCTGCCCAACACACATGTTGTCTCTAATAAACTTAATGAGAAGCAAAGGCTGTGTTTAGTTGTGTCTTTTTACTTAATTAAAATTAGAATGACACATCATTCTATGTGCAGGCCGAGCCTTAATCTCTAAAGAGTGCCAGTTAGTATTAGGCTCATTATTGACAGTGGCCTAGTTTCCATTGATGGAGTCAGTAAAAGTTTTAGTCTGCAAAGTCAGGAAAAAGTGGTGGCTGACAGTCCTGATCTGAAATAAGGGGAAAAGCATAAAAGCTCAAACCCAACCTGTTTTGTTAATCCATCCATGTACAAGAAATCAGCACAGCAGGACTGGGGAACTAATCCCATTTCAAATCAGATGCCTGCTGGTTCTATTTAATGAGCATTATGTCTGTTTCTTTTTTAACCCTAAAACATTCAAATTCATACAACAGCATTTTGCTTTTAAAAAATTACTGTATTTTTATCGATTTTGTTAAGGTATTTGCTTCTATAGCTGGACCAAGGCTGGATTGCTGACTACCATCTTTACTGCCAAACCACACGCTGAACTTCATTCATATGGAAATGCCAGAAAATGGAATTAGCACAGGGCCATGTGAGCACTGGTACTAATGAAATTTCCTTCAGATTTGTACCTTGTGAGTGAACTCTGGTGTGTAGGAAGAAATAAAGTTATGGGAGATTGTATTTGAGCTGAGACATTAAAAACATCTTTATGCATCTTTAGTACTCAATAAATATTTTATACCCTCTCACTGTACTCTTTTCCTGTGCAGATGCTCTGTCGAGATCTCTGCGCCCTATGAGCCCACTTTCACTAAATTTGCAAAAAAAAAAAAAAAAAAAAAATTTGGACTTTTGTCTCACTGCCAAATAAGCCTAAAATTGGAGAAAGATCTAAAACCTATTAGCAGAGGTTAAGGAGGGGCATTTTTCATTCCCCTCTGCCAAAGGCCATGTCAGCAGAATGAGTGAGTGTGTCATGTGCCATTTTAATTCAGTTATGTTTATATCCCTTGATAGCAATGCTTGCACAGTGTCTGGGATAATGAAGAAACAATGATCCAATTCTATTGATTATTAATATTAGCTTGAGATCATTCAATATGGTGATCTCAGGGGAAATAAAAGTACATTTATGTAAATTTTATTATTCAGTGTAGACATCAGCTATTGTCCTAGTATTGTTTATTCTCTCAGCATCTACTAGATTAACTTTTTTCTGCTTCATAATTCCTGGGAAAAAAAAAATCCTCTTTCCCCAAAATGCCTTTATCTTGAATGATGTCTAGACATTTGTTAAAATAATATAGAACATGTTAAAATGGGAAGAGACCTCATTAAAAAGTACATGTACATGTACATGTACATGTACATATACATATACATATACATACATGTGTCTATGTAAGGGAATGTCTGCA
Organism: Alaudala cheleensis; assembly: GCA_013398995.1. Taxonomy (NCBI): domain Eukaryota; kingdom Metazoa; phylum Chordata; class Aves; order Passeriformes; family Alaudidae; genus Alaudala; species Alaudala cheleensis. The sequence continues at coordinate 21,051 of VWYE01028840.1, read as the reverse complement.
GTAATAATTTGTTCAAGTCTCTTCAGCCTAGACATCCTCATCATCCTCTGTTGGTCTATTTGTTTAATTTTCTAGCCAGAGCAGCCTATTCATGTATACAAGCAGCCTAAAGAGTTCCCTCAATAGCAAAATACTTGCAGTATTTGCAAAACACCTGATGTCATGAATAGGAAACTTGTGGCATTAAAGGTCAGGTAATTAAGGACAGTGCACACAACTGCCAGCTGACCAATTTTTATATTTTTCATGTATTTTAGACTTTGCATCTTGGGATCGGTGACTTGCATAAAGGTATTTGTCATCATCCCAAATCTTTGCTCATTTTCCATGTAGTTTGAATGATTCTTTCTTCTGCTGTGCAACAGCTTAAAAGGCAAAATAGATGAAACAAAAGCTTAGCAATTCTCCCTTTTACTATGATACATGTCATAACACTGAGAAAAGAACTCAAGTTTGCAAATGATGGGCTGTCATGATTCTCAGAAGACTTAGAAGTGGCTGGAACTGCAGGAGATTTCCACCTGTAAATATGTGTCAGGTATAAAGTCATGTTTCAGTAAACAGGAGCTCCACTCCATGGGGCAGAGCAGCAAGAGGACAGGCACGCAACAGTGACAGCACAGCAGTGCTGACCTATTTGAGCAGGCTGTGCAGTAACCAGCACGCAGCTCTGGCTCCAGTTCAACAAACCAGTGTGTGACCTCCCAAATTGGAATGTCATTTGAAACATTAAATGACTGGACATATCTTTTGGCAATGTAGTTATTAACTTTTGACTTTATCTCCAGCCCACAAGGCCACCTCTTACATCACAGTGATGCAATGCCTGCTAATTGAAAGTCAATTTTCTGCCAGCCAAGGACACTGGCTGCAAAAAGCAGACACAAATGTATGCAGAGGGGAGATATTCTCATTATTTCTTCCTCTGACTCCCTCACTCTACCTGCCATCTCTTTTTGCTACTCTTTCTCTTGCCTATCTGCTCACACATCAAAAACCCTTAAAGCACTGCTTCATTGGGAGGGAAAAAATGTGGAATGATGTATTCTGGCCATAAGGAATGGTCTTGCTATGAGAAACTGTTAGAAATTTATTCCTTAGGATGTTTCTTGGCAAAGTGAACTAGTGAACATGTGTGTTAAATAACACTGCTACTCGTTTTTTGAAGGGAAAGGTAACAACTGTCTTGATGAAATCTTGAGCAAAGTCTGAATGAAACTTCTCTTGCTTTTCAGTGCAGGTTTGATTAGATCCTGTTTATATTCAGAAGACATACAGGATTTAGAACGAACATTTCACAAGTCTGCCAAATGCTCTGTCAGTTTTTAATATTTCTGGTTAGTGTTTTTTTTTAAAAAAACTGGTTCACTCGTTCTCTATCCTTCCTGATATATTTATCAAAGGCAAATTTTTGTACCAGCTATAAAAATCCTAGCAGAGAAAGATTATTGATCTAGAGGTTTTCTGGATCTTAAGCATTTAGGAATCTCTTTCATAACCAGAATTGAATTATTGCTGAGTGTAGGAGAGGCCAAGGTAGCATGTTTCTCTTTTGAATTGCAGCAGGTTTTGCCCATAGCATGATCCTGAATGCAGCTGTTTCTGACTGCTTACACTGCAAAAAGCACCCAAGAGACATGAATGCCAAAAATCTGGAGGGAACTGCCTGGCTGGATAGGGGCAGAAGCAACCAAAACTATTAGAACGTGGTTGGAAGGACTAGTAGGATACAGCTGGAAGAAAGTGCAAATCTCAGTCTGCTACAGGCAAGTGACTTCTCTCATGAGTATTGCTAATTTTGTTGCTACCATGTAGTTATAGAGCTCACTCACATAAAACCTAATTATTTCAGCTAGTAATTTCAGCGGGTTCTGCCCCAAAGGGTTGTTGTCCATTCAGTTGTTGTCCTCAGTTTTCCATAAGCTTTCTCACTTAGATGTATGGAAACTTCCTGTTGTTGCAAATCAGTTGGGTACTCAACCAATGTGCTAATGTAGAAATCTTGGCCAAATCCAGAAAACTGAAAATTGTACAAAATACAACGAGTTAGTGACATCCAAAGCTGCTTTATAGCCTTAGCAGACACAAACCTGATTGATATATTTTCTAAGTTATGAAGAGCTCCAGACCCTCTTCCACTCCTGAGTAGTGTCATTCTGGCTGATCTTTACATTTAAGAACATGAGTGAGGCTTGAAGGTATTTTGTGTTTCATCACTTTCTTATCTCGTAACTATGTTTTACTCTCTGCTTTCTTAAGGCTTGTTACAGAACACCTGATGCTGAAGCTCAGCAAGTGAAGTGTTAACATCCAAGGGAGCCTGCCTGACTTGCATGCTGATGTGAATGGAGCTGTGAATTGTGTCATATTAGCCTCATTTGCTTCCCATATGCTTACTCTCATTTTCCCCTCAGAAGCTGCAACTTCACTTTTTGTCTTAATTTGCATGCTCAAAATGCAGCAAGCTTAATTACCAATTATAACCTTGCTCATTTAAAGGCTAAATCAACTGGAAACAATGCTAAAAAGTGTTTCCCTTGAGGAGAACTGAAGGCTTTGTGTTCATTTTCTTCACATATTTTGGTTTGTACAAAGCCCTGTGTAACTTACAAGTTAATGTCCCCAAATGATGTTAATTTTAAATCGAGGTGACACGTGCCCACTCATGGGATGACAGCCTGAGGAACCCATCTTGTCTTCCTCCTTCAACTGACCTGCTGTGCAAAATTATCTCTCCCTGGGAAGCTCTCAGATCACCCAGGTCTGCCAGCAGCTTTTTATTTATGGCCACCTTTTCCTGCTTTATTTTTTAACTGCCTGACTTGTGCTGTTTTCTTGGCTTTGGAAGTCCCTTGAGAGTTTCTTCTAAATGCAATTTCTTCCATCTTAGGAAATGAGAACTCCATAAGCTTCCAGGTAGGTTTCTTGGGACCCATGGAAGGTGTAATAGCTGTTTGGGTTGATATACTAGTGATTGCCACATAACACCTCTCCAATCAATACTGCAAAACTCTCAGACACTCTTTAGCTCCTGAGTGAATTCACAGTTCCTAGTGACAATCTCCATTACTGCAAGAAACACCAGCACAACTGGAAGAAAACTAGATCTGGAAAGCTGCCATTATTATTTATGGAATATTTGCATGCTAGAATTCATCAACTGTTTGGAGCATGGCACCCTCTGTTTATGGCAGATGTGAGACGTTTTTCAGCTGTTAATTTTTTTTTCTGCAAAGCAAAAAGTATAAGGTATTGAAAATTCTGTGCTTTTCAAATAAAAACGACAGAAAATAAAGCAAATATTTGGAACTGGAGATGAGCTCAGTGCATTTACATTTCCTGTAGCTCAAGCTTCAGCAGAATCTAAGACTGTAATGGTTATTGTGTGCCCCACACTTGTTGGCAACCCTTGTTTTCCATACAGAACCACCTCTACCCATCCCTTATCTTATTTTGAAAATAAGACGTCCCAACCCTGCTTCCATTCTGGGAAAAAACATCCACAAAGCATTCATTCAAAGGCCCCTCATCTTGTGTGGCTCATATAATTTTTAGCTTCTGACTTAGCTGAGAAGTCCCCTTTCACACACCAAGAAATGACTAGACACAATGTCATAAGACTGAGATGTTAGGCTGTGTTTATCATTCACTCTGGTTTGTCCCTTTTTGATGATATGACCTGGAAGTGTTTTATGGACCACCACTGTGGCTGTGATGGGTAAATAAACACCAGTTTTGTCATTTTTCCAGGCAGAACTGGGATTTTTCCCTATGTGTCTCTTTTCCTATTAAGTATACCATCCTTTCTCAAAATTTTGAAGGTAAACTTTTGTTCTATTCAGCTTGTAGCAGGAAGGTCTGAAAGGATGTGATTACTCTTTTTTAGTACACTGAGCAAATTAATGGGATGGAAAAAAGCTCAAACACTGAAGAATGATGGGGATATAGAAACAAATGTGTATAAGCTGGCACAGTTCATCTTGAAACCTGCAAAGTGATTGAGTAATCAGGAAAAATAAGGTTCTTGAAGCAGTGTGATGAGAACTGTAGACAGGTTTCATAGGAGGGTTTCTAAATTTTAGTACTTTAATTAATATCTGTGGGAGCAGCATGTTGGACAAAGTGTCTGAAATTTTCCATTCATGCCTTAATTGTCCTTAATTGTCTTGTCCTTTGTCCTTAATATCATCATAGAAGGACAGGGACCTGTTGGAGCCAATCCAGAGGAGGCCACCAAGGGGATCAGAGGGCTGGAGCAGCTCTGCTGTGAGGAATGGCTGAGAGAATTGGGATTGTTCAGCCTAGAAAAGAGAAGGCTTTGGGGTAACTTAATTGTGGCCTTCCAGGACCTGAGGGAGTTCACAGGAAAGATGGAGAGAGACTCTTTACAAGGGTCTGGAGTGGCAGGACAAAGAGGAATGACTTCAAACTGAGAAGGTTTCATGGAGGAATGACTTCAAAGAGAGTAGGTTTAGATTAGAGATTAGGAAGAAATTCTTCCCTCTGAGGTTAGTAGAGGCCCTGGCACAGGTTTCCCAGAGAACCTGGGGATGCCCCATCCCTGGAAGTGTTCAAGGCCAGGTTGGATGAGGCTCTGAGCAACCTGTTCTGGTGGAAGGTGTCCCTGCCCATGGCAGGAGGCTGGAATGCAATGATCTTTGAGGTCCTTTCCAGCCCAGGCCATTCTGTGATCCTATGATCATGGTGTACACATACAAAACACAAACATGGAGATGAAACTATGGTGCAGGCAATGTATGTTTCCCTTTCACCAGTTTTGCACATTTCAGCTTCCCTTTTTTCATGCCACCAGGCATTTTTATTTAATCCCTAATTCCTGGGATGTTTACGGCATTTTTTTTTTCTTTTAGCTAAAGGGCAGGCTTACAAATCCCTGTTAAGAGCTGGTTGAAAAACTGGCAGGCAAGAAAAAAAAAAGATTTGGAACTGCTGAAGGTACCTAGATGGGGATTTTGCCTCAAAGATCTACATAGTGGCTTTAAATGGTGGTTTTGAGGGAATCTCTTCCCTGGCTGTTACCAAGGGAGCTTGCTCTTGGGACGAACTGGTGATTTTGGCAGCACCATGGTAGAAATTCACATTTATGCACCTCTTACATTACATTGGAGATGATGGTGTGGCTCAGTAGTCATCTTCTGCTCTTCTATTTTTTTAGCATGCATCCATGCCATGAAAGTTCTGCACACAGTGTTTCAATATGCTTTGAAATAACACATTAGGGGGGGTTTTGCAGCAGCACTGACATTTCTGTCACCCATGCCCCACTCTGCAGCGGATGGATCATCTTAATGCCTAGTGATTCCTATAAGCTTTCTGCTTCATGGTACTCAGCACCTTGGGTGAGGATTAAATTCTGAGAGCACAGCAGGTGTGTCCCTAAGTTTAGCTGCTCTATTTATAGTGTTTTCTTGTAAGCAGAACACTGCAATTGTCACTCACATTGTCTCCCTCCAATTCTGCATGGCACCAGGCTGAGGATGTAATAAACATCCTTTTATGAATATGGCCTTCTCGGGAAAATGAAAATTAATTGCCTAAATGGCATCACATGTAATTAAACAGAAAAAGCTTATTATGAAGGGAATTTGAAGTAAATGGTCATCAGGAAATTCTGAGCTGACTTTTAATATAGCAATGCTTTTATTTGTTATACTTTACAGTGATAAATTTACATCAAGTTGCCTGTGAAAATGATATAGAAATTAATTTAGTCATATTTTATATGCACAATATAGTGAACAAAAAAAAAGAGCATGGGAGAAGTGATTATCACATTTCAAAATTGGTCATTAACCTCCCCTTAATTGCCCTGTAATTGGTAGCAGAACTTACAAGAGTACACAGACCAGTGCAATAATTAATTTTGTTCTGACGCTGGTGAAGTGCAGACTGTAGTAAATAGTTTTGGGGCAAAGAACTGCAGCAAGAGACAAGAACGTCCACATCTTATTTCAACTGATGTTTTATGTACAGGAAATGTTAGCAGTGGAGTTGTTAGTGATACCTATTTGCTAAAAAAATTCTTGTGGACCCCTGGAAGCAGCTTTGTTGTTGTGCACTGTGCTTTAGTTCTGCAGCAGCCACAGATGACAGAGGGAAAGTCAGCAGAAAACAGCAGAGGTCAAAACAGGAAATCATCTGTGCATACACCACGTCCTTGTCCTTTGAGGAACCTTTACAACACCTCAGCAGTGTGAAAAAACATCAGTAAAACTGGAAATGGCCTTTGTTTTTCCAAATCATTTGCTGCTTAAGGAGAGTGATAGTCTATTGCTTTAGATAAGGTGACATTTTGAAGACTTTCTTCACAGAAGAGGTGCAGAAATACCTATCCAAACCTTTTATCCTGGTTTGGATAAAAAAACTTAGATTTTGGAGCACCACTTTATATGAGGGAATTAAGATTGCAACTAATTTTACTGCAGCTAAATTAAAGAAAATGCAAGGTTCTGTCTTTTAAAACAGAAGCACACTCCATTTTTTTTTTCCTTGGTGGTGACATAACATTTACATTTCCACAGATAATGAACTAGATCTTTCAACAGACCAGCCCCACAGGGGACTCATTCCCAAATCTAAAGTATTATTCTTCTTTCCACCTGCTCCATGTAGACTTTGAGGTAAGCTGTTCTTAATGTCTTTACGAGGATCACTGTTTCTTGAAAGCAAATGCACTTTTCATTGTCTTCTTTAAGCAGAAAAGATCTTATTACTACCTCTCATGACTTCTTTGCTGCAGTTGCCATTACTGCTTTTAATTGGTAATTCACCAGTTTTAGAGATGAGGTTTTTGAGCCCATAAAACTGCAGGGAGCTCACTCTGAGTCTAAATGGTTTTTCTGAGGATACAGGAAAACTCAACAATGTTATTTACATCTCACAAAAGGCCGTGGAAAGCCATGTCTATTACTTTTTAACATTTTCAAAGTCAACTGCTCCTTCCCATAACTCTATTCATTTCTTATTAGTCCTTAAATACATTCCTGGTAGGAAATTAGGTGCCAAGGAAACACACAGCTTTTTTTCTGCCAGGGATCTCTCACAAAGCAGTTCCCTTGCCCTCATCTTCCTAAAGTGTTGTGTCTTAGTCTTTGCAAAGGATTAGCATAAAAATCCGTATTAAGGGCCAACAGATCTGTCTCTCAGTTGTGGAAATGGGATCAGTAGGATGCATTTGCAATGCCCTCTCAATTCAAAGGTCTATTTAAGGGCTGAGCCTCTGGGGAGCTTTTGCATGGTGGTGCCTCCCTTTGGACTACCCACCTGGTAGTATCCAAGGCAGTGCCCAAGGCAGCACACACCTGGCTGGACCATGACATGGAGAGGGACTCTTGACAAGGGTCTGGAGTGACAAGGAGCAATGGCTTCACACTGACAGAGAGGAGGTTTAGCTTAGAGATTAGGAAGAAGTTCTTTCCTGTGAGAGTGATGAGGCCCTGGCACAGATTTCCCAGAGAAGCTGTGGGTGCCCCATCCCTGGAAGTGTTCAAGGCCAGATTGGATGGAACTCTGAGCAATCTGGTCTAGAACAAGGTTGAAAATGATTCCCCCCAGCAGCCCCTTGAAACTCCCATGCCAGCTCAGATCTCAAGGGTCTTAGGAGGGAATATTTCAGAGGTAGGACAAAGGATTACCAAAAAAGGCTCTCCCCCAAAGTTGTCTGAGATTGTTTATTCTTTGATGGTCCGAGGGGGGAAGAGAGAGAACAAAGGAGAACAGGGCCTTATGTAACCTTGTCCAGAGGAGGGGATAGCTGGACATAAGCCAATAGGGTCAGGGAAGAAGGGAAGGGTCGAGATTTATGTTCACAAATTCCAGGGGTCTCTGAGAGGGGGAGAAGCCATTTCCCAGAAAAATGCAACACAAGGTGTCCCTGCCCATGGAGGGGGCTTGTAACTAGCTGATCTTTAAGGTCCCTTCCAAACCAGGCCATTTGATGATTCTGCACATCAGAGGGAAGATCCCACTGCCTGATGTGGAGCAGAAAGCAGCCAGTGAGTGCTGTGGGTCAGCCACAGAATGGCTAAATACAGTTCAGGCAATGGCATCTTGAGCTGGGTGTCTGGGTGTGAAAAATGCCAGGCTCACTGGCTGTGGAAGTTATGGGGATTGGCACACTGGCAGAGGAAGGTCAGCTGCTGTTTCTGCTGACTCCTTTGAGCCTGATCATGGGATGCACACGGTGCTGGAGTGTTTTGCTCTGTTTCCAAACACCTCTAGGCACACCTGAGCCCCCACAGATTTTTCTGGGCAGCGGTAGCCTGCGTGCAGTCCTGAAGCTCTCCAGGGACAGCTCACAGCTTTTCCTACTGTCACTTCCCTGGTCACCCTGCATCCCTCTGCAATGTGGGTCATTGTTCAGGCTTGGACATGACCCATTTGGTCCAGGTTGTAAAGGGTCATGTGAAAAAATGGGATCATAGGATCATGGAATATCCAGAGTTGGAAGAAACCCACAAGAATCAACAAAGTTCAACTCCTGGACCTGCACAGGACAATCCAAGAGTCCCTCCATGTGCTGAGAGCGTTGTCCAAAGGGTTCTTGAATTCTGTCAGGTTTGATGCTGTGACCACTTCCCTGGGGAGCCTGTTCCAGTGCCCAGCCACCCTCTGGGTGAAAAACCTTTTCCTAATATCCAACCTAAACCTCCCCTGACACAGCTTCAGGCCATTCCCTTGGGTGCTGTCACTGGTCATCAGAGAGAAGAGATCAGTGCCTGTGCCTCCTCTTCCCACTGTGAAGAAGCTGCAGACCCCAGTGAGGTGTCTCAGTCTTCTCTTCTCCAGGCTGAACAAACCAAGAGAGCTCAGCTGCTATAAATCTAGGAAGTTAGGCTGAGTGGGGGCCCAGTAAATTCTGCACTTCCCATGGGAAATCTGGGATGTTTTGTGGCGCCTCTGTGAAACCAGGGAGCAGCACCTGCAAGGTGAGACAAAGGAACATAGCTGACTGTGAACCTGCAAAGACTAAGTGTAAGGAAAAGTGAGGAGAAGGGCTGCGGTGACTTCTGGCTGTGTTATTTCTCATTTCCATGCCCCTGAGACCTCTAATAGACATTGCTTTCTCTTTTGTACTTTTGGGGTTTTTTTCCCCCACCGAAGGACACTTAAAAATGAAAGATATGTATAGAACTATGGTAAAGAACTCACAAAGGAAATTAACTGCTTCCCTTTCTCCACCTTACCTTGGTCTCTAACAACAAAAGGTTTCAGTGACTGTACTGCAGTGTAGTAGCTTGGTCAAAACCACTGCTACTAACTGGCCACAGGATTTGTACTGATTTTGCAAGACCTCAGGATGAAGACTTGTCAGATTTGTTTAGTTTAAACTTGTCTTGGTCTGCCTGGAGCTTAGTCTACATATATTTTAGATGTAACAACAACCTTACTAATGACAAAGCCCATGCTTTTTTGTCCTTGTTTGTCTTTCTATGGTATGACTGCAATTTTTCCTAGATGGGGGAACCATAGAATATCCTGAGTTGGAAGGTTCCCATCAGGATCACAAGTCCAACTCCTGGCCCTGCACAGGACAACCCAAGAGACCTACCATGTGCCTGAGAGCATGGTCCTAAGCTCAAATATATTTTCATTTACAATATCAACTATATGGGTTTAATTTTATGTAATCCCTTGTTGTTTTCTTCCCTTAAGATCAAGGTCTTTTCAATATAACAGAGTCATTGACTTGTATCCTTTGATTTCAGTGACTTCATTCTGATTCCATGATATTTGTTTAGGATTAATTTCTGAAGAAGACTAATGAGGAGGGGAGGACATTTCTTTAGTAAATCTGAAATTACATTTCAGCAAGGATGCTAAAGAAAAGAATATCTTTTGAAGTGCAGCTGAATGCCCCAATTACTATAATTTCTGTAATTACTTTTTTTCTCTTTTGAAATTGAAGTATATTAATTGCAATTTCTCCTCAGCAAAGTAGTGGGAAGAGAAAGATTTCATACTGAGGATCAACCCTCCTCATACAGGCACAGCATGACACCATAGCCCAAAAGTCTGAGGGCAGGACTTTTCTCTGGTATTGGAAACACCACTAGAAGTGTTTGCAACCTTCTGCCTGTGCAGGAATGGAAGTCACTTAGGGGGACATTTAGGTCTTAGTGCTGATTGGAAGCCTTCTGCAGGACTGTGGAAGTGGTCCTTAATCTCCTACAAGGATAATGAGCCTTATCTATCTGATGAGTTCAACAGCAGCAGGCTCAGGCCCAGAGTCCCTTGGCAGAGAGAGATACTAAATTGATTTCTGTACTTGTGTCAAATAGCCTTGCTTGATTGCAGTGGGATAATTTTTCATTCAAGTAAAGATCTCGGCTCGAATGCAAATGTTCCTTCATAGGCATTTGATGAATGAAAGCACAATGCTCATACACAGCTCAGTTTGTTTATTCCTAATCATCTCACAGAAGATATGTGACTCCGGTCTGACTTGTTCCCATGCAAGGATGTCACCATTGCAAAAATGATGCAAATGCAAGCAGAGCTTGATCCAAGCTGTACACAGAATTATTTTGTGCTCTGTAGTACTTTTGGAGCATGCTGCTCTTGGGGCTGAGCATTGCTCATTTGCTGTAGACATCACTAAATGACATCCTGGCCATCCAGGTACATTATTTCTGCACTGTGAGCTCCTTGCAGCACATTTCAGTTAATGGTAGTTAGTCTGGAGAGAAATGCAAGGCCTCTGGAGGAAGGATTAACTCTTGTGTGCCTGACAGCAAAAGCAAAGTGTTTTTTCTCCAGCACCAGATCTCCCAAGAGAGGATATGTTACAGCACACAGGAATGTGATAAAGCTGCATTCTAGGGGAGAGCCTGTCTGTGCCCAGCTTGCTTAAAAAAGAATGATAGATGTCTTTGTTTTAGATCCATTCCAAATCTCCTGGTAAAAAATGCATTATTGCTGAAAATATATTCATCAATATTTATAAGGAGCAGGAATATGTTAGATGACTGGGAGAACTCATGGATCTGGATTTTTGGCCTTTTCTTCCCTAGCCATATAAGTTCATCTAATAAAACCTGGCTTCTTCTTTGTGTCATTACTATTATTACCATTATGACTTCAAGCAAGTTAGAAGCTAGAAACATAAAAGTGCATCTTACTCTACAATATGTAGTTGCTCTACTTGTAACCTTGCGAGCACCTGGTCTCCCCAAAAAAATCACAGCCCAGAGCTAGGATTTTAGGATTCCTCTGTGATGCATGAGAAAAATTAGACAACCAAGGTGATGTCAACACATTCAGAGCAGGAAAGAGACACAGAAAACACTGAAAAATGAGCAGGTCTGCACTTATCTTGGCCTTAAACAATTTATTTGGTGTTTCAGGCATCTAATTCTTCCTGTTCTAGCTCTCTCCAAGGGCTCTGCTTTATGAAGAAGTGACTATTATGTAAAGTGCATGTAAGGAGGCAGATAAAGTTAAGTTTCTTTTGTCTAGCAGTCTGATAGCTCACATTTAGTCTGGGATGTTTATTTCCACAGTTCTGCCAAACCTTAGGCAGCTGCAGGCCCAGGTGTGGCTTAGGTGCCCTTGGAACTTGGTGCCTTCAAAAGGCTATTGTCAAGAGAATGTACATTTTATTTATATATAACATTTCCTTTAGGTGTCAACACACCTGCTTGCATCATCTCTTGAGCCACAGTTGTGTTCCAGTTTGTTCAGTATCCTCATCCAAAGTGTCAAAACCTTCTCTGCTGAATTGCAAAATTCCTTTGGTTTTAATAGGGCTGAGAATTTATCTCTGAAGCAGGAAGAATGAGGACTAGAGAGTGAGAAAGAATGGCCACCAATCTGAGGAACAAGAATAAGAGCAGCAGTGAAGACAGACTAGGCCTTTTATTCTTTTAGAAAAGCTAAATTACAAAATTTAACTCCAACTGTATTTTAGCTCTATATATAGATCCATGGTCTTCATCATTTCTGCTTAAGCCAGCCCAAGTTTTCTTCTTCTGACTTCTAGTTGCATTGTCAAAATCCAAACAAAAATAGCAAATGAAATATTCAAAATAAAAATATGAAGAATTACAGAAAACTTGATCAAGATGCTTAATTATTTAATGACAATTTTTTTTTAGGGAGAAAAAGAATTAGTCAGATGTTCCAGACTGGAAGGATAAACAAAGGCATAATGTCTAATAAAGAATGGCATATAGGCTATCTCAAAGCATTCCCCAAACTTCCCATCCCCTGAAATAAATCATGATAGTTTAAAATTAACAAGCTGACCACACACACACACAATGTTATATGGGAATCCTTGTCAAAAGATACAGTAGTGTGCAGACATTTATGCAACTTGTTTAAAAACAAGAGAGCAAAATGAACCACCATCGCTAATTAAAGGAGATTAAAAGAGCTCCTTCTGTGTCTGGGACATATGGACTCATACACAGGTAGTCCCTCATGCCTGGTGGTCAGGAGAAGCCCTTGCAGGAGACGTTCCTGGTGCTACCACAGAGGCTCCTCCCAGGCTCCAGCTGGTGCCAGGGACAGGCTGTTGGACCAGAGGGGCCCCGAGTTTGATGTGCTGCGGCAGCTCCTGCACGCTTGGAGCCAAGCACTGACACTGACGTGAAAGGCCTGTGGGGACGTGAGTTGGCTGTTCTGACAAAAGCAGCAGCTTTTAGGTATTGTCAGAGTGTGCTTCTGAGAGCTGGACAAACAATGTTTGACATCCTTGAGGGCTCACTAAAAAGGGCTCTGTGCTTCCTGGGTTCCGGTTTTTGTACTTCCCACTGACAGTGCAGCCTCAAATGCTGCTGTCTAAACCAAGAAATATCAATCCAAGCATAGAAAATATGTGCTCATCTTGTTGCTTGGCAGTGATTTGGGGATCCAAGTTAAGTCTTTACCAATTGGAAAAAATCCCATGTCCTGCTGTTTTTCTTCCAGTGTACAGACAAACTTGTTAAAAACCATGTTGTGCATTTGTCTGGGCATAGAATGATAGAAAAAAAGAAACCTATCACTACAGGGTGAAGGAAAATAAGGAGAATAAGGAAATGTTCAGCTGTAAAAAGTCCAACTGTGCTTGCCAGAGTGAAATTTCTGTGTCAACAGCTGCAAAATTAATTACAAGCAATGTCTGCCCTTCTAAGAAATAAACTGTGCCCCTTAGGTGCCTCTATGTCAATTTAATATAAATAACAAGGGAAACTGAGGTGACGGAATCATAGAATCACTGAGGTTGGAAAAGACGTCTCATAATTGCGTCCAAAATTTGACTGGTCACCACCTTTGTCAGCTAGACCACGGCACTAAGTGCCACATCCAGGTATTTCTTGAGCACTTCCAGGGGTGGTGCCTCCAACACCTCCAAGTACAGCCCACTTCAAAGACTGACAGTCCTTTCAGTGAAGAAATTCTTCCTGATGTCCAAGCTGAGCCTCCCCTGATGCAAGCGAAGGCCATATCCTCTTGTCCTGTCACTGGTCACCAGACCCCCACCTGGCTCCACCCTCCTGTCAGGGAGTTGTAGAGAATGATAAGGTCCCCCCCGAGCCTCCTTTTCTCCAGGCTGGGTCCCCCCAGCTCCCTCAGCTGCTCCTCCCAGGACTTGTGCTCCAAACCTTTCCTGAGCTCCACTGCCCTTCTCTGGACATGCTCCCAGCCCCTCAATGCTCTTCTTGTAGCTATGCATTGTTTTTTCTGCTGGGTTTCCAATGCCAAATCTTAGCATTGGATTATTTAACAAAACTGATCCCAAATGCTAAGAGGACAAGAAGATATTTTGCCACCAAAGCTGTGCAATGAGGCAGTGAGGAGCTGGAGTATTGCTCCAACGAAAACAAAGCACACAGCCACTGTATTGTCCTGTGGGATGGCTTCAGCCACCACATTTTGCAATTCACATCGAGAAACTAACTACTAAACAATGTCACTTTGTTTCAGAACCCTTCTACCAAGTCTGTGCTGTCAGCCCAAGCTGAAGGCCAAATCACAGCTTTCTACAGAGAATAAAGCTCCTGAATAGATGGAAATGTTTTCCACATCTCTGAGTGCAGGTGCTGAGGAGGGGGTTCAAAGTGTAGCTGAAATATTAGAGGGGGTAGACTCATATGGACACACTTGAACACATAATATTTTGGAATATATCTGACACTCCAGAATAGAACTGCTGAGGGCTTTGAAATATGTTATGTGAAAGCAAGACCTATAAAAAACAGAAAGAGTCCCTCCTGTTCAAGCAGATGAAAATAAAGTTTGTGAAATTTCAAAAGTTCAGCAACCAAACAGAAAAACAGATTTTTAAAGAGATGTAGGAATTGCACCTCAGTTCTTACCTTCCTTATTTGAGGAGTGATCTCATTTCCATTGCAATTCACAGAATATTTGTTTGGATAGTATGGAAGACTATTTAATCTATAGCCCTTTCTAACTTGAGTAATTACTGACTGAATAAGTGATTTGACAGCGCTCTGAAATATTTATGATGTGTATTTCAATTCTGAAAAGCCACCAGTGCTCCTTCAGGTTTATTGTAAGTTATTGCCTCAACTTGCTCACAAAAATAAGAGGAACCAAGAGCTGAGCTAGACTGAGCTGTGCCTTGACTGAGCTATAGCACAATCTGTAATTTCTGATTTACCAGAAGCAGTAAGGGAAATATTCTTACATTAAAAAATACCACATAACCCCAAAGTATTAAGATGTAAATAAAAATTGCAGTCCAAGTCATTTGAACAATCCCCTGTCAGTCTAATTTTCCTTAAAAAGCATGCATGTATAACTGAGGATGTTTTATAATCCCTAGTGGATTAAACCTTTTATCTCAGCATGCCATAATGTCTCAATTTCTTCCTTTACATTAGTATGACAAGTATGAATATGGATTATTAATGTACATTTATTAAAATAAACCTGTTCATCAATGATCACAGCCTTTGCAAAGCACATCTAGCTTAATATGGGTGAAAGCCATCTTCTATAATGGACACCTTTAGGAATTTCATATAATTGCATTTTTCAGCAGTGAAAAATACTTTTCACTGATTGAAGATTTCTTTAAGGAACACTCTAGTTTTTCTTCCAATTTTATATTGTTCCTACAGAAAATATGTAATGATGTATTGGAACAGATTGAACTAAGATATTTTTGATTATCAGATATGTTTTAATGATGGACTTTGTGCTACCTGATGAAATTCATCAAGAAAGACAGGCCTGTGTTCCTGTGCTTCTCCTGGCTTTTATGGTCTAGCTGTGAGATGGTCAAACCTACATTGGTTGCATCCCTTTTGTTATTAAAACACCATGGAACTAAAACTCAGTATATCCATTCCAAATGGAAGGCTGACTCCAAGCACTCAGACTGTGATGTGCTCAGGGAGAAACTGTTGCACCAAGGCAAAATAAAATATTTCAACATTTTAAACTCAGTTTTCTCAAGGAAAAAAAAAA